>QNGE01000848.1:112013-217019 GCA_008508345.1 Paragonimus westermani
ATGATGATGATGATGATGATGGTGATACTGAACTTCAGAAACGGTCCTACACGACTTCCTACGCCATAATCCAGCATGTCACACAAGAACAGTGAGAACAAACGCGTGGCAGATAAAACTGTTTTCAGTCGAATGTTTTCGTGCCCTCTTTCTTTACGTATGTATGTATTTCAATAGGAAACCTATAAAACTAACATAGATTATATTCTGTGACCAGTAGGTGAAGAAAGACAGCGAGAATTGGGAATGTGTTGACGCTAGTGTGTGGCTTGCGTTTGTTGGGACTGTTCTCAGTTGCTTGTACAGACGAGACATGCAAGGTGTGTGGACGCATCCAGAAGCCGGTTATTGTTGGTGGTGTCATAGCGGTGCAGCGATAGTCGTAACGAGCTAATTTGAGTAATTCAGAAGGATTTAGTTAGAATTGTCTTTGTGGTTATGTTGGATGGAAGTGGCCAACTGAGCCAAAGAAGGTAGATTTTTAGATGCGCTTCCTGAGTAGTTCCTGGGAGTTGTGAGCATTTGAATGAAAAATTGTAGGTTGTGCACTGTTCGGTCACACTCGATATCGTTGATGCGGCGGATTTATACTGTTACTCTGTCGCTCCCATGAGAGACTAAGAACAGCAACTCCTCTCCTGTAAATTTAAAAAGAAAAGTGTCGCTTGATGTTTACACTACATTTGGCTAGAATTAATTGTCAAGTTAAACAGCAACGCAGTCAGGCTTATGCAACTTTTGCTACCAACACTGACACAGACTGCGATAAGTGCATGCAAAACAGAACTCAGTCAAAATTACAATGACTGCGACTGAAACCAGTAAGCAATTCTTTCCTGCAAAAAACTTAAGAATGATGGTTACAACGTTCTGTTGCATGGCTAGTAATATATCTGTTTCCGTTCCATCTTTAAAAGTGTGTAAGATTACGTTGCTGAACGTCATATGCAGATCAGAATTGACGGACACATATCAAGGTGGGTCAAACAGCAATTTGAATGACCAACCCTTGTGTGTATTGCCAATTGCCACTATTATCACCCGGGCATACGGCAGCCATAGCTAAGCACTTATCATCGAATTATTAGCAATTTAACATGGCGCTCGTGTTCAAGGTCACATTCACATTAAGATTCAGGTGGGACCGAAACTTTAGGAATATTTCTCGTCGTTGTTCATATGAGTGTACTTGGTTTGAGTAGATGCAGAATTATATGTAAATGGAAAATTATATCAATTGGTCTGACGCTGGTGAACCCGATTGCGGGTCGACCAGTAATGCTGAAGCGACTGATGCAGTAATCCCCGCTGTACTAGCCACGTTATAAACAACAGGATAAATTAATATGGAGAGAATAATGTATGAAGCTGGATGATTTGGAAGTTACCGGCTAGAGTAAGCGGTGAAAGCGGGTGAGAAGACAGATGGTAAGCATTAACTATACAACATAAATCAATATATAAGGAGTACTGGAGGCATGGAAAATAAGTCATCCATACAAAAGCTAATTGACTCACTCTCTCATACATCAACTACATCTTGTGTATTCGAAGTGGACTGTTTGTCACTCATATTACCATGGCAGTGGCAGAGAAAAACTGCGGCGGATGACAACCGTTTTGTTCGGTCGATTGGGTTCGTTTGCCTAACGGACTTCAAAATACACATTTTCTTCGTTCAAACGTTTACCTTATCTGAGTACTGGACAGTTAGGTGCAGCAATTTGCTCTGAGTAATTTGTCCATTTGTATACAGTTAATTGACCACTTGTACTCACAATCTTCCTGGTTGCCAAACCTATCATTCATTGTTGATGTCTCAGCCGACCACTGTGAAGTTCACAGATAGCAACCACTGGCTTGATACAGAAGAATTAGAGCAGGTACAATTAGGTTGATCAGTGCGTTTCTCCATCAGGATAAGGATTCCCGTCACACAGTCTAACTACAGACGTTATGAGAAACGATGGCTTATTGGGTGCGGTGACCGTTATTTGCCCGAGTGAAAACAATTGGCGAAGCATAGGAATGAATTTCTCAATGAGGCTTGTAGCGTAGCTTCAATCTCACCCACATACTCGGTTTGTTGACCAGACGCTGACACTTTTATGTTAACTGGTTGAATTTTAATGTACGATTCCGGTCAATTCTCCACTCCAGCTCTGAGGACTAATTTTTGCTTCGTGATTGTATGACAGCTAAAATTTCATGTAAATAGGTTCGTAACCGCACGTCCTGCAGCTGAAACTCAGGCTGGAATGAAGACGGTTTCTGTGAAAGCAACTTGAGGTCTATTCACTGGCAACAAAGTTTTAAACTCCTAGGTCAGACTCCAAGAGCGTTTGATTTGTGCTCATCACCCAGTTTACTCCTTATCCTTGTTCGTAGGCCGTGAACTCACCGATTTCTCTTCTCGGGTTCTGATCTGTACATCGGTAAAACCCGATTGTGGAGTGCAAACCTACAGCGCACTTAGTTATCGTTGAGATCATAGATCTACAATTTTCTTGTTCACTCTATTTTGACGTTATACTGCAGAGCTCCATTCACTCGGTATGCTGTTCGATTTTAACGCTGTATTCAAAATCTTTTCTTTCGTTGTGTCTTCTTGTCCAATTGATTGAAATTTTACTGCTCCAACTAAACTGTTTCTTCAAATGTATGGTTAGACTATTTCTGTGATAGGTAACACAGTTCTGACTACCGAAGGTATGCATTTGCAATACTCAGGCCGATATTGTTTCTAAAATGATTGAACGTAATTACCTGAGTTGGTTTGATAAACAGGTTATTAGTAATTGACTCAATGTCACTGAGAGGTCTCACAGTTTCCACAATGACAAGTCAGCTTTGCATATCTGAAATTAGTTGGCTGATTCATTTGGAACGTATAGAGTGGGTTAAAAGCGAGCAAACTACTTGCCAGCGCTCAATCCACACTAGTTGGACATATGCTAACTATTCCAGTGGTTGCATTAAAAAATTGTTCCGCTACACGGGGACAAATAAAACAATTTCTTGCTGCTTGTTATTGTTTTCTGCTGGGGATTGATTGCTTATTTGTCTTTTCTGAGTGACAGCCAATCCCTTTTTTTTAGTTCATCTGCCTCAACACAATTCCTTGAGCACAAACAATGACTGTCGAAGTCAAACGAAATCTAAGGTCTATTTTAGTGTAGAAAGTAGGTAAATTAATAGTTTGGTTAGTGAAATCCCGGTTATGTCCATTAGTCCTTTATTGTGCACGGATGTTCAAATGATCTCAGTTACTGACTACTTCATCAGTAATAAGTAGTTTATTACAACCTGTTCGATCACCTAACCCAAATCCTGTGGAACATATACCCCGTGACAAATTCTACAGCCATTTTACGTTCCATGGTTATCCTCCCATTACGATAGTTCTTCACAAAAATCAATCAAGTACCCGGACAGCGCTGTGTGCTGAGCTTTGTTCGATTAGCTTGTATAGATGATGCTTTTTAATCAAGAATAGAAAAAATTGGCTGTGACAAAATTATACAACCACATTAAGCTGCATGATATCCTGAAACACTAAAGCAATGTCGATTGGATGTCAAATGCTCAGAGAAAATGATGCAGCTAATCGTTCTGTTACCGGGTTGTTGTACATGTACTATGTGTGTGAGCTCATCTGTGACTAGCACTGTGTTTCGCTTTCGTTGTGCTCACATCGTAAAAGGGAATATGGGCTGATAGCTGCGAGGAAGGTTTTAATGCTCTGATAGGTGTAGCCGAATATACGCGTGATTGTCAGAGTAATCCAAAGATCCTGAGCTGCTGTCTGACACTATTTGTAAAGACTGAACTGCCGTGCGGATTTGAGGATTTATAAATGTGAGTTGGTCGATGAATATTACGATCGTCCTTCAAGACGAAAGAAAGTATCCCAGGAAGCAAACTGACGTTTAAACACAGTAATTCCGACTGCTTCATTGGACAGATACCAAACAGACTTCGTGTTTCCAACTGTAAGGACATCATTAAAGCTATCTTGATTAATCAGTGGCAGAGAGAACATTGCTTGTCGATTGAAGTTAAGGTTTACTATGCTCATCAAGAGTATTCTATTTGTTTTATTAATGGAACGACATTAATCTTCATGCGCCCAATGCAAGAAACCACAAAAAAAGTAAATGTGCTGCAAACGGTGCACTGACAAAAGACATTCTTCTCATGAGAGACTTTCAGCTCCTAACCGGGTGAACTGGCCTTGTTCGATAACAATCAAGGCGCCCGATCGTACGTACAGACACTCGAACACTCTGATGCTTACTATTTCTTATAACTGACAAGGAGCTGTAATTCTCCAGTAAGATGATGCTTTAGTTTGTTCGTCGTACATTACTAGGGCTTGGCTACTTCTAAAAGGGAGCAAGATTTTGGATTGGTTGGTCATCATTTCTAATCTCAATTTCATGTCAAGTATGTGAAAATACCAGGATGTGCAACTTAAATCATATTTCGCTAACGTAGAACAGTTATAAAAGAGTTTAGGCTCACGCATGATGCAGCGTTTCGTTAGAAGTGTATCCAGTCGTTGTATCGATACACTGAGAAGAAATGAAGGAATTACAGTGTACAGAATTCCCGTAAAATCTTATCACGGTCATTTCCAATATTTCATTTTTTTGAGGGCTATTGAATAACAGGTTATCCTGTTGTTTCCTAGCGGGATGTACTCGTTCTTTAAAAAGAATCGTAGCTGATAACCCCATACCAAATAGAACATTGCTAGAAAAGATGTGATGGTAGCATAAAATTGCCATGGGATATAAATATATTCTTGATCGAATAAATCCCATGACAACGGATCTGCACATACTCTGCGATTTGAAGTTAAAGACCGCATGGCAATAAAATCAATAGCGCGTTGTCAAGTTTGTCAAAAGTAAACGGAAACGAGAAAGTGCAATATTAACCATCACAGGTCGACTAATTTGGCATTGTTGTACGGCGGTAAAATCACCGTCATCATCGGAGCAAATCCGTAATGACTGAGTCAGTCTCTTTCGTCCAGCAGTCTGGACGTTCAACATATTATGTCCCCTAAATATGTGAGCTTATAAAGGAAGTGCCAGTTTTAAGAACCATAGGTATTTTACAGATTACCTACGAAATCGATACAGATACACGAGTGGTCACGCATTTGGTGTATAGAATCGTGAGCGAGAATCGCACATCCTAGATATCTTGCCCACACTGACTCAGTCAGACTGGTCGAATGGGTCTGTACATCACGATATAAGCAACTGGTCACAATTTACTTATTTTTACAACGGTAAAAATTCTCACTGTAACGACACACCGACGCGCTCATCATGCAGTAGACATTAGTCCACTCACTTTGCAAATAGTGCGCCAACTGACGATCATTTACATCGCATGCCAATCTCTTTGGCCTCTTGCCGTTTGCATCACGCACCGCCGGACACGCACCTGCTTGTACGAGAAGTTGGCAGATTTTTTGGCGTCCACTGGCAGCAGCTTTGTGAAGTGCTGTTTGACCTCTGTTTTAAAGGGGTGCACAGTCGATATATTGATCGAAACACTTGGTTTTCCCACATTTCTTGAGAAAAAACACTTTCAGATGTTGCACGTGTTAGAAGGCTGATCTCAAAACTGAACCTACGCATAGAAATGATACGTGGCAGAGGTGGTTGCGAATTGCAATGATTTCACTAAGAAAATAAATCAATTTCTGTTAGTGTAAATTTAATTTTGATCTCATTACTTCTCGATTTGATGGATCTCCGGAAGCACAGACATTTATTCAGGATTTTGTTTTGGAAGTCTTTCAGTAGCCTGACTTGAACACAGAAAAGCATAAACAAGAGAGAAAAAAGGATTTTCAACTTGAGATATACATGAAAATGAACGGCAACTATTGCTATCATTGTTCACTGTAACAGAGTCGGTTAAATGCCGATTGACGAGTCCACAAGATGTGTAAGATAGTAACTAAATTGCACGAAAATCATTTACCTAACAACTGATGCTGAGGTCAGTTATGTGGTATCTTTCTCATACCTTTTGACCTGGTCATAAGCCATATTTTGAGACCAGGTTAGCTCGAGATTTACACCACTGTCTATTAGTCACATGGTAGTGGACGTATGCGTCCGTTATCATCGTTATTGCTTTAGAGGTCTCATTAACCAACGGTTTCCAATCGACTGTTGATATTCTATCGCAATGCAATAAGTACTTTATGTGAAAAATCTTGTACTACACATGAGTGCCGTTTCCAAAGATATGATCCAGGTGGGCTGGAAAAATAACTCCACACATCTAAAGTAACAACACTCATGCGAGTGTGTTCTCGAACTTCGAGAAAAGTCAGAGCAAGATAATCCAAAAAATGACCAACCCTATAGAGGAAGATTGAAAGAAGCAGGATTTTCCATTCAGAAACAACTTTGGCGCAGTGCATTTCGGAAAATTTATGTAGTCTCGCACACAAATACTACTGAAGTCAGAGGTAAAAGTTTTCTACCCATTGTTGCAATACGTTTCGAATATACTGCGTATGTTATGATGACTTGGCGGCGTTACTGTCGTGTGTAAATATGAGTACTATTACGCATGTTGGAGGGGTTAAATTACATTTGACCAAATTGTGATTGGAAGAAGCAAATCACGGATGATTATGTCATTTTCCTCCCCCCTTTCCATCGTCATCGCCACCACTGCCATCATCATCACTGTCACCACCACCACCACCACCACCACCACCACCACCACCACCATCATCATCATCATCATCATCATCATCATCATCAGAGGAGGTCATTCATAGCTTGCTTTCGTCCACCACCTATGTCAGCAAAACCTGTGTGATGTGAACAATTAGAGTCTGTGTGGCTACGAACGGAAGCATGTCTCGTGTTGGTCTCAACCTCAAATGGTACGATCCAACCAAACACTCCGCGTCATCCCTCGACGAATTCCAGACCAAGATTTTAGCCTTGCTTTTATCACTTGCAGAGTAACAGTTTTATAACCTTCACACAGGTTTGATCAAGTGTGTGTGGGGTCTGAAGTGAAGCGTTTTAATGTTCACGCATCATAAATCGAGGTTATCAATTAGACAGACTTAGCACTTTGTTGGTCAAGAATTATCAGTCAAAAAGGTGTTAAGTGAGCAACTTCCGAGCCATTTGTCGATAGCTGAACACTTCATCAAAATTGGAAATCATACCAATCCAGGACCATGTACTTCTATCTTAAGGTCAGTGACCTCCAAATTATCTCGAGACTGTACCCAGAAGTATTCTATCACCAATATGTGGGATTACGATGAGGGCAACCTTTGGGATGAATAAATCACTCAATGTGTCCATGCACATCTATGTATTAGTTATTCCAGTCTACCAAGCATTACTGACGGTAAGGCATAAAACACTGTTTTGAACCATAACACTGACCAGAATCTGCTTCGTTAAAGTGCAACCACTTTTCCATCGGTTTGAAAATTGGGTACTCAGTTCAAGTCCTTAGTAAGGAAATACTTACTTCTTGTATTCTCTCAGCTCGAGCAATTCTGGCGGAGCTGCAAATGAAGGAGAATGAAATTTCGTGTACTCGATCGATTGAAATTGTGTGCGATGAATTAGGACAAAATAACGAACATTACTCCATACATTCTGTTGGCTGGTAGCAATATAGGCAGCCAGCTTTTTTGAGCAAAGAACATTGACCCTTTGAATCTGCTAGTGAGAAACTCAATGATCTGAATGTTTCACAATTTACACCTCAATCTCGTACGATACTAACCTATTTTGGTATTGATATGTTCGCCGAGCTTGGCATTTAGGTTGCGAACGTTTCATCACCAGGCGAGGTGACATCATCAGTGCGTAAGTGTTTCAGCGTATATTTTGAATGTGAAGATTGATCGATGCCTGCACTTATATAGGAGAGTCAGTTGACCTACTAGCCCGGATTCTGGTTGGTCGCTTTCCGTCGTGTTTGACCTCTGGTCCGACCCACCATTGGTTGACGTTTTGTCTTATCAGTTCAAGTTGCTCTGTTTGGGTTTACCGGTAGTTGGGCTCGATGGCGTCCACGTCTCCTCAAATCCTTGATTCGCATTGGCTCGTAGATTTTGTCTAGCTCGATGTGTTTGTTTATTGAACCAAACCCGCTGACAGAAGAAATGTCATTTACAAAATCCAATGCAATGACTGCAGACAACACTACGTCGGCCAAACCGGACGGAAATTATCAACACGAATACATGAACACGAACTCGCCATCAAGAGGCACGATCAGTTTTCCCTGATCTCCGCACTGATGATGTCACCTCGCCTGGTGATGAAACGTTTGCAACCTAAATGCCAAGCTCGGCGAACATATCAATACCAAAACCATCCTTCCGAGCTACAAACAACACCACCACTGTTCCCAACCATCAGAAACTAACCTATTTTCGATACACAAAATGATTTAAGATTAGTACAAAGGGATTGGATTGGACAAACGCATCGATTCGAAATCAACCATTGACTCGCAGAAGGCTACTGTCAATCAGTGTCGAAAACGCCACAGAGTGGTATGTCAGCGCGGGGACCAATCAGCATGGCACGCTGCTCCAGCATCGGATTTTGTTATGACGAGCACCAGAGTAAAACAAGTTGTTTAGGTGCGTCACGCGTTAAAACCATCGAGCTACAAGCAGAGTCGAGACGATTAATGAGAAAACGAAAGCGTGAGCACCAACTGTAATTCTTCATTTTACTGAAACTTAATGATCTGAGATTTGCTTTGTGCCACGAAGACTGACTTTTGCGATTCTCAACCATCAGCGTAATTGCAAAAAACCCTGGGCCAACAGACCGATTAACAGTATTTCCATAGCACGTACGTTTACGGTAGTTATACTCTGGCGAACAAGAGCAACCAGTGTAGTGAGGATGGGTGGTTGCACTGTACTACTTACACCACCACTATTCAGTAGTCAGTAAATAATCTATGTGCCATCGGCATTCTTGGCTCACAACACTAGTTATAATAAAGGAACTCTGGTTCCATTTGAAGGGACAGAATGGCGGTGATTTCGGGAAGCAGCACAAGACGGCGGAGCTCAACAGCGGTATTTCGTTTGAAATAACATGCCTGCAGAAAAATCTAATGCTCTGACTCACCGTTATTCTTTGTTTATTATTTAAGGTTTACACAGCTTACTTTCGTGTTGGCATTCCTTTTCTAGTGGCAATTTATAAGGTCCAATTGTAATTTGATCTGCTCTACACTGGACTAATGTGGTCACTTTTGAAAGTTGGACTCTTATTTACACACGACGTTAGCGCCATCCAGTCATCCTAACCTACGCAGTATACTTGGCATACACTTCCGGTTGGTGCTGAGTATATTTATGGTTGACCGAATAATAGTTTGCGATACCAACACAAGATGGTCGGCTACATTTCTGCCATCTGTAAGTTTTAGGGTGAAACAAGGATTATGGAGTACTCAAATGAGATTTTGTTCACACGAGAGCCACATGATTGGTCAAAATTGTGAAGCCATGAGCATCGTCACTGGTGGCAGCTATCACTCAGGTGTGCACCCTTAGGGGGACGTGAATTATGTCGGCTTCTAAGATTTCAAGCAGTGTTTTTCCCAAAGATTACTTGAATAAAAAGCCATTTCAGTTTAAATTAAGTGAAACAATTTAAGAAGTTAGTCCACATGAATTACGTCTGAGCAAACTTGTCTATATACTGTTGCGCACATGTATTAAAACAGCCCGTTGGCCACCACTTTTTCGAAGTCACATTTCTCGATAATCTCAGCGGATATGTCATTACAATCAACCTAGTAAGATGTCGCTCTCCCGAGTGCATTTGAGGATGTGCCAATTTTGTTAACAACGATTGTTAAAACCGTTGTCCGGTTACATACTTCTACAAAAAAATAACTAAATTTTTGTTCCTAAAAAGTGGTCACTTGAGTAATGAAACTTGATTGTAAAACAAAATAACCGATGGAAAAATGTCGCATGTCATGCATTCAAATAAATCACTATTATGATTTGCTCCAGGTAACTCCAGTTTTGGACGCAACATGATAACCACGCATTCATGTGCTTATGTTCATCAAACCTAACAGCATTGTTTCCTCCATGTTTGTCTTAAGGAAAGAGCCAGAGTGCTCTTGTTTTAGTAATGTGTATCCCTGTTGCTGCCTTCATCAACATGAAAGTGATGTCAGTTGCTAGCTTTGAAGATTATCATAGACTAAACTAAACTAAACTAGTATTCTGTTAACATTTCTGGAGACGATAGCTTTGGAAACGGCCAGTTTACTATAGTGCACCTGTAAAACGAATAAAGAATGTGCAAGTTTTCTAAGCTATCCTGTCAATCTAAAACTAACCCCGTTTCAGAAGCGCGCAAACCGCATCCTCGTAGCCGAATTTCACTGCCAGATGTAGGGCCGATCTACCTCGTTCGTCTACGGCCAAAAGGTTGGCTCCGGCTTCCAGCAATCCATTGATGTAATGTGTGTTACCGTCGCGCGATGCGCTGAGGAGGGCTGCAATCAGTTGTAAGTAACAAGGGCATAGTTTTTGAATATGGCCGATTTAACTTTGGAGACATCGTTAATATCAGGGTATATTTACTGAAACAACCAACTGTGCTCAGCAAACACATGCTTTAAGATATTTGTGGCGGCCTGAAATAAACGGTCGATGATAGTTGTTCTCTAGAGTGTTGAAGCGCTGGTTACTTAACAGCTCACAGAAGAGGAATACATGTCAGGAGTGTTTGAAAGCAAACAGTTGTATGCCGATTGACACTTTTAGTCCAGTCTGACATCGCAGTCTGATTGTTTTCTGATCATATCTAGGCGATCTTTGTGTTTACTTACTGTTACGGTGTGCCTTATCTGATTCGTACTATGCAGCATAACTGCATCCGATACTTCAGGCTTGCAATGTTGCTTAACTTCCTCATAATCTACTTCTGCCGAAACACCGTCTATCAAATAACGTATTAGTTATTATATACCGTTTAAGTGAATTCTATTGCAACAGGATGGATGGACATGTCAACAGAGCCTGAGAACAGAAAACCGACACTATTCATCGTCAAGCTCAACAAGTCACGTTGTTGACGCGGCCAACTCGTTTGACCTATTACGGAATAACTGAAATCCAAGGTTGTTTGCACTCTTCTGAGACTATCAATCAATCGTCATCGTTCTGCCTTATATGTGTAAATGTCAAAGATTAATCGTTCCTGGTTTTGCTACCCACGCTTTACACATGATCTAATGTATACTTTCATAACTGCTACTCACATCCTCTATCATTACTGGTAAGTTTTTATTCCTAAAATTATTAACTCTCATTTGAATCTATTTAGCTTTTCGTTTTGTTTCTTATTTTTTTCGGCAAGTATTTGCTAATTAGTTAAGTAATTATTTCGTATACTTTTGGACTCAGTAGCTACCAGGATCGTAGTATTCATAGATATCCATATATGCTGTAGGCTGAAAACACGTACACATAATCTTTTGTATGATTAATTCGCAAACTGGTGAACATTCGTTAGTCACTTATATGAATAATTTTTGTTGTGGAGTGATATTGACTTTGAGCGTTCTCATAAGACTTTGCTTCGTGGTATAGCTTCATTCGATGAGTTTCCTCGTAATCAAAGTCGTTCTCAGAGTGTGGATCTTAGATTTTCCACTAAAATTGATGAGAAAATTTTATCTATGAGACTGTTATGGCTAAGGTTACATACAATTGTTAAAACGATCAGTTATTTGGCCAATTCGAAGAACATTCTACATAGTGGTAACCAATGGTTACAAAGCAACATACATCGTTAATTCATAAACTTTTTTCGGTGGTGGGAAATTAAAACTCGCCTTTATTTAAACGTGCCTGAAATGATGCCTCATCGTCTTCGTAGTCCGCTGAAATCAAACAAACGGAAGATCTCTGTGCACGCTCTGTTTGCTGATTAGCGCCTTCCGTATCCGAACCAGTCAAATCGACGACGCTTGTCTGACCACTGCGCGAGCTACTGTAGCTGAGTTGTCGCACTTCCAAGTTCAACCAGTCGCGCACCGCACTACTCTGCTCCTCATCGTCTTTCATGATTAGACGCCGTCGAGATCGGATTAGATGTGTGTCGTCTAAACTGCCTCTTAATAATTTCAAGGAACTGCTATCGGTAGCTTCACTGACAGTCTGTTCCACTTGCTGATTCATCACAGATGGTGCATGTGTGGAATTCAACGAGCCAACATTGTTCGGCTGCATACTTGTTACTCTCATTTCTTCGATTTTTTCACATGGAATTGCATCCTTGCTGTTAACCGGTTCCATATTAGAAGGTGACTGATCACTGACGGTAGAGGCAAGGAAACAATTCTATAAGCGTGCTAAAAGTAAGCTGGTGAGGGCCTCATTTGTAAAAACTTCAGCTCTGAACTGAACATTTAGTATTAGGACATGTTAACCATTATGGATCAGTCGGCACTTATTAATGCTTTATTGAGTGAAGTATGCATTACTCACAAGCACACACGCATTTTGTCAAGCCCCTGCACAAAAAATACTCACAGGTCGTGGAGAAGCAATGAATGGCATCTAACCGCGGAAGAGACACCTAAATTGTGTAGGTCTATCATACAATCACAGCCGTACTGATCACATGTTTCAGTATGGAAAACTCTTAGACTCACAGGGGCATGATACAGCTAGGATAGTAACCATATTCCGAAAAGCACTCAATCGGCGTTAAGTTACGCAAAATGGCAGGATTATGGTCAGTATTCACGCTGCGACAAATGGTAATCGACCACACCAGTCAGGTTAGCCAGAAATAGAAATTGGAATCCCAAAGGTGCAGAGTACGGTCGGAAAGGCCGAATGGATGCACAGCAGACAGTTGGGAATATATGCGAATTACACATAGGCTATTGCCAAGACATAGACGACATAGACGAAGCAGACAGCTAATGCGCAGCCTGAGAAATGCGGCTGACCAAACTAATGATTCCAATACGTTCTGGTAAGATGTTCTTGTTCATTTGTTTGATGCATAAGTGATGTGCCGTTCCGGTGCTAGACCATTATCCTCATGAGGACTGACTTTTCGATAGGCTCAAGACAAGAAATATTGATGCCTAAAATTGTTTGGCCATCCTTGCCATTCTCAAGTTCAGCTGACTGAAGGCCAAAATTGATCGTTTCTTCAAAATCATTGAGTTGCACGCATTACCGCGACTAAGAAACGATTCTGTTACGTTGACTGTGCTTCCCTGAACTCGAGGTGGCTACTCTTCTCCAGCTTATTGTTTGACTGGGACACATACTTCTTATTTAAGTTATGGCCTCAAAATATGGTTGTTCTTGTCCAGAGCTAACGCAGCTCGAATTTTTCCTGTTGATGTTGAGAAGTCAGAGCTGTCCGCATAGCTACATTAATAGCCCAATAATTTTGTTACGACCAATTTAGCAAGTTTTCAACAAAGTTTCGCCGTAGAGGCTTGCAGAGAGATCGGTCACTTAAATACTGGGTTGATTATACAGTTGACTTTGTTGAAACCAAATCATTTCAGTGATCAGTCGTACACAAATTTTAAACAAGGTAGCTTCCTTATTTATTAACCGTTCGTTTTTCTGACGAAAGCAGTGTCCAAACTCAATTCGAGAACGTCCAGTTTAACCTTACCGTATAATCATCAGTAGTACATCTCTATATCTCTGTACACACGTTGTATGTCGATTAAAAAGTAAAGAAAACCTTGTTTACCAGAAGGTTTGCAATCGAAATGCTATTCAAGTAGGGATTTCTGGTTTTTTGGTGTTTAGACCGGGGAAAAAGATAGCAACAAACTGGATTTTCAGGTGAAGGGTGATCAAAACACGCATTCGACATTTCACAAACAAAAACACCGCGGCCACTGATGTGGGCACCTCGGATTGATCGATCATTAACACACCCACAGCAAAGTCTGAACTAATAGTTGGCGAATTCGTTCTCTGTAGTCAGGTCTACCCACACCCGTACACGTCGACATCAATATTGGGTCTCTATGTAAAACATCTTTCAAGCTTTTAATGAAAATTGGTATCGGTGCTTAACTGTTTCCCTTGTTTCCTAGTATTTTTGAGTTTACTGTATTCTGAATGTCTTCTTCGCCAAAATGTAACACATTCTTTGTCTTACACAGTTTTTAGTTGGACCTCTCCTTAAACCCTAAGATTATTTACTAGCTAACACTGTGTCCTTCGTCTCCTGGTGATGCATATTCTTGTTTTCTTGTTCTAGTATTTCGAGTCCAGATATGTATGGTATGAAGTGTCTGTTGCCTGGTTTCCAGAAGATAGGGATTTCAACTTTGGTTTAACCTACAACTTGAATTTTTAGACAACGTCTGCTGGACTACAAAAGTTATCATTTTACACACATCTGTTGGTCTTAGTTCTTCGATATTTCACCGGATATGGAGTGTGGGGTTGAAACCAAAGGTGGTGCAGTACAAACCACATGTGGTGACGCATATGCATCTTTGTCCTTTGGCCAAGGTCACTGTGATAGAGTAGTGCACGTACAACGGGTATTGTTAACTACACTTGGTTCCAACGTCTAAACAAACAGAAAATCCTGTCCAAACTAGCTTAGTGTTAAGTCGTCGGATGACTCACTGAAAAATCATTTTCCCATGATTATGTTGACTTTTCACGTTTCTTGATTTCTCCAAAGTAGTTATATCTTTCCAACACCATCAAGTCTTATAATGGACAAAATTACTGAGGTACAGTACAACCGTGATACCTTCAAAAAGGATCGTACATTTTGCTGAACTATTAAACTAGCTTTTAATCCATGAGGATGATTGGTGTATTTTGTCAGTATCCCCATATATCTCATATCTTTCTGCTAACCTGTAACGACCATGTCAATATCACCTAGACCAAATCCATGCAAATGGTTTGACTAACACTAGCCAGGAAATTACAAAAGTGTGCAAACTTTAGTTTAGCTTGGTTGAGCTTAAGAAAGGAGTAAAGTCGTCTTTGGTTGTAAAACACGTTAAGTTTTTACCCTGCATGGTTTTGATAGGTCGAATAAGAGAGATATGCATTAAATAGTTGGAAATCAGGCAGAATAGCAAACCATCTGCAAGGCAGTACAATTTACATTTTGTTGCAACACAATTTGAATACTTGTTCGAATCAATACTTCGTTGGGCTCTTGTTAGCTTTCGATAGTGTGTGTGACAAACCTGGCCCCATTAATATTTACCGCAAAATGTTAATTGGCAATGAGCAATTCATTTTCGCAGTTACTAGCGTTATATTTATAAATCAAATTCATGGCTCTGCTTAATTTGTGTGTAACTAATCCAATTCTTATTTTACAGAGAATTTTGTCTTCAAAACCGTTTTTACAACGATGTTTACATCATTCCGTTCTAATAATATCACTATTCTCTCTCCCTATTGATCTCGTGGAGCAACTCATATTCTTTTAACCCGCAAAATCCTGCCTCTGTGGGTGTTGCCACTGGGTGTCAAAATCGCGGAACTGTACAGTTTGGTTACTCAGATTTTTTTCGTGATATCTTAACATTTTGTTGATTTTTCTGTTCACATATACCATAGCTCAACAACGGTTATTTTAAATAAAAAATCTCCGGCTATGGAGCACTTGAACTGTAGGGTATCAAATTTCGATGAAAAGAAGTGCAACTCGAAAGCCGTTATGATTAATTCAGTGAATTTATTTAAATTCCATTTGAATGTTCACAAAACAAATCGTGGTAAAAAGAGGTGAAATGGAAACCACACCGAGTGGAAAATAAAATTTTACTAATCTTCGCTTAATTTTTTATCACAGATTTTTCGATTCGCCGAGGAACGTCACAGCACTGTAATTGTGCTAATCAAAATGAGAATATTACAGTATCGATCAACAAAATACACTAAAAGCCATGAAATTGGAAGTCACATAGTCTTATGTATGTATAGAATCACAATTTGGTCTTGACGGAAATATCATGGTGGTCTTTTGAAACAGTGCCCGTTGCTCACATCTCCCACAAGTTAAAAAGTTGAGTTTACAGGCATGTGTGCAGATTAGTATTCATTGTTATGTCTTATTGTTGTCATTGATTAACAGACATTACAATACAAACCAAGAATGAGATATCTTACGCTGCCAGGTTTGGCTTCTGTTCGCTGGCGGTAATAATTATTTGTCGTGGAAGTATACTCGGTTTTGAACCTTCTTCTCCGCATATGTTTTCTGTTGTTTCTGACATATGTAACAACTCAGATCTACTTGAAAATATCTGAAATAGAACATATGATCAATAGATCTGAGAAATCAGTTTGTATAACTTGAATGCAGTTGCAAGCGGTATTTAATCCTGATGAAAGGGAGTTATTTTTTCTTAGAAGGGAGCCCACTTGGGCAACAGCTAGAACAGAATTAGTAGGATCAGGGAATTCCTTATTTGTGACAGGATATTAAAAAAAGACCTAAGTGTGATATCTAAAATCAGAGAAGGGGGTTGCTTTATCCACAGCTTTTCTTTCGCTTGTACAGTCATAATGATCACTGAGTGTTTGAAACGATTAAAAAGTTACCAAATCGTCATGTTGAAATTAAGATATAACGAATTACGGGTCGGTTGTTATGCCTCTTTCTTTAATGTGGGGTAGCAAGTGTGTGTGTGTTACGATAAAGGGTGCCTAAAACTCAACCATCAACGGGACGGATGCAGATCATGTGGGCTGTCATTCACAGGTACACACATTTGAGTTGTGGTCATTGTCAAATAGTGGGAGTAAACGCACGCACATGACGTGCTAAGCAACCTAGGCAAACGGAAAGCTTTTTAACATTACCTAATAACCATGGAGTTCGTATGATCTCAATATGTCACTGAAGTACGGAGTATCAACAAGGAATATACTGGTAGTCTGCGAATTCGACTGAGAAAGGCGGCTAAAAGTGGAGGGGATATTCGTACAGTGTCTGCTTTCTATCTTCAGTACACATAAAGCATTAGTGGCGTGCAGTGAGAATACTGCATCTATAATGACGTAGTTTTTCGGCAAGTTTTCGAACTTGTCAGAATCTGTCAAACACTGAGCATGCGAACAAGGTGGCAAGAACACATGCACTACGAAATGTAAGCAGTTCACCTGTTATTATTAACTGCTTATACATACATATATATACATATATATATATATAAATTTAACACAATTTGGCAAAACTACGAAGCTAGCTTATTGGTGCTTGGCTAACGGAAACAGGTCTTCAGCGATCTCTCTGCCAATAAGTGCACTTAGCCTTCGGCAGAATTACGTTTGTTACTCTCCACCTGTAAGATTACTCACCGTTGCTCTGATTGTTTTTTTCCTCAGGGACTGTGCTTCCCATGTCGTTTGCCAGTTCACCTTTTGTTATGAAGACTCATACATTTACAGATCACATCGAAATTCGTGACGGAGAAAGGTGAGGTGTAGCCACAAATGGCTGATGTAGACGATGACTCAACTGGGAACCGTACCCCAACGTTCGCATTGAAATCTGTCGCACTCAGTCGGGAAAACCGAAATTATAACTGGTCACATGGCTGACCTGCCATTTCGCTGGTGGTCTTAATACGTAACCACCACCCCAGGTGTTGATGTTTTCCGAAGCGCTGCTAATCCAGTGTCACAAACCAGCTCTCTGTTGGGAAAACGTATGGGTACCATCCACTTTGCCGTCGTACAGCTTGAATCGTTCGCTCTACCCTGATGTGTACCCGTGTGAAGTTTACTGGTTTCAATTTTTTCTACCACACACTAAGCCTACATAATTAAATGGTTTCTATAATCGACTGGTGGGAATAGGGGTAATGGTTGGATCCCGCAATGTATGTCTTGACGAACTGGATAAAAGGACCTCAATGTTTCAAACCTAGCATATTAGTCGCGTTTCACAGTCGTTGTTGACTCGGATATTTAAGATATATTCTGACCGGTCGTTCACTACGTTATACTTTTTCTGCGCTCGCCGAGCTTGGATGCAAACGACAGTTTGCCAGTTAGGGCATGACTTGGGTTCGGATAAATTAAGCCCTGCTGTTTAGTCTCGTATCAATAAAACATCTCCGGTTTCCACATGAGAATCCGAAAAACTACAAGACTCATCAGTCGGCAAAGCCGTTGATCGTAGCCAGCTCAAGGACCTCTATGTTTTGGATCAGTACGTTTTCCATTCATCCCTTTTTCAATTCTTTGTTTTTCTGTGTTGTTTTCACGTTCATTTTTATCTGGCTCTGTTGTAGTGTTGACACAAGGCACGTTTAACTAGTCAACACAATAACTGCATACAATGCCTACTGCGACCCTGTTTGAATGGCTCACGGTACGGACGAGAGAAAATATCCTGACCAAACTAAATCAGTATTTATGGCAGGATTCATAAACACACAACCAAGTTCGTCTCAACTCCATGGCGCATGGCGTGAGATCTATAACCTTCGAAAGTCCAGTTGGATCATGGGCATTCTGCCTTATTCAGACTCTAACAAGGGTTTGCCCACGGTTAACACTTTTGCTGTGTTTTTCTAACTCGTTTTCGCAGTCTGCTAAGCCGTTCTAATCACCGTTAGACTCAACAGAACAGCGTGAAATAATGGCGCGCACACATATACACAATGCCGACCGTCATGACTGGATGGCGGGCATGGACACAAACGTGCCAGTGATCTTGAGCTGGCATCTCAATATGCTGTTCTGTTAGACTGGCCTGTACGGCTTTGGGAAACATTTGATCGAACCCAAACGGAACCCCAAACAGACTTTCATATGCAAGTGTAGGCAAACCTGAAGACCGGTGAGAGAGTTTTGAACTGAAGATAACTTCAAACTAAAGATGGTAAGAAATGGTTAAATATAAGGTCGGACTGAAAATTTACCGGGGAAGGAGTTGGCGTGTAGCCCGACATATTCATCATTCTGACACTATTTTGTCTATGTTGGAGACAGGGAGGAATTAAGCCTACTCCCTAAGTTAGCATTTCCATGTTCTAACAGAAATTCGGTTACGGGTAAGCTTAAAATGTCACTAGAAAGTTGTTATGATTGAAATAAGACAAACGTAATGATCACTCCTTACCGAATTTCCATCGTACATACCGTCCAGCTTGAGTCCTATCTGTTCCGCCTGTTTCGTCTTACAGCTGCCAATCAAAGTCGGTTCGTTCATTACTGGAGTTTCAGTTTTGGCTGTCACTTGGTTCTCAGCCGACTTTTGCTGGACTAGCCTTGAATCCATTTGGTTATCGATCAGGAATAATTCTTCCATGTTG
This sequence comes from Paragonimus westermani, assembly GCA_008508345.1. Classification (NCBI taxonomy): domain Eukaryota; kingdom Metazoa; phylum Platyhelminthes; class Trematoda; order Plagiorchiida; family Troglotrematidae; genus Paragonimus; species Paragonimus westermani. Next base: position 131,379 of record QNGE01000848.1, read on the forward strand.
CAAATGTCGGTGATGAAATGTACAGACTCTCGCATTGAATCGATTCGAAAAAAGCGACTTGCGGCTGTGGTGGCTGATTAGATAACGCGGTAAACCAAAAGAAAACAAGATATTTAGAGTTACATACAAATGAACGTAGTTAGACAGGAAGATTAATCACTTAGTGTGATGGTTAGACAAGGTGTGACATGTCATAGGAACCTAGTTGGCAAACAATACTGAACAGCCAGTCTGAGGTTAAGAACACACAAATGGTCACAAGCAGTAAGTAAGTAAGAGTCCAAATATCGGTCTTGGTTTGACTATACACTGATTATTAGCTGTATTGGGAGCGAAACTCGCTCCCGGTGCTTCTGCTGAGTGGGGCGTTTGCGGCCAGTGTGATCAATTGATCAATTCACATCAGCAAAATTCCCCTCTACTTACTGGTTTAAAATCTGTACTTACTGAAACGTTATAAGTAGTATAACCGAAGAGCGAAAGTGAGACGTTCGCCAGTATGAGTTGCCGTAAAATTCCCGTTTCAAGGTGCATGGCACTTAATCCATTCAGTCATTTGTTTGCGCACGCTACAACCATAACGCACTAAACCTTCGGCGATGCTTAATTTACCCTTTTACTTTCGAAACTGTCATTCAAAACCTTTGCTTCACGGACTAGTGTCGCAAAGTGTTTCCACACTAACTCTGTCCTTGTACACGCTTAGGTGAGATGTTTCACAAACGTTGAAATGAGTAAACAACAGTTAATGTACAAGCTCATAGAACACAAATTTTCTGTGATCACCTATAGACCACACTAGCGTATACATAATTATTCAACATTTCAGAACTTTGACCTTCCCAAAAAGTTGGTACTAGCCAGACATTCGTTTTTTTATGAGGCAGGTGGATCTTTTGAAGAGCAAATGGCCTGCTACAAAGTTTTCCCGTAACCGCTAGTTGTGTAGGGTTTAAAACAGATGAAAAATCCGACATGTACATACATGTATTCACGGCTTTTTCTATATAAAATTTATGCGCAGAGATTTCTGCGGACATAGTGGGGATGGAATTTCGATGAGTTGAGCATGAAGGTATCCAGGTAATCCAGGTGGTTACCAAAAAGGTGCAGTAGCCAGGTTAATCGTAGAATTGTTTGAAAAACTAGCAGATTCTTTAGTTCAGTGGAGTAGCATCTTGTGTTTTATCATTTGTCAGGCGTGGTATTCAGGTCATGCCTGTTTGATCATTACTGTCCAACACAAGTTTTCACCGCATAACGCAATGAAAATGCAGTGAATGCTGTCGAATACACACTTCACCCACTCGCTCACCATTAACCCAGTAGAATGCCATTGTGCGACTTCCCTGCAGTGATGTATTGGTTCGTTTTCTGACTTCATACAAACAATTCAGCTCTTTTCTGAAAAAATCAGAATAGATTACTCAGCTTGGATCACAGCCACCGAGAAGGGGGGTAGTCATATGGCAACCATTAAAGTTAACGTTAACTGACCTTTTGACATTCACCATAGGATTCCGCCGATTCGATTTGTTGCTAAATCAGCGTTGACTGTTACGGAGACATTACAACCCAGTTATGTAACGTGACTGTATATAGACAACAAACTTTTGTTCCATCCTCCTTGGCACATCTGAGCGATGTCAGTTTCGTTCTATCATTCATTGGGGTTATGCAGGTTTATCCTGCTGGACCGCTTAAAATGAAGATGACTACCTGCTGGCCAATTTAGGTTGCGAGGTGGAAAAATGAAAGCAGTTATCCCTAGGCCAACCGCTATGACTGCCTCCGTCTCCTTGGTGGCGATCTCTNGTTTGACTATACACTGATTATTAGCTGTATTGGGAGCGAAACTCGCTCCCGGTGCTTCTGCTGAGTGGGGCGTTTGCGGCCAGTGTGATCAATTGATCAATTCACATCAGCAAAATTCCCCTCTACTTACTGGTTTAAAATCTGTACTTACTGAAACGTTATAAGTAGTATAACCGAAGAGCGAAAGTGAGACGTTCGCCAGTATGAGTTGCCGTAAAATTCCCGTTTCAAGGTGCATGGCACTTAATCCATTCAGTCATTTGTTTGCGCACGCTACAACCATAACGCACTAAACCTTCGGCGATGCTTAATTTACCCTTTTACTTTCGAAACTGTCATTCAAAACCTTTGCTTCACGGACTAGTGTCGCAAAGTGTTTCCACACTAACTCTGTCCTTGTACACGCTTAGGTGAGATGTTTCACAAACGTTGAAATGAGTAAACAACAGTTAATGTACAAGCTCATAGAACACAAATTTTCTGTGATCACCTATAGACCACACTAGCGTATACATAATTATTCAACATTTCAGAACTTTGACCTTCCCAAAAAGTTGGTACTAGCCAGACATTCGTTTTTTTATGAGGCAGGTGGATCTTTTGAAGAGCAAATGGCCTGCTACAAAGTTTTCCCGTAACCGCTAGTTGTGTAGGGTTTAAAACAGATGAAAAATCCGACATGTACATACATGTATTCACGGCTTTTTCTATATAAAATTTATGCGCAGAGATTTCTGCGGACATAGTGGGGATGGAATTTCGATGAGTTGAGCATGAAGGTATCCAGGTAATCCAGGTGGTTACCAAAAAGGTGCAGTAGCCAGGTTAATCGTAGAATTGTTTGAAAAACTAGCAGATTCTTTAGTTCAGTGGAGTAGCATCTTGTGTTTTATCATTTGTCAGGCGTGGTATTCAGGTCATGCCTGTTTGATCATTACTGTCCAACACAAGTTTTCACCGCATAACGCAATGAAAATGCAGTGAATGCTGTCGAATACACACTTCACCCACTCGCTCACCATTAACCCAGTAGAATGCCATTGTGCGACTTCCCTGCAGTGATGTATTGGTTCGTTTTCTGACTTCATACAAACAATTCAGCTCTTTTCTGAAAAAATCAGAATAGATTACTCAGCTTGGATCACAGCCACCGAGAAGGGGGGTAGTCATATGGCAACCATTAAAGTTAACGTTAACTGACCTTTTGACATTCACCATAGGATTCCGCCGATTCGATTTGTTGCTAAATCAGCGTTGACTGTTACGGAGACATTACAACCCAGTTATGTAACGTGACTGTATATAGACAACAAACTTTTGTTCCATCCTCCTTGGCACATCTGAGCGATGTCAGTTTCGTTCTATCATTCATTGGGGTTATGCAGGTTTATCCTGCTGGACCGCTTAAAATGAAGATGACTACCTGCTGGCCAATTTAGGTTGCGAGGTGGAAAAATGAAAGCAGTTATCCCTAGGCCAACCGCTATGACTGCCTCCGTCTCCTTGGTGGCGATCTCTTTGTCTTTTGGAGTCTGTGGGCAGGGACTAGGTGGGAAGGAAGTTGTTCAGATACGGCTGAATAGAAGTTGCCACTGTGTGGCTTGTCTGTCTGCGAAGTAAAGAATTTCAATTTAGCGGGGCAGTAAATGTTATGAAGTGCCACCTTACATCCATTGGTAGACCGGTTGCTTGTTTGTAACGTATAAGCTATTCGTGATTGACGCAGGAACTTTGTGAATTACGTTGGTGAGACCCCTTATGTCACCTTTAAATTAAAGTTGCCGATCTTTACTTTTTCTGTCAATAAAACAGTTAGACAGCCACCAATTGGCTGACGAGCCATATGTGTAGCACACATCCTGCATTTAGTACAAAATAACGAGGTAATTATTTCAGTTTACTAAACCAGGTTCTCTTGCCTCGTAAATGGGTGTTTCAGAAAGAACCAATAATCGTTCATAAACATCGAGCACAACTCACAATCCACAAAAAGCCAACTGTTGGAGAGACGAAACAGCGGCTTCTCTGAACGAGCGGCCCGTTTGTCCTCGTGCTGATCGGTTTCCGTGGCGGCAACTGGGTCGAATAAATCATTAAATGCTTCAACTGTGCGTCGCATTTTGCTCACAGTCGCTTCAAACGTGACCGAGATGGATCCATAGTAGGCAGCTGTCCATAGGTGATCAGACAATTGTTAATGAATACTCGGTTAGAATAGAGAATGTGAGGATATGAATACTGCTCATATTCACTCTAAACTGTTAGGCTCATTGGAAATTTTCGACCAGCTCACATGGGTGTTCATCACCAGTTTCCAGCTCTGAGTATTTCAGTGTTTATAAGTTGTTCACTCTTTTTTCCCAAAAACTATTCTAAGTTTAAGTAAGCTTGCTGACTACCGTTTTGTTTGTTTCACAATAGGGTCAAACTACCGTCCATAGATGGCGGATTTGGTACTTCTATTTGTGAGTAACACTTAATCTATTTGAACTCTCGGGGCGAAATAAAATTGGCAGTGATCTGTGATCCGTATTAGATAACCTCGTTATAAGATCTCCAGTGATAATCTGAGGTTACGAAGTTCAGTATGTCGTTTGGGTAATACTTTACAAAACAATTAGCACGGAAACTTGAACATAAATGTTACTTGTCGATGAAAAATTGCTATACAATCCAGTTTATTAATTGATTGGTGGTAACTATCCAGCTTTGAGATGTGAAATAAATCGATAACCGTTAGATGGGAATGTTTTGAGAATGTGAGCTGTCCATCACGATGATAGGGTAGAGCAAAGGCAACAGATAGAGTCTGGCAATCTCTTTTCGTTGGTTAAACAGAGAAGCCACCACTCAATGTTGGAAACACGAGATATTGTTTAACCCGTGATAAACCTGTCGGGTCGCGCATTGTCAGAAGCTGAAAGTGAACTGAACAAGGGGTTGAATTTCAACATTAGCTCTAGATCTCTAAGAACACTGGAAGCAATGCCAGCGGTGGACGGAGTCACCGCTGGACTACCAAATTGAGAAAATATTAGAACAGGAATCTAGGCGGCTCTAAGCAACCCAAATTTATTGGAAAAATGGCACCGTTTTGTAGAAAAAGAACAGTGTTTACGATTGCTATTAAGCGACAAGCGTTCTCGCGTTTTGATTGGCCAGTTTGTTACTGTGCTGTTCTACAACCTTGCGCCTAGCAACTTAGTTGTTTGAAACAGAGATTCATGCAACAGCAGCTGGTCACCGTTTATGTTTGGTTGACACTGCGTTGACTATAGTTCCGTTTGTAGCAGCTTGTATGCGAACACTGATAGGCTGAACATTCTCCATCATCCCGTCCACATCAACATCATATGATCTTCACCCACGACCACTGATCACCACACCACATATCCACTCTCTCAGAGTCTCAGAGACACACTGGATCTACACCTTATCTCTTGGCTTAAAGTTTCCAAGCCCGGTGATCATAATGTACTGTTTGTTGCAATCTGCCTCGTTGCAAGTTTTCCTGAACAGTTGACTCGTTTAATATATCATAGCGTAATAGTTCAAACGCCCCCGGTAATTTTGTCCGCGCCCTTCTTCTAAACATACGCTGTGTCGCATTGTATCCAATGATCGCATTCGGCATGTTTCTTCTTTCTAGAAGCATTAGATGTGGTTCTTCCCCTTACTCTTGAACAACCTGTAGCACACTTTTGGCGGTCTTAACCGCCTCCTTCCCGTTTGACTAACTGAGATACAGGCTGTTTGTTCGATGTTAAAACTCCCATCTATCCTTAAACTCACTGAATACAGCACACACAAACAGAGAACCATTTTCAGAGAAAAACGTCTCCCGTGTAGCATAGCGAGCGACATGAGCACGGAGTGTGTTGATGATTGCACCTCCGGTGGTACTGCTTAGCCAATCGATTTTAAAGTAGTCCGAGAAATAGTCCACCGTGACCAGGTACTGTTTCCCGCCGTGTATGAATAAAATGGTCCCAACCAGTTGCCAGAGGCTTTCCAGAATTTTTATCAGCAGTATCGTTTTCTTCAATTGACTTGAATTGTGCCTTCTGCGAATTTCACACTTCGTTACGTGATCCTTTATCTTAAGATTGAGAGCGAATAGGTAGATGATAGGCTGACTTTTCCAGACTACAGAATGTGCAGAAAAGCCGACGGTGAGCTGAGCACAAGCGTGTAGGGAAAGGACACATTTTACTCAGGACCTTTGTCTTAGCTCAGAACACTCCATGTGTATCAGTAAAGAAGTTGCATCCAGTTTGGTTCATAGAACCTTGTTAGTGACCAGTTCCGGGGACGAGCAACAGAAGGAATACAAGATAGTCAGGCCATTAATGAAAGCTAACTGCTGCTGTGACAAGATATTGCGACCAATTCAGGAGCCACTCTGGAGCAAGATCAACAAATCCAGGAAATGACAGCCGACCATCGCTTTTCCTTACAGAAATAATTCATCAGAGGACCTTACACGGGTCCTCAACCAGTACAACAGCCGAGTGGCATTTAAGGCCACTTAAAAGACAAGTAATCCGTTCTGGCGCGGTAACACTGTGTCTATCGAATCAAATCTAATCATTGTCAAGCCTCATACATTAGACAGCCTGTCCAGATGCTTGAAGCATACACGAAAGGACATGTAGGGTGTATTAAGGGGTATCTTACTGACGCTCAGCAACCCTGGGAATTAGAACACAGACAGTTCTGAACCAACATCAAGTTGACCTGGATCATGTGACTGTGCTGAAAAGTGGTTTCCGTAACTACAACTAGAGTTTAATGGCAGAAACATTGCTGATTGTTAATACACCACAGATGGTGAGCCGATCCGACGGCTTGGTACTGCCGGTAGTCTGGTATGAATTGCTGTGCGGACAACAATGATACCACGTACGAATTGACTGCGGTATCCTCGTCACCCACACTATCCAAAACAGTCTGCAAACAGGCAGATCAAGAGCACACATGCACACGCGCGCACACACAAGCACACAACAACTGTTTATTCGTATTCGCGCCTGGGGTCTTCATGCTGTGATCTCAGGGGAACTGTAACCCCATACATCCTATTGGTAGCCTCTCTACACACTGCATTTCAAATACATCAACGTAATCCATTCGGGGACTGCGTCATATAAAGCTTGTCCAGTGTAAATTTTCTGATTTGGATCTTTTGATGAAGGCTGTCTGATAGGGTCGGAACGTTGAGGAACCTATAACTCTTTTAGTTCTAACTCGGTGTGGCTTAAGCAAAGAATTACTTAATAAGGTTGTATCACATTATTCAAAAGAAATATAGAAAAGTGCCGCGTGTATTGTAACGAGTAGGCCACATAACTGTTGTATCCTGAATACAGATGAAATTAACAGTCAACCAGCATCATTGCATTGTAACAAGGAGTTCAGGTGTACGGTAAGAAGTGGAGGCAACACCGAGTAAATATGACTCTAGGGCAAGATCAGTGCAAGTTCCTTAATTCTCTTGTTGAACCTGTCAAGTTTGTAATCAAGTCGATTACCTCTCTAACATATCGTGTCTAATATGTAACGTGTGCCGAAATTATTCTCTGTTGACACACGTTTCAGAGGCTGGTGTGACCTGTATAAACAGCTATGTTTATTCGATCAAGGCCCGTCTGAAAGACCGCCCAACACAGCGCCCACATGGTTAGCGGTTCCAACTCTGTCAGCAACGTCAGTATCAGTGAAAGTCTGATGTTCTACTGTTCGTGGTTCAAGTCGTTTCAGTTTGAATACACCCCGTGAACTTCTGGATGTGAAGAGTTGACTCCGGACCAGAAAAACCCGTAGCAGTCGATCAGTGTACAGAAATTGTCCGATAACCACCATTAAACTGACTGCTTTCCGTTCACAGGATCCACGCTGTTTATTCGTCAGTATGCTCACCCTAAATGTAACGGACAGCGTGTCATTTAAGTGTTTTGAGGAGGGACTCTCAAGTCTGGATGGGCTTCCAAATGGATATTACTTCGGCTCTCTCTTTTGTATACAATTTGTTTATTTTAAACAACGTATTAGTATTTAGCAAACCGAAGTAAAATTACTTAAGATGTGGTCTGCAACAACCTTCCGACCGATCTGTTCGGGTACTATACACGGACTATGATCAGTTAGCATACATCAACCTAAATGAACGTAAAACAGGACTGAGTGATCGGTTGCAACGGGAATAGCACACAGCACCCGTCAAGTCCGAATGGACAGTCATGAGTTAAAAACAAACGAATGAAATTGAGATTTTAAACTGGTCAATGCAGACAATACCGGTCTGAGAGTAGGGCATGCGGAAATAAACGGAAGCTAATATGTAGCCTAAGGATAAACTTAAAACAAGAGCATAAAACAAGCTAATGTGAACGGTACAACCAACACATTCGACTAGTAATAACAACCAATAAACGAATAATATAAATTCATGGCTACAAATCCTTAACACCATAATAGTGATAGGTTAATTGCCATTTGCTTCTGTACAAAAGCTGAGGGTTTGCAACGGCGTATGGCAACAGCCTGGGCAAAAAATTAAAGTCTGTTCATTGATTGGGATATGTACCACAGGAAAAACCTTCTTCAGTTGAATTACATGTCTCGTTTCTTCCAGATGTCGTGTGGTAGAAGATTGTACAGCGCAGGTGTTTGTTGTTCGCCAGCCGTTTGAGAACGTTTCCCGAGATACATGTCTCAAGCATTCGCACATTTTGGGCGGTGTACAATTACAATTGAATTATTAAATAAAGTTAGTTTTGGCGAATGAGTTTCCTTGATGTGCACGGTACCCGTGTCATTTGACTGATCAGTCTTAATTCTGCCGCGTCGTAAGCAGCTCTCAGGGTACACTTTAGTCTACATTGAAAGAAGGTGGTTATATCCCCACCCTTGTATGACAGTGTTCTATATACGGGTTTTCGGGACACTGTTTTTGATAATGACAGTTTTGACCATTCTCTAGCGTACTTCGAGATAAAGCGGGTGAGGTACCCATTATACATCAGCGTTTGTTGGATAAAAGCCGAGTCATCGCCGATCGTCGCCGGTGAGCAAATTCTACAAATCGTGCTAAAGTGGAGTCGAACGAGATATTGATACAACATTTTTGACATGAGAATAATGTCCCGTCCAAGTTGGCTCCCTACGCACTCTTCTCGTGATGAACCCATCAGATTAGTGTAATCGGACAAGCAGAAAATATTATGAGCTGGAATACACGCACACTGTAGAACTTACCAAGATGACGCAGAACTAACGCGTCTTCTGCAATCGCTTCGTAGTCTCGCAGTGAAATGACAAAAATATGTAACCATGCATATCCACATGTGCCACGTTTTTCCAGAAAATCTTTGCTATTGTTTCTACGGTAAGCAACACAGAAATGAGAATAATGTAGGCAAGATGCCATAAATTTAACAGAAATTACACCAATGATACCCAATGCTCACCGGAAAACAAACATTTTCACCATCAGATTACATGTGTTCGTTAGAAAAAAATAAGCTTGTTGTTTAAGATAATATGAAGTATGTACACCGGAAATGATGACAAAAATCAAATTTTTTTTGTCTGCATACTTCCGGTTGCAAATGAAGAAGATTGACAGTGGACGCTAATGCGTCTGGATTTGGGTGATTTGTCGATAGACGAACTGGTTACAGTAGAAATCGCGTGAGTTGAGTTGGAACCAGGAGAGCTATATCACAACACGATATGCTAACTGTTTCGGACAGGTGTTTGTTTGATCTGTTCGGTATCACATAAGTCTCCTCTTTAGACTATGTTAACGAAAATCAAGCAATGAAACAGGTCAACTTATAATCAATCAGTATCTTTGGCTGACGTGTCCACTGCAGTGATGTAAACGGAGCTCGACTCAAGCTGGTCAATTCCTGAGATCAGCTAGTAGGTACATTTCCAACCCTCTATATTAACCAGTTCCAGATTAGCCCTTTCTCGGCAAGCACTTCTGGAAAATCACCGTTCTGAAGAAAAGTAGTCAAAGATGATCACCTTCTAGATTTCTACTAAATTACATTCAGTCGATAAACACAGTGGCGTAGAATTGAACGAGTGGAGGAGTATTACGAGACTGTGGTTTATAAAAATGATATGGGTCAACGGCCAGCCAAACTCACTCTTTGCAAAAGCGACCTAACCAACCGTGGTGGTCCTTGCCTCTATGACAACGGTTTGCAGACCGCAACACTCTGTGGTTGCAAATCTACCAGGCGTGATGGTATTGTTTCACATCGTCCAGCCAGTTGCTTCACCTATTTCCACCATAAAAGTGCTTGTAGGCTGAAATACAATGAACTGGTAATCGTATCCCTTGATCTCGGTCTTCCATTTTCACTACGTCGAAGGTAGCACTAGGTTAGAGCTAGTTCACCATTTGTTGTTCGATTATTACATCACCTCATGCCTTACACAGTGGGTTACCAAACAAAAGAGTTATTTCATCAGTCTTTTGCAGGAACGTAGATTATCTGTCCTGTACCCATTCGGCCACAGATTGTCTAAAAGCTCACTCCTGTCCACGCAGTTTTGTTAGAATCATTGCCCTTACTTCTTCATTCCTGGAAAGCAATTCTCACCGTTTTCAAATAGACTACTTCTCAAAAGATGTGACGATCAGGTTGTGTTCAGATTGTGAACACGATCTAAGTTTTTTTCTTCAGAGGAAAGCAAGGTTAGCTATTCATCTACCAAACGCTTTCTAACCAGGTAGCTCAGGAAATCAGCTACCACACCAAAATGTTACAAACACGGATTATGACCCGGAGAGTCTATTTTGTGAGAGTTCTTGTTTGTTTTGGAAACTGGCTCCCAGTTCTTTTCTCTTCCAAGAAACCAGCCAGGATACGAAAAAGAAACATTCAACTGTCACGTGGGTTTACAAGTGACACCTGTCGATGCGTGCACAAGTCTTCATACTGAGCTATCCTTCACACAGTTGGTTTAGCTTGCAGGCGTACAAGCAGTGTGCGAAGTAACGTTGTCAACGGATTTTCTTTTCGTTCATAGTCACAACAGCCTGTTTAAAACTTTCAGATTTCGTAGAGGTCAGTTGGAATACTTAGACAGTGAAAAATAATTAAAAGTACCTGGCTAAAGATGAGACAGTAATCTCTCAAGAACGGAGAAAGCTGAAACCATTCAAATTGATCTTTGTCTGGGAGTTGGGGTTATCACCGCAACTGTAATCTTGTTCTCGACCAAATGATTCAGTGGGCTGGGTGACAGCTTGCCGCGACATTGACGGAATGATCACTTGTAACAGGTCCTCAATTCTTTGCTGTAGAGAATTAGACTAATCGAGAAGTTAAGTGATAATTTTGAGTAAACTGTGCTGACACACCCTATAGCGTTTCTAATCAGCTATTCGCATATTAACGAGGTCAGCAACCCAGCAAACGCTAACTATTTATTTCTTCAACGTATTCGTCGCTGTCTGCGGTAGAACCACCATTTAATCAGCTACTGATATTGTCTTACCGTTGTTGGTTTTTGCCAAATACTACCCAAATAACGCGTTGGTGGTTTTGCATCCAGATAAATGGTCAGGATCAATTTTACCTTACAAATCGAGTTGTACAGAAAAAATGCTGCTTATTTTGAATGATAGTTCCAAATGCGTGTTTGATGATACCCTCTGATACTTCCATTGAGTTCGGACAAAGAATATCAAATAAATTAAAATTTTGCAACCAATGAACTGAATCAATTTGAAAACGGCGAATTCTTTACGACCTTGAGGCTGTCGTACTCCTCAGTTTTGTGGATTGCCCAAGCTCCAATAGGACAACATGCCATTGAGGCCAGTTTTGTCGATGTCCAACTCATCTCAACGTAATCTAGCAAAGTGTCTGGCTAGGATGTTAGTAACAATGAAACACTCAATGTGCAAACACTCGTTGACAGGCAGTTTCCCGCTTGCTGATTTTCTCATCAAGCTCAGTCTTCATAATAAATAACTGAATAGCATGGGTGTCAATTCGTCATTTACAAACGTACCCTAGCATGAAACTATTCGAATCACGTGTGATTACGCCAATTCGAATCACCTCAAATTACCCAGTCCGACGTCTGGCCGTGAACGCCTTCTCCTTTTGTGTACCCCAAATGTAAAATTCTATTTGCAACACGAACGCTATAAGCAAATTGATGGCGTAGCCATGGGAATTCTCTTAGGACCTATCCTGACTGATATTTTTGTGGGCCATCTAAAAAATCAACCAAGGAAGACTATCTCTAGAACAGACTTATTTCTGCGATCTATGGAAAATACGTTAATTGTGACTGATAGTAAGGAACATGGTGAAGAAGCTGTGACAGTACTCAAAAGAGTGCATGCGAACATTACGTTAAGTTCTGAACATGGCTGTAACGACTGTCCTCCGTTCCTGGATATTCACCATACCCGTAGAACTGACGGCTGGGTGCAACGCTCAGTTTATCGCAAATGCACTTGGAATGGCCAATATCTAAACTTGAACAGCTCCGTGTCAAGATAACATAAAACAGGCCTTATCAAAACATTACTTATCACAGTCAAAAAGAATTGCACTCAGGATACAGTGCACAGTGAACTCTAATTGGTTAATCAGGTACTCTTGGACAACGGGGAAAACGCAATCACAGCTAACAAACTTTTCTAAAGAAAAACTGCAAGAACAAACGCAGATGGTGGTTTCAGAGATGAAAGCCTTCTTACGACTGCCGTTCGAATAGGATGATATCAGTACGCCGCCACAATATCAACTGAAGGTCGCTGTATTATGGATGTATAGAGTCGCAGGAGTCGTCTTAAACTACATCACAAAAAAACGGGTGCCAATTCCACCTCTAAAACCTCAGATGCATCTGTTCGCCAGATCCCACATCGCTCACCGATTTTCATTTAGTTGCCAGGTCCACTACCTTGGTATGATGGAACGACAGATGAAGTTTCGGATCTTGAAACACATCCCATCATGGGTGAGGAAACATGTGGCGCCGATACAAATTGATACCCATGCGTACACCCAGCAACCGCCACACAGATCGCCTGCATTAACGATCGCTGGTCATCTCCTGAAGAGCCATCATCAAGTGGATACCAAACAGGCATTCACAGTTTTTTGTGCTGAGGCAATTGCTCTGTGATGCTGGCGTCCATCTCTATATATGCAGAAAGGCCTGCTGATTTAGCACTCCCACGGTAATGATGCTGCTGGGTGATTAGTTAACAGATCGACCGTATTTGCCCCTTATATGTCTAGTTTCACATGTGACCCCTGTTTTCCGCTTTATAATTTCCCTTTCTGTAGTACGAACTTGATAATACGCATAGAAATTTGCCAGACCACAAATCGTACGCACTTACGTTTTCTGGCTGCTCTACTACCCGAGGTGATTAGCGCTCGTCTGACAAAGTGAAAACTTGGCCCAACAATCGCATTTTATATGTCACTTGACGGATTAATCGCTTATTCTCCACTTTCTGAGACATTTGCTGTCAAGGGGCCATTTCACATATGGAGACATCCTATCTGACACTGACTATGGCGGTCAAACAATATCAGTCCTAACTGTGAAAAGTCAGGGCTTCGGCTGGATTCGAACCAGCGACAGACACGGCATGCCTCAACGCGGCAAGCGCTCTACCAGCTNCCAAATGATTCAGGGATCGACTGCCCAGGCAGGATTTCTCAAACAGTTCACGCCGGAATCCGCCAACGAAACTGCTAATGTCACTGCCACACTACTTATTAGTAATACAATATCAGTTCTGTCCATGGACATAAAAAACAACGGTTGATGGTGTTACAAGTATCACCGGTAACTCGGACTCAGTAAGGTGACGAAAGCGCATGATTTGGTACTACTGGGCACTTGTTTAAGAATCGAAAAATACAAATGATCGTTGGTTGGATCTGAAACTAGGTAACGTTTGGACAGGACACACGTGTGCCTTACTCCTGAAATGTTGAAAATGTGACTGCCAGTCCGCGCTTAGTTGTATGTTGCTAAGCCGAACACAATGTACGACTAATACTTGTACCTAGTATTGTTTTGAGCAGGTCTGACCTTAAAACATGTTCTGGTTAAAAATGTTGCTGTCACCAAGCTGTCCAAGAAACGGTTAAAAGCGATTGGTCACCTGATCAACTGAACACACGATCGGTCACGGTAAGACCGATATGTGTATAGTGTGGATTTTAGCTGTTAACATACAACCATATTAACCACATTAATGAAAAGTTCGAAAATAAATTTACTATTAAAGATATGTATCTTGAAGAAAAAACTAAAGCAATGCTACAACACAAAATGCAAAACTAAATGGACAGATTGCATGGAGTTAAGGATATGTATGAGGCTATTCGTTAATTGTATAGTGTGTTGGAACAAAACTAATGGAACTACGTTTCGAAAACAAAGCCATTATTATCAGCAAACCGAACGATTTGATTTTTGGGTAACTTATAGCAGCATCTATAAAATAAAGAGATAACCGTAAGGGTTAGCTATTGTCTGAACCTGGTTGAATTTCTCGTGAGTACATCTACTTTTCAGTTACTCGCAGTTAAGGTCTTGTGTTTATTGTGACTGTTTATTGTGGCTGAGTTAGGAATTTTTGACCTAACTCAATCAGGTGGCGGAACAAACCAACTGAACGTCCAAAGCAAGCGAAAGAGGTTGAGTGTTCATATTTGATAATTCGGTCGTGCCTAATGTGAAGTCACTGACGCTGTGGTCAACACGCTTGCCTCTTCGAAGCGTGGCCGGAGTTCGAATCTCGGCCGTGGCAAGGATATGCAGTAATGACAAGCTCTAATGAGAGCGAAACTCGAGTCTAGTGCTTCTTTTCGAGAGTGGTTTTCTGGAAAGTCTATCTGAATGCGAAGGTTGCGATCAAATGTGTGATGTTTAACTTGAAAAAAAAACAAATGACCAATTTACATTGCCTTAATCGCGCGTCGGTGTCAGGATTGATAACGACACCAAAAGGGTAACTCAGCGGAAATTAACTTAATGCATTTACGCCGTTGTCTTATGTAAGAATTTGATTTGATTTTGACTTGGCAGAACAGCCATCGGGAATACGTGACGTAATCAGTGCAGACACATTTCAACTGCCGCCGTCTGTTACAGTACACGGACTGTGGTTAGTACGCATAACCTCAGATAGGTGTGTCAGAGAGTAGGGAACATAGACATGAATAGTCCAGTCAGGATTGTTCGCTATTGACGGGTCGAGTGAGAAACTGTGAATGCAAACAGAATAGAGGTTAACACGGTAAAGGCTGAATTGTGTGAAGGTCAGTCCGTCTTTTAACTGCAAACCTTCAGCCACAAGAGTGAAAAGTAGCCAAATAGCATAGATACTAAAATTGCGAAAACGTTAACAGAGGGGATATAACGGCCTGGTTACCGTCCATCGTTACATTAGGTTGTGGTGTGCAGAGTTTACTTTCGTACACCTTTGTGCACAAGCATGAGATCAATAACGATGCATGTACCTTGCTTAAGTGAAAACCAAACTGATTACTGATAGATTAATAACGTTCAGCTATGCTAGTAAACCCGAAGTTCCCATATTTCTTGACTGCTTATTCTGGAAGTAATTTAAGTGTTCAGTGGGTTAAAAATTGGTAACTCACCGACTAAGAGAACTGGAGCGCCGACCACGTTTTTCCACCACAAGCGCTTGGTGGGAACAACGAATTTCAACCTTTGCCGGTAAAAGTCTGCACGGCTCACCATCCATTTGCACTGGAATCACTTTATCTGTAGTCAGAGTCACTTCCCGACATTGACAGATTCGGTCTCCATGACCTCCGACCTGGAGCAGAGCCTTTAATGTGCAGAAGAAGCGATAAACTCATTTTGACCAAATGAATGATGTTTAGGACTGAGCAAATAGTTGGATTCGGAAGGCATGTGTTCAAGGGTGGTATTAGTTAGCGCTGGAGAGGTAACAACTAACGACCATTAAGCCGCAATTCATATAACAGATGAGTCTGAAACAGACAATGCTTATCTAAGAGCCGTAGGTCTTACTCACATACTAGCCCGCATGGTTACAGGGGTAGTGGAGCAACTGTCGCGGTCAAAAAATTATACAGCCCAGTTTGCTATCAGATAAGACGGGTTTTTCGGTGGATTTGCAAGTGAGTAATTCAGCTAACCGTGTGTAACCATACATCTCAGCCAATTATGCTGATTGTACTTGTTTCTTAAGTGTAAACATTTTTGATCACAACAGTTGAACTTTTGGTTTGTTTCCCCTCTCCGAAGTATAAGGTTACGAGCTGAATGATACCTATATAACAGGATGTTTTAATGGTTGCAATTCACTAGCACCCATAATGAAGTAGGTCACTGGAACTGTGGTGGATAGGACTTCCTCAGAGACAAGATAGACGGAATTCAAATCGCGACCTGAACCGGGTGAGACACTATTGCAAAGATGTAGTACAAGCCAATGCTCAGGTCTGGCGCTGACCTGCACAGCTTCTACGTTGTGATCAAACACGACTGATACTCAGCGCGTACCCACCGAAAGCCTACGCGACTCCATCGTAACAGGTGTGCAGTGAAGGCAGTTGGGATGAGATTGTGAATTTGTCTACTAATCAGGGAATACTGGGCGTCGTTTGGCATTTTAGTGATTGAAATTATTGGCTAACAACTCGGATTTTTTAGACGGATAATCTTTTCATTCTTTGATCTCAAACACATACACATGGCACTGAAATGTCTGGATGGAGAATATGAACACTGAAAGCATTAATCTGGCTGAGACCCACAGGAATTGACGACAAAACATCCATTTTTACAGGTTATTACAAAATGAAGTTCAGTATGGTAAAGATGCGCGGCTGGACTCTATTAGTTGAGAGTAGTAAGGCCAAACTAATTATTAGAATGAATTACAAAATAAGCTTCAAAGTGCAGTCAAACAAATAGTGGCTTGGTTCGGGCAGAAAAGTAATCGTCTCTTACCAACCTTCCACAGAATCCAGTAGAAGTCAGTCTGGCGGTCAGTCGGTTTCAGGCATTCTCAGAAGACTTTGGTAGCCACAACAAACATATGTTATTCATATATATATATATATGTATGTAATATTGAGCAGAGGCAGTTAGTCACTTCGGACCTGAATAACTAGTCACCCAGAACTCACCCAGTGAGTGAAACAATTATTTACTGCTGTTTTTCTTATTAGTACCGGTCGATTGCGTCAAACTAGCCGAATATCGCTCACTCATCCAACTAACAGTTCACTAGATCAAACATAACTTCATTAGTTCGGAGTATTGACCTTCAGGTGCTACATTTCGATGACGATTAGAAGGTGGAAGGAGGACGAGGGTGTCGGGACCTTACCACGAGAAGTTAGATTTCACAGTACGATAGGAGAATAGACTACGAGCGGTCCGACTGTTGACCGCAAATTTTGACGTAATAAGGTTCAGTGTAAGTATGAGCTATTGTCTGAAATAAACAACTGAACACAGCTTTTAGCAAAAGCGATTTCCAAGTTTATGCTGACACTGCTGTATAACATGCACCTTCGTCTGTGCGTAGTATAGTGCGTTTATTCGGGAACCAAAGGGCAGTTCTTAACCTCACGAGGAAGAGTGACTAATAGTGACTATTGGACTTACGTGTACGCACTTTGAGGGATCTGCCTCCAAGATGAGTTATAATGTAATGCTGCCCAGTATGTGCGTATACTCGTCGGCCATGCAAGTGAGTGTACGCGTTCGTTGTTCTATGTTTTACCACAAATCACGAAGGATTTCGTGCAATACACAATTTTGCAGGCCGGGCTTCCTTTGCAGCCACAACGAGTGGTGCCGTAATGAGCTGGAGGATGAACATGCCCTGATCGGTGTTCGAAGATAGAAACATCCAGGCGTTTCTAGATGACTTTGAGGATGTGGATGAAGTGGTCGAAGTCAAGACCGACCGTGGGAAGCTGGCCGCTCTGAGAACTCAGGTGAAGCGCAGAGCAAAGGCCGTGCTGGGCGCAGTGCGAAGGGGCTGTGCGAAGATGGAGTGAAGGTGTATTTAAATTACCGCCGTGTGTTGTGGAATACATCTTCGGACAGAATCTCTGTCTGCTCTTCTAGTTGTGTGTTACGATTGGTGACCATGCCACTATCCAAAATGTCGAAATCCACGAAGAAACCTGAAGATCAACGTTTTGCCACTCCTTCCAACTCCGGAGACCTCGGTCAGCTCATGCGAACACTGACGAACATTCTAGGAAAGCTACCGACAAAACTCACACAGCAGGAGGGGGTTGCAAGTATCGATTCCACATCCGACAAATTTATATGGGGAAGCACCATCCCCATTGGGAAGGTCACGTGCCAGCCCATCTCCGGAACTTCCCAGCAGCGTCCCACAACAACCTGATTCTGAATTTTCTGAACGGAGAGACTTTCGAAATTGTCGTTGAGGTAAAAATTCTAGACACCCCTTGTCAGATGGGACGTTAACCGAACTGCGGATTATAATGGACGCCCCCTTGCATCCGATTGTTTACCAACAACAGTTCCATGCTCGTAGACAGCTTGAGGTGTAAACCGTCCGGTTGTTTGTCCGTGAATTGCGGCACCTGGCTGAACGAATTTATGAGAAAAAGTCCTCAGAGGAATTCCGGAAGCGAATTCTTAGAGAGCTAGTGAAAGGGATCCGGCAAACGAACATGAAAAAGGATTTACTACTTCACCCACCCAGAGACCTTGACGACGTTGTGCGGTTGGCCGAGGACCTCAAGAGGGTCGAGGCAGTCGTCAGCCGATTACCACAATATTACGTCGCGGTACGGGCGACCAGCCAGAGGAAGAGCCCCCAGTGTTTAGAAGAAGCTCACACTGGTATCGGGGACCTAGCCACTCGCGGTGTGGACGACACGAACGGCGACCCTGCTTGAACAAACCGCGTAGAAAATGCGACCACGCATTCAGGGCAAATCGTCAAGCCTCTGAAACTGTCGATCGGGCAGCCTGAAGCTAAGTCAGAACAAGTAAGGCCTGTAGTTGCGTTTACATTCCTTACCTTACCGATTGTTCCCAACTGCCGGCTGAGCTGACGGTGCAAGTGGAATAGCACTTGTAGGCCTAGTGGGTACCGGAACGTCACTAAGTGTAATCGGCACACACACACAGTACGCAGACTGTCGGGCTACAAGCGGAAGCCGTGTCGTCAACGCATCATTACAACCAACGGTGACTAAATGCCGACGGAGGGCAGAATAGTTGCACCGGTTATAATAGCCGGATGCCATATAGAGCACAGTTTTGTGGTGAGCACCAACCTCCCATTCTGTGTTATAGTGGGGATGGATTTTTTTAGGCCGTCTCAGGTGTACGCTCGACTTGCACAGCCTTCAGCTAAGGAACTCGTCCGGCGCCACTCATCTGACACCTACGTATAGAAATTTGCCAGAAACCGACTTCTCTCTATGTCACTACGTTCCCTTCCGAAGTGAATCGCCAAATTAGCCACATGAACCAGTGGAGTGGGGCTCCCGAAAACTTGCGGAGTGCTTAATGCTTGAAAACGATAATTAAAAGTCAACCACACGTGTTTTCGTGGGAAAGAGCAACGTTAGTTCGCACAAGCATTTCGAGGCATGGAATTAATACAGTGGATGACCCTCCAATCAGGATACCCCCAAGCAGGAGGGTTGACGACATATTATAGAAGAACGTGATCCTTCCCTCGAAGTCTCCATGAGCTTCCCCAATAGTCCTGGTAAAAAGGAAAACGGGCGACTTGCGCTTATGCATCGATTACAGGAAGCTCAACTAAGTGACAAAGAAAGACACATTCCCGTTGCCAGGAATCGACGACCTATTTGATGATCTGGGCGGAACCACGTACGTTAGACTCGAAATCAGGTTAGTGGCAGGTGGAGGTCGAAGAAAACGATCGAGATAAGACGCCCTTCACGGCATCGTCGGGACTGTATGAACTGTATGGACTATCAAACGCACCTGGTACATTTCAACGCTTAATGCAGAAAGCACTGCATGACGTGATCCCTAGAACATGCCTACTCTATCTAGATAATGTCATAGGCCACGGAAGTTCCGAACGAGAGCATATGCGCAATTTGGAGTCCGTACTGGACTGCCCTGCGGAAGTCGGCTTAAAACTGAAGCCTTCAAAATGTCAGCTCCTGCTCCAAGAGGTGAAATTCCTGGGACTTGTAATCTCTGGGGCGGTTATCCGCACAGACCCAAGAAAGACGGAACAAATTTAGTCTTGGTTCACGCCGAAGGATGCAAACGAGCTGAGGAGCTTCTTAGGGCTGGCGTCCTGTTATCGCTACTTTATCAATGATTTCGCTAGCATTTCCACTCCCCTGACCAGACTACTACAAAATAATCAGGAATTCACACGGACAAGAAAGTGCGACTATGCTTTTGAATCACTACGCGTAGCTCTGTTCACGGCACTAGTACTAGCTTTTTCGGACCTATCGCCGAAGGCCGGAGAATTTGTTCTGGATACCGACGCAAGCGAAAGTGCAATCGGGGCGGTGCTCTCTCAAGGAGGACAGGACGGTAGGGAATGAGTGATAGCTTACCGTAGCCGACGTCAAAGTAAATGCGACAGGAACTACTGTAGGACTAGGAGGAAAATAATTGCGCTCGTATTCTTCGCGCGACATTTTCGGCATTATCCCCTGAAAAAAAGTTTTATTGTACGCACAGAACATCAGTCTTTCCGCTGGTTACAAAACTTCAAAAACTAAGAGGGGCAGTTGGCCCGATGACAGGTGTTTCTACAAGAATGTGATTTCGTATGTGAGCACATACTGGGCAGACTTCACTCGAACGCTGAATCACTATGGAGGCATCCTGCTCACGATCATGGTGACTGTCCGTCCTGTGCTACGCAACACGTGGCACCGGTCATTAGACAGGGTGCAGAATATGGTCACTGGCAGCAGACACAAACAACAGATCCTGACACTGCGCAAATCTACAAAAGGTGCCGGAATAAAAGTGATAGACCAACAAGCAAGGAAGTGGAAAGAAAAAGCTATGAATCTCGCTGTCTTTGAGAGCCAAGGGAACAGCTCAAGATGACTGAAGGAGTATTATTTATCCAGTACGGACTCAGTCCATGTTACGTAGCTTCATTAGAAACTTGCACCTCGAACTGGGGCATTCAGGAATAAACAAACTGGAGGTGGCCGCACGACAACGATTTTGGTGGCCGCATCAGCTGAGAGATGGCAAGTTGTTATGCCAGTCGTGCGAGAAATGGGGCACCTTCAAAAGCCATCAAATGGAACATCCAGCACCGTTGCAAGTTGTGACCGCAGGATACCCTAACGATTTGGTCGGAGTAGATATAGTGAGGCCGTTGCCTGAGAGACCCCGAAACAATCGGTACATCCTGGTCCTGGTAGATTACTTCACCCAGTGGTGCTTAGTAGTCCCGCCTGCACAGGTGGATAGATCTACAGAGCAACAGCCATTATCGACCATTGGGTTTGTATTTGGGGAGCCCCGGGCCAACTCCATTCAGACCAAGACTGATGATTTGAAAGCTCTTTGGTTCGCGAAATGTGTAAGCTACCAGGAATAGATAGAAAGCAAACCACAGCTTACCACCCGCAGGAAAATGGACTGGTGGAAAGGACGAACCGGTCCTTCGAAAGTCACCGAATGAGACTTAGCCATACCGAAATGTCTGTTAGCTTATCGTAGTGCTGTTTACTCTTCGACTGACCAAACCCTACTTTTTTTGTGGAACGGCCGAAAAGTGAGATTAACCTCAGATTCCCGATTGCCGGTTATACAGCGACTGCAACTTCCGGTGACACAAGACGTAAGCAATCTCCTTGACATACTTAGGCGGGCCCACCAGATTGCGCGAACACATCTGGAGACATCGTACAAGCATCAAAAAGACTATTACGATGAGAGGGTATTTGGGGTCCCTCTGAAGGTTGGCGAAAGGGTGTGGTTGCTCGACACGGTTCCGAGCCTGGGAGTCCTAGTGAACATGTATAAACAATGGAGAGGGCCGTATGTTGCCAAGAGGATAATTTCGAGGGCAACCTGCCAAATTAGTGAACTGACAGGAACCAACAGACAGCCTGGGGAACATCACCGGACGTCCCCGAGGTCTGGATAGAAGTCGAAGTTCCGAACTCGCTAGACATAGGCGAGGCACTGGGGATGGTGCTCAGCGAAGAGGGGAGCTGTGTAACGCGTGACCGAAACTAGTTAACGTGCATGGACCATCGTCCCAGTGGAAAGCAAAGAAAACGTGCAACGGTTCGAGGTTGCCAGGCTTGGGCAAGCGGCGGAGTCTTTCGCGTTCGCTATTACTCTGCAAGAATTAATGGACAGGACACTATCAGAATTGGACTGCGAATCAAAAACGCAGTTGCTGTCAGAGCGGATTACTGAAGCTCTCGCGATGGCCGTTCAGGACCAATTCCTTATTGACCATCTCGCACGGCGGAAGGACCTTGATAAGCATGTGAAGGTGAAGCGGGAGTTTGGAGTTACGTCCATAGCTTTGACGGATGTGAACTACACTAAGGACGGACACAGATTAGAGAGGCAGAAGGCAGTGTGGTAGCTGGCAGCCGGTACAGCTGTAGTGAGAAGAACACCACGGGTAGACACCACGATAGACAAAGAAACTGCTTCAACTGTGATGAAAAGGGGCAGTGGAATAGAGTGTTCAACTCGTCGGTTCAAGAGGTTTGAAAACAGTTTTCCACGATTGTTGTCTTGTTGGGCGGATCAACTAGTAGTGGGAGTTGTTGAGAGAGTGGGCTTCATATACAAGGGTTGCAATTGACGGAAAGATAGAACGATACTTGGTTGATATAGGGGCGGCCATTTCGTCGATTGCTCGTGTAAGGAAACAAAACGTAAAACCGGCATATATGATTAAAAGGACAGTTGGAGGCCATTGTCTACTAGTTGATGGTGTGGGGGTACGTATTGTCAGCTATATCGTTAAGTACACTTGCACTGTGTTCTCAGAGACTAGGCAGACGATCCTGGCAGCCGCTTTTCTCGCTCCGACAAGTGTGATGATTGACCTAAAGCTCAGAAAGCTGTCAACCATGTACGATAGTCTGACACTCAGAGGACAATACCAGAATATATCCAACCGAATACACATAGCAAAAACCGCCGTTTGCACAACCTTCTTACTGCAGTTCATGGTCGAGAAATACGCTGAGTTATTCACTAACAACGATAATCCGTACGCCTGTTGCAGTCAGATTACATATGAAATACCTACAACTGGAACATTTCGGCGGCGTAAAATATCCGTTAATCTTGAACGGAAAACGAAAAGTTGAATGCAAAACATGCTGGATGAGGATGTCATCAAAGACGCCAACAGTCCATATAATTTGTCTTTCTTCCTGGTGATGAAATTTAACAGGAAATACCACTTTTTTGTACTCTAGAAGACTGGGTGGGGCTACGTAGAATAGCAGCTGTGCCAGTACTGTCCATCGCCGATATTTTTGATAAGTTGCAAAGGGCGAAGATCTTCGCACTGTTGAACTTACGTTCCGGATACTAGCAGGTAACAATCAAACCCACGGATGATGAGAAAATCACATTCACGGTGAGTGAAAACAATGTCAATTAAAGTGTATGCTGTTTGGATTATTCGGGGCATCATTCACAATCAGACGCCTGATGGTTCAGTGTGTAAAAGGACTGGATAATGTGGCGGTATATCGAGATGATGTTGTGGTAGACAGTAATACAGAATCTGAACATGTCGCCAATCTGGATGTTATCTTAAATCAAATTAATAACTCAGGACTCCGGACTAACGCCAGTAAGTCATCGATGGTGCCACTCGGGCACAAGTTGGGTCGAAAACAAAATCAACGCTTCACCTGGAAAAATAATGATAGTCAGAAAATCCGTGGCCCGAATTCTAAGCTCACACTGAGACGATTTCTAGGTCGAGCAGGATACTACAGTCAGCTCCTTGAAACTTTTCACTCCAGTACATCACGATCGTACGAATTTCTTTGAAGAGACGGGTAATTTGAATAGACCGACGATGCCCAGATAGTAGTCACACGAGCGCCACGAGAGATGAACCAGTAACAACTATCGCCGGAACTTTCGAATACGAAGGAAACGTTCGTCGTAGCAGCATATTCCAGTGACCATGGCACTGAGACAGTACTCAAGCACAAAGAAGAAATAATCGAATATGCCAGCACAGTCCTGACCTCAACGGAGCAGAAGTACTAAATCATTGAGAACGAATGTATGTTAATCGCCTGAGCACCGGATAAGTGGAGGTCGTATTTGTTAGGACAACGGTTCCACGTGGAGAAGATTCACAAACCTCAAGGGTGGACCAGGACTGTGAGGGATCCGACAGGCAAATTAATCCGATGGGCATTGTGTTTGCAGGAATATGATACACTGCGACCGACTATGTGCCCGGATCTGGCAATTGCGTCGCTGATTTTTCCTCTCGAGTTCAAAGGGACTTTCGGGGTTGACAGCTTAGTAATGGAGCAGGACCCACAAACACTAGTGCGTCTACAGCGTCAGGACGAGATACTGCGGAAGATGGTTGGAGCTCTGGCAACAGGGGTGTGGATCCCAACAAATACCGAGTTTGGAGAGCTGAAAGTGATCGCTTCTTAATAGAGAGGAATTGGCTTGAACAGTTCGGGCGTAGTAACCTGACAGTGTGACGTTCGTTACTCCCGTATAGCAGTTATCTCGAGACAACTGAGGGTAAACCGGAAGCAAAGTCCCATGAAATGGCACACTCCGGACGCAACAGGAAATGCAATCTGCTGCAATATACAGCACGTAAACCGAAGATGAAAGAGGACTTGACAGCTTACATGCTTCCATGCCAACAGCGTCAGCTACTGGAAGGCGACAGTGAGTGAGCCAAGCAACTCTTACGACCGATACCGGTCTTTTAAATCGGCGAACTCTGTTCGGCATGTCTTATGGGCCCATCTTCACCGAGTGCTCGTGGTAACCAGTGCGTTCTGGTCATGACAGAACATTTTATCTGTCGGATCGAAGCGAATGGTGCTCAAGACCAAAAAGCACCTACGGTGGGAGACATGGCGATGAAACATATCGGAGTCATAGCGTACCAAAGGCGATCTTCGCGGACTGAGGACTGTGCTCTGAAAGTGAGGGGTTTCGAACAGGCTTGCAGAAACGGTGAATCAAGCGTATTCGAATGACACCATATAACCCACTGAATGTAAAAAGCGAACGATCAAGGACTGGTTATCAGCTAGGGGAGACGAATGAGAGTCCGCATTACCACTGATTTTATTGGCCCACCGCGCACCTGTTCAGGCCAGCACGAAAAAATAGTCATATCAGATGATGTGCGGTAGAACCCCTCGACTTTTGCTGGATCAGTACATTGGATTATGGCTACAGTGCAGTGATTTTTTTTGAGAAGTGGTTGCAGAAAGAAAAGCCGAACGAAATCTGGAGGCGCCACAAGTATACATAAAATACCAGTCGGTAGCACACCCGCTCGGCAAAGCTAGAGCGTTCAATCTAGGAGAAAGGATGGAATATTGAGATCACTGGAGCGCAGGTGCCAGCGACCCACGCTTAAGAAAACTTCTGCTCAAATGGAACGATCCGTATTCGATAATTTCTAAACGGATCCCGGTATCCACGATCAAGATGGATGGCAAGACGAAATGAGTGCATGACAATGGGCTAGTAAAGTGGCAGGATATACCGGCGCAGCACATACAAAGGAGATCAATGAGCCAAGAGGCGCCGTCCGGACAGAGCTTGTCAGCAGGTGCAAAGGAACCAAGAAACTTCAGAAGGGAGAGGTGTCTTTTATGATAAGTTTTACACACCAGGATTTCTGTATAGACCACTCCGCGTGCTGGTGAGTTATCTTTTTCGGTTCCCTTAGCCTGTTAACCTTGTGCCACTTGTGCCCTTTTATTTCGAAAATCGGTTAAGTCGTTCACCGAAATTGAACGACTAATTGCGTCGACTTTAATGTAATTCAAAAGTTACACGCAACGTTAAGCTGACTTGTTTGATCTGTTGCGCACGTGCGAATTTGTGCTTGATGGCACCCTGCCTATGTTAATTGACCTGTCTGCCTTGCCGTTTGCCGAACAGTTTGAGGTGCGGTTACCTGTGATCGACTAACCATACTGATCCGCTCAAATGGCGTTAAGTTTGTTCCGACTGTGTTTACAGCCGTGGAAGCGATTCGGTGACTTCCTTAGTCTTGAATTATCATGCATACATTTCTGCCGGAGAGCTAAGACGGGCCAACTACGTAGGCAGAACTAAGCGATCGGGTCAATAAACGCATTTCAGTTTGTGTCCGCAAAACGCTCACGGATTGCATAAAGGCTCAATCAGGTCAGAATGTAGCAAGTCGTGAAGAACCGGTGTTACTAGTCTCTCGACTCTTACCGCTATTGACTTAAATTGGTCCTGGAGAAGACCCTTCGGGTATGGTATGCAATGAGGTCAAAAGCTTCGCCAGTTTACGATGACGGTAATAGTTAACGATTGGAAACCACCCGTTTGCTTACGGAACGACTAGTTCGTAACAGAATACCCATCGATGGTTGTTGATTTTGGTTTTTACAGACTGCAGTGTCTATCTGATGAGAGGCAACGAGTTGTGCTAGAAAGATACAAAAAACCGCATCTTACTTCTCTGTTCAAATTCGCCGCGAGAAAAATGTTGTTTTGTTTTCTAAATATTCTCACGTGAAGTCGACATTGTTATTCAAACGATATTGTGGTCAGCGTGGATCACTAAATTGAGCAATTAGGTATAATGAGAAGATTTTCCTTGATTTGTGCATTCTCTTTTTTTAAACTGTCAACAGGGAAAAAAATTCGCCGGCTGCGAACCACTAAATTCTTTGACTTCTTAAGCAAGTTTATACGAAGGAAGTTGAAATGCATGTCAAAATCTCAGTTATAATTAACTTCGTATGCAAACCTTATAGACATAGCCTAATGACGACTTAGCCGGCATGGTGACCATAGACAAGGCGGACTGAGAGTCCAAATAGTGACCATCCTAAGTGTAACACAAAAGTTCCATGCAAATAATATACCGAATCACAGCATATTGACAAAAGAGAAGTCTCAGAAAGTGTGCGAATTCTGCTGTAAGATCATCAGTAGAAGTACGATTGAAGTGAAACTGTTTGAGCGTCATGCACAGCATGGATTGAGAACATCCCAATCACAACATTCCTGAGAATGATCACCATATGTGGTCATTATGTTGTATATTCACAAATTCTACTTCCACTTGAACGTTGCTGTCAATGTTGATTGATGAGTGCCTCTAACCATATACCAACGTGCAACTGAACGGATCAACACAAATATGTCACAACCTGACAGTCAGATTTCACGTGAAAAGGTCAAGAGAAACAAATATCGGTACAGTCAAATTTCAAATCATCTGATCATAACAACAAGATGTCAGGATGCATTTCAAATGAGCAACGGCAACCAGAAGTAGCCAGTCAGATTCCAAGCCTAAAGGTCATTCCACCATTGTATACAAAGTTGGGCATTCATCGACCGACACCAGCCATAACGCTTGAACCTATACATTCAAACTTTCGTGCACAAATGGTATCAACTTGTGTGGTGATAAAAAGTTTGTAATTTAAATGCCAAATTCGGCAATTACCGAATTCTGAAACCATCAAACCCAACTACAAAATCTACTTCTATTTCCGTCATTTGGAACACAATGCTTCATAATCGAATGTTTATCTATTCGTATTTTTGCTTGCGCTAGTACGTCGAGTTTTCAGATACAGAAACTGCACAAAACCCAAAATTAACCGGCTCAGGTTAGATATGACAATGTAGAATGATATTCGTAGCACTTCGATCATTCTCAGAACTTGAAAGCCAATCGAACCTTTCATAGCTAGATTGATACACAGGAGCACTCTGGTTATGCTGGATACTTCCATCACCCGTTCGGTTTAACGCAACCTTCACACCATCGGAAACCAGATAGAAATGTTTGTTCGACCGTTCAGACAAACAACTCGTCTAGTGGTATCATTCACTGTCCACAGAGCAATCGCGTTTATGTTCGGTAGGACACTCAAGCCATTGAGGACAAACAGGGGACTGCAATTATTGATAGAACGAAGATAAGCACACCGTATTCAGGCCGGCATGATTACCTACTTTTCTTTAAATACCCAGACAGAGAAGCTGATCAGCACAACTAAGGAACGATCATTAACTCATCGGGGGCTGTTCTGAGTGTGTACACAATTGTGCGTACTGTAGGGAATGCAACTCCATTATACATATATATATATATGTATACACTTGCATTAGCAAAGTTTGCATGGCACAAAAGCAAATGCTTGCGTACGTTCAAATTGTGTGGCTTATGCGGTTATTTTGAAACAAACGGTAATCAAATAACATAACTTATTTTTGTACGATCTTACCAGTGTAGTTGATGACAGTCCAATTACTTCAAGCAACCCATCATCGATACGTGGTGGTTTGAATCCAGCCGTGGCAGGTGCGTGACCCCAAGGGAGTGTACCAGATCCATATCTGTGCGTATAAAAATGGCAGGTGGCTAACATGTCACTAGGTGAATAAACTGCAGCAGATTTTAGTAAAAAGCTGCCACTTTGTCTAAGTGGTCGAGGTTTTCAGTTGCTAATCCTTTACAAGTGAATGCCACATTTCCGGAACAACAGAAATGGTCACCTATCGGGACAATTTGAAGACAATTTGAAAACCTATGGGGACCGGAAAAAATTACGGGCGCCTGAGAACCACTTAGACTTTGTCGCAATGGGGGAGGGAGAAAAACCATGTGTGACGGTACACTGGGTTCGGGTCAGTTTGACCGAATGTCACACGACTGAATACTGTCTGACTGTCCACACCCAAACAGGAGTAGTCTCGGCAAACGTTCTCAGACCCTAGATCGTGTAATTAATAGACTGGTATGGTCTTCTCTGGGCTACTGTGAGTTCTAAGCTAAGTGAGATTCCCGGATAAAAGTCACACTCACATACGCAAAACTAGTTTCTCGATGTAATTAATCTGTAGTACGTGAAATGCAATCAGTATGCAACGCCAGCAGGTATCAGATATGGAAAACAGTGTTGGGAAACAAATTTCAGTTTGCTCGAAATCCAGTTCTTGCTCAGCCCAATTTTTGCTGTGTTAACCAGGTTTTCCGAAAACGGCAACTCAGTCGTATTCACTGAGGTCATATACCGATGAATAACTTACTAGGAATCCGAAGGACTGACTGGTTTTTCCATTATTTGTAACACCCGAGGGAGAGATGGGACATTTATTCCATTATGGCTAAAGGATTTAATCTGTCTTTGTGGCGGAAATAACTAACGTGGTTGTCATTATACTTGGTATGAAATACACGCACAGTCAGCCTCCGAGCTCGCGATCGGTAACAGTTACACGTGTTTTCTTAAGAAGTCTTCACAAATTCTGCGCATTTTTATGATATATGATCAAGGCCGTCTGAGAGAATATGGAGAGGGCCGGTGAGACAACGAGATGAACAACGGCTTGGTCATATAATGAAATTGGTCTTGCTGTAATATAATTGATCGATCACCTAGAACATGGTCTTACATAAAAAAGATAGCATTTATCAGTTGCTCTATTTTGATGACCCACTGTTATCTATCGAATATGACTCACAGCGTTAGATCGTCGACGTAAAGTACGTTATCGTCTTCAATGGTTCTATATTTGATTGAGATAAAGATTTTGTAAGGCACTTCTACCTGAGTAAGAGAACTAGTTCGGCTTGTCGTTCTTACTGTAAACTTTCCTACCTAGTGGGAACTGTTTGAGTGTAAGAAGTTGTGACTAGAAATCCCACTAAACTCCAAAGGAAACCTGTGCAGTTTGAAATCCATCGTTACTTGACAAACGTGGTACTATCTGCTCTGACGAGGTGTTGGTCTTGGATAACTGATGCGTTCTTTTGTCAGAGAATATCGATCACTGTGAAATTCCTGATTTAATTTGCTTTATTCACTTACAAATCAGGTTGTTATCTACAATGCATAACTTTTCACGGAAAACTAGCTACAGCAATGTAGGTACATCTGACGATATACGATAGTGTAATGTGAGTGAACCTGTAAAGGGGTTTCGTGCATATCAAACGATAAATTCTGGAATGTTTGAGTGTTTGCTTTCTGTTCACAAACCAGCACAAAAACTTTCGGCCAAGAAAAATAAAAAAAGAACTTCAAAGTTTTAGTTCCACAGTAAAACGAGCGGAACTTAAGATAGAGATTCGCAGTGAATGACATCAAGTTGAACTGAACGCTTATGCAGCTGTATTTTGACAACAAATTTGGTTGAAATTCGTACAGATTTACTGGTGGCTGAAACAGAAAATGACAATGCTGAGGGTAAATAACTATCTGTAGACAGCTTCTCAGCGAACCATTGTTGAAACTGATAAGCTGCGTAAGTCAGGTGCTGTAGGTGTGATAGTTGTTTCTATGAGCAGTGTAGACTTAACTGAATTGAGGCCGTAGAATCTTCTGGGAGAGGTAAACAATACTGCCACTCTATGAGGCAGTTCGATGGTGTTTTTGAGAACGTGTCTTGCCCGAGCTATGGTATGTTGATTCACTTATTACATTATTGTCAGGACATTTTGGAAGAGTGGTCAAATGGTGTATCATATCACCTGAATTCGAGGAATATATGACAGAAAACCCTTGCTCACCCTTGTGTCACTATATCATCAAAGCGCGCTGAGGCAGCATGGAATACAGTCAAAATTAATGGTCTTTTGAAGAAATGGGGTGACTGGCGGCAAAGTGGAGAAGCCGCCAGAAAACAATAAGCCAAGCGAACCGTTTGACAAACTCGATTGCCGCCGCCGATATCGAGAGTAGAGTAGGTAGAATGCCATTAAAGTACATCGGAACTGGACAGGGCTAGTTGACAGACTAAGCTTCTCAAGATAACGGCTTGTCTGCGGAAGTCCAGTGGGCACACTGACAGTTAAGGTACATATCGAAAACAGTCAGTTTGGAAACTTATGAAAGTATTCAAAGAACAGAGGGTTAGTCTCCCAGGCGTGTGACAGATGAGTTTGATAAAGTGTCATTAGGAAGGAGGACACAATTATGGGACCCATTATGAGTCTTATGTAATTATCTCGCAGCAACAGTTATCATGTTGTGCTTTGCGATTAGATCCTCTAGTTATCAGCGCTAGGGAGGAGGATATTAACAACGCTTGATACTGCTGTTTTATTAGACAGAATGGAAATGTTGGATAAGAACTAGCTGAACAATCCAGAGTTGGATAGAAAAATATTGTAAGTTATTGTGTCGAGCTAATCCAGTTGCAAAACCCAAGGTGCAGATGGAAGTCACCTCCGACAGTATGTCATTAGATCGAGCTTACGGCGCTTTCTTTGGGGTTATTTCTGTGGATTTGAGACCACGGCAGTAAACTCGCCAAACAGTCGGGATTAGTTGAATAGAAAACATTTTTTATGCTGTCTACTGTCGACGGTATTGTACAGACGAAGAATGAACAAGTGACTTTTAATTCTTCATCAAAAGGAGATTATTAATGGCTTGATACACAGCGTGACTAAAAGACTCAGGTACATTGGAGTTTCATGGGGCAATTGATGAACAACTTCTAGATTTACCGTATTTGAAGGGCTTCGACGTACTGTACTGAATGTTGTAATATCCTGAACGGTTATTGGGACCTTGAACAAATTCCAGAAAAGTGCATTCAACTGCGTCTCATGAAAACGTTACTGGGTCGGCTGACTTTGGGCCAGACACGATCGATAACTGATGTGGACATTTCAGGAATAGCTATTTACAAGTTAGATCACTGTGGCACAGTGAAAATCTCTCGTGGTCGAATAGTTATAATATATAATATATATATATATATAATATAATGTAACCAGAAGTGGTTTTTAAGGCGCTTTAATTCGAAACAGAAAATGTTATTGATACTCATTTATTTGAGGACCATAGTGCGGAAGAAGAGAGCGAACAGTTAGATATCGCTTATAAATTGTCCTGGCAGTTGCTCTCTCAGTCGGTAATAAACTCATGAAAGTCGAATATGATTCCTACTGTCTTTTATATGTGCAACTAACTTTAATGAGAGTGCAGTTGGTTGTTAGCTTCTACAAAAATCATATAGGATTGGTGACCCGATAAAACTGTTGCCGTGATTACGTAGAGGTTACACTGAGTTAGCAATGGACAAGGAGATGTTTTGTAAGTCACATTTATTTCGGGTAACGCCAGTACCCTTCGGTTTCTGTGGTGGTTTGAAAACAAATTTTTTTTTCAACCAGTGATTGATCGTTTTGGAACGGTGTCATCATCAGTTAATGCAAGATTCGCTTTCAGGAGAGCAGAAGACATGTTTGGAGACAGCAGCAAGCAGAGCATAAAACACGAGTGGAAGTTGGCTTTTACGGTGGACACTGTTTTGCCTCGTTCACAGGTATAGACGAAACCGTTTATTAGAACGACGAACTGAGGAAAGTAACATTGCAAGACAGATTCCGACTGCGCAAATCATTATATGATAAAGGTGGGCTCTTGCACACCCTTCTGAAAGTTCGTTATCTTTAGCAATTGAATCTCTGAGAATCACACCAGTTATCGTGAACACGGGCGAGACTTATTTGTGGTCGGAAATACGGATGGAAATTCTTTGAATTCCTGTTTGAAGCGGTTTTAAAGCCATGGACTAAAAAAGGTGTTATCGTATAGTGGTATTTTGTACGATAAGTTAAACCGCCTTTTTCGATTTCATTCCGGCTAAAATATTTTTGAAGTTGCTACTTAGAAGGACTGAGAGGAGTTGGCTTAATAAAGCCGCTCACTTCAAGGACTGGGAGAGGTCAAAGAAGAGTGGTTTCATCAAGCAGTTCAGTACACCAGGGTGTACTGTCTCTCCCAACCGTAAATCCATAAAGCTGGCTGAACTTCGTGTATGTTGTGATGCCTCTGACATAGGATACGGAGTGGTTAAGTAAGCGAGACCAGAAGTTGACCAAGTAAAGTTTTGATGCACACCAAAGCAGACAAGGAAGTTTAGTTATAGTAGAATTGATCCAGTTGTGAACTTTCCAGTTGGGATGCTCACTCTGGTCATCGTGAGACTGAGAACGTTTGACGAAGCCTAGTCACTCAATTAAGCCCAACTAAACAATGGTGAGCGGGATGTCAAGGGCAGACGGTAGACTACAATATGTAAACTTATATGTTAAGTGTACTTCAATTCTCTCTGTTAACCAGAGAGCTAAAGACGTCGGTGTTCCATACTTTAATTGGCAACTTGCACGCACATGTGAAGTAGCAGAGAAAAACCTTGAGTTATTAGAAGATTTATTGTGAATAGAGGGGTTGCAATATGTGGGCTATTTAAACAAAATAAATCGGAGCTGAAAGGACAAGTTATTATAATTGCTCCCACCAGCTGAATGAATGTTCATAGTCTACAATTTCAATTCATGAGAATGGGTTAGTTCGGAAATGTTGTTGCTAAAATGAGTGGATTTGTGGAGATGAAATGCAACTACTTATTCACGTTTGACTATGAATGCCGTTCACCTAGAAGTTGCCTAGCCATTTGTGTGACCCGTTCGTCCCTCATGTAACTGATCAGATTTCTATCTCGTCGGTTTGACCAAAGAGTAGTAATTCACTTACAGCGGAAATGAATTTTTGCGCAGTTGAATCGGACACCACAATGACCGTGCCAAAATGAAACAAACGAATATCTGACCTATGTAGGTGATTGGCATTTCAACCCAACGGAAGCCAATTACACGTGATATATGAGGATGGGTTAATGACTTGATAAAACTACTGACCTCTTAAATACAGGCCATAGTATTTCGTGACAAAACAGTCACGTCTGTTTTGGTCAGAGGTACTACCGGCGGACAGTTCATGTTGGAAAAGCTGGATTTCAAAGAAGGATTGCCGAAGGGTTTATCCAAATGGGAGAAGTGCGATCAAGTGTGGATGGTGTTCAGTTGAAAATATCACAGACAACGCACATTTGTTTAAACACTAAACATGACCTCAAAGCAAACGACTTGATGCCCGTAGCTAAGAAGGTCAACCTCCTTCAGCGTTTGAAAGGGTGTTAGTAGCTTTTTTGTTATGTGCCCCCGCTTTTGATTAATTTGCTGATGTAGTTGTTTGGCCTGATGGTAAGATTGTCGGATTTGTCGTGTTTTTTATGTTCGCTTGTTTTTGTTTAGAGTGCATTTGTATATACCGCTACACCTTAAACGTATTCTGTCACAAACAATGCTGGCAATTTTATCGTTTCGTCTTGAAATGACAAAATTCTAGACCACCTAAATTACACCATTCTCCGGTTATTGTGCCCCACATCTTGAAATGAAAATCCCAACCGGACAAGGAAGAACTGACGTTTTGTGTGCTGGCGTTTCTTCTTTTCACTCCGTCGTGTGTTATTCCGCTACCTTCACCGTTTGTTCGTACCATGGAAGTTTTGTGTGTCAACGTTCTGTCAAATGAACTGCCTACGGGACTGAGCTGGATGTGATCATTTGTGAGTGAGGTTCAGTTTGTGTGAACTAACATCTTCTACTGTTCATTCGCGAGCAGTATTCAGTTTCATATGACTACCGAGTTGATAATCACTTCATTGTTTTCATCCTCAGGATACATCTTGAAAGCTTCCTCTCGCCTGGAATTGCTGTACAGTATCTTCGGTCGTTACACGACTGATGACCTAGCTGTTTGGTTGTGTAATTGCTGAAGGTCTGACGCTCCCAAGACAAAACCTTTCTTAACATGTAATATAATTATCTGGTTCGAGTTTCTTTTAAGCTATTTTATATGTACGGTTGCGTGATGTGCACAAGTGTCTAGTTGCGTTGAACAGTTTGGCTCGAAATAGATGTAACGTAGACACCATCTAGCTAAGTTGATGAAAGTGAAATTTTGTTAAAATACTTGCCGATTTTGTTGATGACTACTGTGATGTTTGGACAACAATCATGCCTGTGAGCACTTTTTTGAAGTACCTTGTCTTCCACACAGCAAACTCCCTTAGGGACGTTTAAAGTACATGAAGTTCAACAGGACACATCGTACCTATGATAAGCCACTTGGACTTCGACTGTTAAATTAACGTGGTGACAGTTTTCGATATCTGGTTAGCGGTTT
Source organism: Paragonimus westermani (assembly GCA_008508345.1). Lineage (NCBI taxonomy): Eukaryota > Metazoa > Platyhelminthes > Trematoda > Plagiorchiida > Troglotrematidae > Paragonimus > Paragonimus westermani. Next base: position 166,478 of record QNGE01000848.1, read on the forward strand.
AACACATGAATTCAACACTTAGCTAACTGGGTTTTATTTACCGATTCCCACACAGATCCTTGGCGACACTTTGGATCCATATAATTCAACGTTGAAACTTCTAAATTTCAGTTTGCTGATTTCATTGGTACGATGAGTGAACCTGCAGAATAGTTGTTTTTCTTCTCCCTATTCGATCAATAAACAAAGCTAGTACAAATTGAACCGTTTTGTGATAGACTTGTTGGGCACATGAAACCCCGTTTTTTGTTTTAAGTTGGGATTTCAATTCCTACTTAGTTGCTTACCCATTTGGTTAATTACCTACCCACTTGTATGTTTAGTTGCCTAAATAGTCAACTACATATTCCTTTTTACACATATTTACTTGAAGAACATGTCGAGCCATACAATAGTAATACTTATTTCCTTCTAATCCTCTACCACTTAAAAGACTGACAAGTATTTTGCATAATCCAATATATCAGTTACGCGGCCAGGAACTCTCTTTCCACTGCCATCAGTTCGTTTTCAGCAGGAATAATGAAGGAGGTTTTTAAACTGCTTTCGAGTATTAGTAAACTTTGTTAATACAGTCACTTTTGTTTGCCGTGGTTACCGCTGAATTTTCTCCCCAATCCGAACTATTCAAGCGTAACAGGTAGTGACAATAATTTGTAAAGAACGTTCCACTAAGTCTCAGAGAAAATTTATACAACCGATACTTCCATAAAACTGCCCAATTGTTTCAGAACAACATAACCCATTCGGATTGGTTTCATATGGACACATTCATTTATACTTTCAATGAGTAATAACCTTTGTGGACAAATTCTGACTGTACCGCAAAATAGCTGTTGATCACCAGTGTTTAAGGTCCACCATGCGAGCCAGTTAGTTTGAAAAAGCACAATGACAGTAGTTTTAAACAGAATAACTCTAGTAGTCGATTGAACGTTCTTGCAGTAAACAGTTTATTCAGGCGTTACCTGCTACTTCTCGTGAACTTAGCGACAAAACGATGCCAAACTATTTGATTTGGGCGACGACTACTCATACATAAGAACAGTTACTGTCATTCTGGCCAATTGTTAACAAGCCAGTGTTCATTGGCTAGAGAAACACTGCTTGTTGCAACATGTAACTGGTTAACCTTGAGACTTCAGTGACCATTCAGGTTTTCAAGTTCACAAGAAGTGTTCCTGTCAGTGTGTCGGTATCTCTGAGATAAACGCATGGACTGGTCGAAGGCCTTTGTTTAACCACATACACTAGTGGTTGATGTGTCCCAGAACAGAAGATTGTATCAGACCAAATTAATTTGATTCTACCTGTTGGTGTGGATAACCGATAATACTCAATGGTACTACTGCAGATTAGCATTATTTGACATGAGTAGTTTGAATGTTCAAAAAATTTGGCTGTCCAAATATCCGAATGAAACCAACCGTTTTAAGTAGTCACAGCGACGAAACCCCACTAAGGCTTTGGTATGTAAGAGGGTGTATAAACTCGTAAAGTTAATGGATTTTAACGAATCTGCACAAAAAACCCTTTATGTCTGTCGACTTATCCGATTCTTAAACGGGAACAAAATGAAAATGGTCAACAGTAACCTTAGAATTAACAAGACTGCAGACGTAAGAACCACATAATTGTAACTGACAGATTTACCTTCTAGGGTTATGTTGCAACTCACTTTATATAACTTGATAACAATGTTTGCGTGATGGATCCATGTGATACTCACCAATCTAACAGCCTAGGCTAAAGTCAGCGGCCAAGTGGGGGGTTCAGTTCGGATGTACCGTTAATTGTATGACATTTCAGGTGATACAACTTATCAGATAAAAAACCAAGCGTGGTAATAATTTATTGCGCTAAACATGTCATTACATCAGGTGGTGGCTTTTATCACTGCACTGGGGTTTATACATATATATAACTCAGGGCACAAATCATCCAGCTGTGTTTTTATTCACTTATTATATATTAATGATCATCTAAATTGCTAAGCGTGTTCAACAGACTTTTGATCTACTGGTATTTCCCAGTTAATTATTCCACTACGTTGTCATCTTTAATGGTTTGCGAAAGGGCGTTAGCAAGAGGACTCAAGTCTGAGGCTCACCTACGATTCAAAAATGTCTAACCTGAAGCCTAAAGAATTTTTTCGTGATGTATCTCGTCAGACTTACTTTGGAATGTTTAAAAATAGAATAACATGCGGACGAAGACTTCTGATCAGTGGAGTCATATCTTTTCCGTCACACTAGTCCATCGAATTTTCCATGAAACAGTTAGCCACGACGTTTTAACGACGGTCAGGGTATGTTGCAGAACACGAAATGAGAGAAGCAAAAATTAAGTGGAACAAGAGTGCATGATTGGAAATGAAATACACGTATGTCGAGTCTATTCAGTACGACCTACTGCTTAGTACTTTGTCTATCAATGTCACGCGACTCGAAATTCAGATAGTCAAATCATTCAAACAAGTTACATTCCCAGCTGAATGTAGACCACGCAAGCAAAATGTCACATGAATTATTCCTCATGGGTACATCTCGATCCTACTTGTCAGCCACAGTAAACGGACTGTGGCGGGTAAACAGTAGTGAATTCACATGTAAAAAGATCCGAACTAGTTGAAGAACGTGAGTTAACCAGTCTACAATCGAGTGACTCGTCATGAGAGTTAAACAGAATAATTAAAGAACTATCAACAACCTAACAATAACATAAGCCTGTTTATGTCGTGTCACGGAGAACATAAAGATACGTTATTTACACTGTCAACAAGATAGAAAACGAAGGGCCCTCCGTTAGAACAGCAACTTGAACTAAAACGTGAGACATAGGCTTGGTAACATATTCAACAAAAGTTAGTCAAATGACGCTGCTCAACGATTTTCATAAAACTGAAATGACCAAGACTCCGCACACGGATCAAGAATGTCTCAGCCAACCATGTTGTTGCCGCTTTGAGCAGCTCCAAGACACTATCCTAAATCTGTGTATGGTAGTTACCCTAGTGCTGTCTTGGTGTCAGAGGATCATAGCTATAAATTTTCTGGTTCTTCTTATCATTTATACAAGGGATTGCATGCTTATTTCCCCTTGTTAACACCTGGTACCAGTATTTTCCCATAACAAGTTTTTATCATCATTAGATCGATATTGTCTGCTTGACTTGTACGAAATCTAAGTTTTCATTTTACGGCGAACCACTTGAGTGTCGATTAGTCTACTCAAGGTCATCATGATTACGATCACCAACTAATGCGGGATTCACACTTTCTGAATTCACGCATTCTTATCCAAAATGATAAGTTAGCCATAGATTTTGCTTACCTACCCCAAAAAACCACATTGTACGTGGGAAGTTCTAGATATTTTAACACCTGCAGCCAGAAGAATGCAATATAAAACCTGAGGAGTTCACTTTACTCAACAATAAAATGGTCACTGGATCCGAACAAGGAAAATTGAAATTACAACTTATATTTTGTCGAATTAAGATCGACAAAATGATAACTTACTTCGAAAAAATTTCATGCTCATTGTTTGCGATCATGACCCCACAGGTTGGTGGTGGCAGTCACTCATCTCATTTAACCTACATCTAACTCAGCTCATACTGAGCAGTAGTGAGTCGGTCACCTGTTTCGAATCAGTATAAAAACCTCAGGTATGCTTAAACAAGGTATACATCAGTCCTAGTGTGTAGGACAAAAGCGGGTTTAAATGAGAATTGGCCTCTGTGTATTTTGTTGGTTCTCGCTAGAAAATGGACATTTACGAAGGGACTTCAGCTTGTGAAGAAGATAATGAATGCAGTTCGTTAGTTTATCACCAAGAGAAATGAACTACCAACGCTCGAACTTGCTCTTCTAATTGATATATATATATGTAAATCGTTACACCACGGCATGATGAGTTCGAACTGTTTGTGGGGAGGTTAGTTTAGTTTACCAATAAATTACCAATATGTTTGACCTCGTTCAGGTTAGCAACAAGCTCGTACAAAAATGGCTGAGTCGAACAGTGTAGTTTCAACCAGCACGCCTCAGTCATAAGATATCCGCAACAAATTTAGTACGAACAAATTCAAACAGTTTGTGCGTCCTGTTTCACATGCTACTGGAAAATAGATTGACAATAGTACAACATTACGAAAAAGCTGTAATAGTCCACGTTTTAACCACTTCGGATGAACTTCAACAGGAGTGTTGCAAATGAACTCACGTTGGAAATGGTGTACAAGTACGCGACGCTTAAGCACGTCACAGTGATTCAGGTCAACCATGTCAATACCAGCCATGTCGTCATCATTGAGTAATAAGGTGTTGGTGAGTGATCAACTTGGCCGTTCCGAGCTCGTTTGTATGTAAAACTGGCCTCATATTAACACATCAAACCACGAAGTAAACAAACCTGTATACAACCCACAAAAGAGCCTACAAATGCAGAACTTCTTCATCAAAGACTTGGGATTATGGAACCCACCGTCCTAAACCGAAGGAGGATCCAAAGAAGGTAACCGTACTGTTCAAACGACGAAGTGGTTAGGCTTTGCACTGCTGTCCAAGATTGACAAAGTTAAAATGACGAAAAAATAAATCTACATTAAACCTTACTTTTCCAATGGTTTTCAAGCTGAACATCACTCACATTTGATCGCAGCGTTCGCATTCAGATTGACTTTCCAGCCAGCCTCTTTCGAGAAGAAGCACTAGACTCGAGTTTCGCTCTCATTAGAGCTCGTCAGTGATGCAAATATCAAATGTGAATGATGTTCAACTTGAAACTAAAGCAAAGCCCCGACTACTCATCAGGTTTCCAACAGTATTTGCATAAATTTGTAGACTAAGTTGACTGTCACGTGATAAATCGAGTTTCGCGTGAATCTTTCGAGAAAGTTTGATGCGTGAGATCAATTTGAACAATTCCAAGTCGGAAATTTAGACATCAACTCTCCTCCTGGGAATCAAAACTCACTGGGGTTTGCCAAAATTTAGTCGAGTTTACCTAGACATTATTTGTATGTTTATAGAACATTTTGTCGTGACATCTCAGTCACGATCACTTCTTATTGAGTTGGTAGTGCACGTGCCTATGTTGGTGTGTCACAATTTGTAAGATTAAAATCGGATGTCCAGTCTGTTCAGATGGAATTATGTAATCGGATGTGAAGTGATTGCTTTGGATGGATGCACACAGCCACTCGGCTCGTGCATCTGGTAGTCCGGTCTGGCTGGTCTAGACAGGTTGAAAATGTCACTTAAAAAGCGCCAGTTTCATGGTAGGTTGCATTTGGACGAGCGATGCACGCTAGCAGCGCCCCATCAGTCGGTATGTGATGCGGTGGCACAAACAGAAAACTTGAGTAGATGGGTGAAACTGGTGAGGAGGGTAGGCAGGCGAACCGGAGGAACGAAGAGCCTAAGAAGAATGCTGTTAGGCGCTTAGAAGTAAGTGCTGAATCAGTCATGATGTGCTAACGCTTGGCAGGAAGCTCAGCTAACAACTGGAACAACTTCAGTCATTTTGGTTTGCCGTTGGTAGTTCAACTTATTGAGATCAGCTTGTTCGTGTTTTTTGCCCACCGAAGAGGTTTTAAACTCAAACAGATTTGATCCACACACCTTAAAACAATCGTATTCGTGCATGTTAGCAGACTTGTGTGAATATAAAAACGCTAGTCGTCCACGGATACTCAATACTCCAGTTTTAATCGCACAACTAGCGTGCGTAGTCCATACGAGACCACGATGTCCATATGTTTGGTTAAGTACGGGGCGCTGTGTTCGTCACGTGCCAGAGAGTGTTATAGCGTAACAGGATAAATGTTAAAAGTCATGTCCATGCAGACACTACGGTTTAATTGGAACAGCTCTCTGTAATGGAAGAAATTAACAACGCCAGTGGTATTGGCTCATCCTGATTTCCACTAGGGGAGAATAGCGTATGTGGGCAATTGTGTAACTGGACCAGATCACGCATCGACAATCTAGCTAGAGAGGGAAAAATGTGTAATACTTACTGTCATTTATATATCGTTAATCCAAATGTCCTACGCAAGCAGAAACACAAGAGGTATTGTATACACCAATTTTTTGGACTTAAGGTGAATTCAGGCTCTGGTCACGTCAGTCGTGAGAAATCCCTCATATGCAGCCTTTACAACGTTTCTTCATTCGACTACCATGTGTGTCACTGTTGTTATGTGTTGGTACGACAAAGTGCCAGGATGTATTGTTTAATGGCAGAACTGAGCTAGTGAGCATAGTTAGAAGGGATACTAAAAACCCAAATCTTCGAAAATCTCAGGACTTAGTCAAATGTTAAACGCTGTGACACTGGGTTCATACAGCTCAATACAATCAACAAATCCATAGCTACCGTAAAAGTCACATGACTGTCTTGTGTATGTTCAGTGATAATAATAGGCTTTAAAGTAAGCATGACAGATTTCCGATATGCATCCTCAAGGTGGTCTTTATCCATTTTGCCAACCACCCGGCAACTCCCCTAGTGAAAGCATGACCGGGTTATTGCCACTCTGGAAAAAAAATCAATAAGGTATATAAGGAATGGTCAGTACAAGGGAAATCGGAGTATCTTTACTCCGCGATCAGTTTTCATTCTTGAAATCATGCAAATCTTCCGTTTCTTTGCTAGCGCGCAGCAGCACAGTGGAAGTGACGTAGACTACCGGTAGTGCGTTCACCGGTGTGAAAGTGGGTGAACGTGATCAGTGAATTTATACAAATGTTTTATGGTTAAATTTTCACTACAATTGATTCGCGGTAGTTAGTGTGCATTCTTGATGTCCGATGGTAAATGAAGTGGGCTCGTATGGTGTTAATGAAGTGCTTGTAGTTTTTGTACCATCAAGTTTTCAGGCTGGTGGCTATCCACACAATCAGAAGCAACCCGTTGACTAATCCATTGAAAGTTCAAAGAAAAACTTGAGTGAAGCATTGAGCACTTATGTGATAAAGCAACAATAACTGGTCATTAGCTATCTAGAATTTGTTCTGATTTATTTCCCTTATTTCGGCAACTCCCAACTGAATGCGGGACACACGCTACACACTTAAATTTAAATGACCACGCAATAGAAGGGTGGACTATACGCTGTACAAACTTTTAGAAATTTTTCCTCAGAAAACTGAGTTTTAACGCCCTAAAAGAAAAATAATACTACTGATGCTATCGTGAATGTGGATGGCGCAGGGTCTTTTTATCTGCTTCAACATGACCACAAACAGAAACACTCACCTGCGCACGATACTGATCTCAGAACGTCCCGGTTGCTAGGGATTCCACTGTCCAGTTCATTTATGTACCAAGAAACGTTTCATGTCATGTTGCACCCCCATGCTTCTCGTATTTTTCCCATGGCTATTTCGACGTAGAAATCCATGCTGTTGCCCCACAAGTGAATAGTAATGGTGTGAGTAGCATAGAGGGACCGCTTGTCCTCACTACATTCCTCCCCCCGCAAAGATTGTTCCAGTTGCAAAAAAGCCGTTCTGGCACTCTTCATTCTCTCGGCGATCTGCGTGCGGCTTTGGTGCTGTTGACAAACATGGTGTGCATTATCTTCTGGTCAGAGTGTCATGTCATTTAAAAAACTAACTCCTTTGGACTCGATGTTGATTCTTCTCATTCTTGATGAAATACACTGGGCTCCGACGACTCACTACTACATAAAGTTCCTTACATTTCGCCGGGAACTCCCTAGATCCGGGTTCTGTTGCCCCCACACTCCACCAGTCTCCGTGTTTAACCTTATAACCAAGTTCACACACAGCTCATCCACCCGATAACCCCGTGAATGACTGCTCCTTGAGAACTTCCGATGTGTTTGTCAAGTTTCGGTTAGCCGATTTTCGAGCTTCCGCTAATTCACGCGTGCCCATCCGTTGGTCTCCTCATAAACCAATCTTCTAATCGACTGGCAAGAGTAGCACACCCCCACACATTAGCCCGAATGGCAACTATTTCATTGTCCCTTGCGGCGAACAGCGGTGGGCCAATAGAATCAACGGTAACGTTCCTTCCCAGCTTCCTCCTTTCGCAGCTAACCATTCTTTGATTGTGTGATTGTTCCTCTCCGTGGAGTTGTGCGTATTTTCTCGATTCCCAAACGCTCCAAACAGTTACGAAACTCCTCACTTTCGAAGCAAGGGTCTTGATCAGTCAACATGCTTCGCAGTATTCCATGATCCGCCACGATGTGCTCAATCACCGCCCTGCATACAGTGTCTGCGTCCTCAATTCCGCCAGTATGACCGGGACGTTTATTCCATCCCGCAATTGGCGCATCAAAATTCCGGCACTATTCAGCCGCAAATCGGACCAGTGCATTCTGAAAGCTTTCAATTCCGGATTCACTTCGTCCTCTGGTGGTTGTCCTCCCGACAACAGTCGGTCAATCACCGTCCGGACCGCCGTATCCATCCTCTGTGCTGCTTGTAACTTTCCGGGGTCACTCTCCAGTTTGATACTGTTAAATTCGACCACGTCCTTGTGTACCTCATCCAGGTGTTGCGTTCGGGAAAGCAAATCGGGCACACAGTTCTCTTTTCCGGCTACATGGCGAATTGTGAAGTCGTACTCCCGTAGTCGTAACGCCCAACGAGCCAGCCTTCCTCGGGGGTCCTTCGCCGATTTAATCCACTCCAGCGGTTTGTGGTCAGTCTCCACATGGAACTGTCGGCCGAGCAAGTACGGCCTCCATTTTTCCAAGGCCCATACGATTGCCAAACATTCTTTCTCTGTCGTTGAATAGTTTCGTTCAGCAGGACTCAGTACCCCACTGGCGTATTCCAGGACACAGTCCTCCTGCTTTAGTACAACTCCGATTCCTACGTCTCTCTCGTCAGTTGCAACAACGAAGCTCTGCCCAGTCACTGGCGATTCCAGGATCAGCTGTCTTCTCTTCATAAGTTGTTGGGTCACAACAAAAGCTTGATTGGTTTTCCGTGACCAGTGAAACTGGCAGTCATTCTTCAGAATCTCGTATAATGGGCTCGCAAGGTCAGTAAACTACTTTTAAGCAAATAAAATTTCGGATTCCCTGAGCACCAATTTTCTACAAATCTTGGGGACAGGCTGTGCACTTTTAATGCAGTGCGAAGGCGGGTGGTTTAATTTCAACCCAGTTATAAGTCTTCTGACTGAGGTTACCTGTTTGTATGAGTGTGAATGAAATAGAGGTGTAAACAAGCTGAGAACACAAATTTGGTCAGGTTTGACCAAAACACTTCTGTGAACACAACAATGAGTCACGTCATACGCCAACAATCGATCCGGCCGTTCCGGAAGTCCGCTGTCTGATTGTTTGCTCTAACTTGTGTGGATTACCCAATTTGTCTTTGATACGTCCAGCAGCCCACTGTGCACTTGCTGCTGCCCTCATAAAATAGAGTTATTGAGACCATTTTTGTCAAGCTGTCTGTGTCCACGTCGACCAAATCACAATATGTGTTCAAGCAACCGCAGTTCGAATTCTGTATTCTAGCACCATAGCGGTTTGTTGGTATGTAAATCGCGTGATATCAGCCTTTTGTGTTCTTTATTCATACTAGATTCTTTTTTCTTTCAACTATAGAACAACACTGCGATGACATGGGTCAAATGAGCTATATAAGTTCTTACAGTTCAAACGGCAGAACAAGACACTTTCTTAATTAGGGATCATCATAATATACGGCACGTGAGGAAAACTCACCACTAAGGTGATGTGCTCCGAAAGATCACGCCAACATCTGCGCAACAGGTCTTTGCCACCACACTGCAAGTGAAAACAGATAAGTAATCATTGTATCAAAGAAACGAATGACAAGAATTTGGGTTTAATTAGAAATTTTTAACCATTATTCTACCCAGTTTGAAGCTAATTCAGTGGAGTATGAGTGTAAGTGAAAGTTTCAATCTGGTTCAAATATAAGACTAATCATATTGAATTTCCGGCCAAGTGAACGTGAGTCGTTCCTGTATTTATGAGTAGTCGAAGTTGCTTATAGCTACAGGTTTGATGTATACTGGAGACATTCACAAGTCCGACAGGCTGATCGACTGACTTGTTGCGACAGGAAGCGCGGCGGATGGAAGGTTTCGTTGCCGGTTAGAGCTTTTTATTAGTGCACATGTGTATCCAGACCAGAGTTCGAATGCTCACTCTCACGTCTGTGAGACGACTTCTAACTGACCGTACCACATCGTCACAAAGGCATCATACTCTAAAACAAACTCTTGATACGGAGAAGACTATACACTGCCGATAAGTCTTATTGATACAAATGTAGCTGGTCACGGAAGTTATTAAGAGTTAAAATCTGCGACCGTCAATGAGGGAGGTTCAGAGTATACCAAATTTAACCAGTGCTTACTCACATGTCGTCATGACCACCTGACTGCTAGTAAGCAAGATAGCCTTACTGGTACTAGCGACCAGTGATTACCACTGGTACTTGCAGTCTCCACTTCGCATTCGTTAACATAGTTGGGCTGACCAAAAGTGTCAAACAGTAAAGTCCCATAAATGGTGTCTAAATTAGTCTAACTTAGGAGATGAACTTCGGCCATCCGGCTTATACAGGATGCACGGTTCTTTCGTTTTACATCACGCTTGACTGAACTATCAAGTTTAAGGTCTCAGCAGTCACTGTTTGTAGCTAGTTTTCGGACCATCCGACCGTCTGAAATGAATATACAATAACTGTGCAGTAGGGTTGAGGTCATAGATCTCATTTAAGTTGCTGATTACTATTCTCAATACGGAGGAACACTCGAGAATTTCATTCAGTACAAATTTGTTGAATGTCAAAACCTATTAACAAGAATGGAAACCACTGGGATTTTCCGTAAAAGATAAGAATGACTAGGCTACAGAGTTTGATTCCATAATCTTAACGGTCTTTCTCTTTGTTTATATTCTACCGGCTGAACCCTGGTCAGTGAGTTCCACGGCCGAAACAAAATCGAATTTCGCTGAAAGTTTGGCTACGTCGCAAGTTCATTTGGCAGCTGATAACAGTTAAGTGAACCTTGTATACTTGTCACAAAAGTTTGCCATGTAGCAACTGAGGCCTACATTACTTATCAGGATGGTTAAGCTCTGGATGAGAACCATGGTAATTAAAGAGCCTAGTGTTGTTGAAGTACCGAACTGAAAAGAATTTAATCGTGTGAAAGACAAAATATCTAGGCAGATCGCTAGATCGACAAAGTTCGTAGCAGTTGGCGCACTCCATTACTGTCGACTGGCTGCTTGCATTAACGACCACACGTTGTTTTCACAAATGGGTACAAAAGCTTGATTCGTTTAATTGTTTCACTGGTGTGCTTTGTTACTAAACTTCCCTTGAATCATGCTCATGCCAAACTGACAAGTGCGAATGTAACAAATAGGAGTTTGCAACTGATCGACACGCTCAAGTCGCAATAAAATAAGGTTCACAGCTTTTCACCCCAAGAAAACGTAACCCAAAAAGAACTTCGGCATCAAATGAAGCCATTGTTACTTCTAAGTTTGATAACCTTATAACCTGTGTCATGTTGAATAGGGCTGTTTATGGAGCGAAACTTGAACAGCGCTTGCGACAGCTAACAAATACGGAAGCGAGAAACAAAACTGCAACTTCCGTTGTGACCAACAACGAATACAAAGTGTCCATATATAGTATACTACAGTTTAGGACGTGGGAAATTGTATGTTTTGTGACCAACGACCATTCTATTCTTGATGCTTAATGAAGCGCAAAGTGTCATAGACTCCTTTTGACCAGACATTGGTCAACGTGTTCATCCTGCCACGTGCATTTCCTTACTGATAACTGAGCTGACATATCATACTTTATGCCTGAAATAAGTTCAGCTTTTGAGGATGTTTTACCGTACATCTGAACGACTACATAGTCTATAGACAAACGGGCTTGTTCATCCAATACAGGCCTGACATGATCGGGGGGGGGTTCCGTCTCAGCTAACACAACTAGTGACGGTTCCATCCTGTATGACACCCATACTAATAAACACCTTATTGTACCAATGGTTGAGCGCAAAAACTAGTCACGAACATTGTCAAAACAAAGTCCTCTGGTTCTCTTAGAAAAGTTCACTTCGTGATAATTCTGAAACAAGACGGGTGGAACACAGTACATCCTGTGTCAACTCCAACGGACGAACAAGTGGGTACCCGGTTTTAACGAGAGGACTTTTGAACCCAACTCTTGTACAGCCCCATCCGGCAGACAAATCATGGGTTAAGAGATAGTCCTACAGCAAGTGGTCCTTAGGTCATGTTTAGTAAACTTCTACTCGTCACTTAGCGATTCATAACAACCGACCACATTTTTACTGCGTTGTCCGGATTTTAATAAGTTGAAAATGCTTGTCACACAATTCTATTATTCACTTACGTTTGGCACACTGCTATTTGGATTTTATGTATGTATTCTTGTTGGCGTTATTTACCTACTGATTATAAGTAGCTTATATGTTAATAAGTCCATTCATCTATAAAGCCTGTTACAAGGGGAACTCGCTCACGTGTCATACCAGCTCGTAAGATATCTCGCAAAAATCTTGTAACCCTGGACTGGAAAGTCAGATTCTGCTCTTATGACTGTGTACAGAAAACTAGATTTATTTCGATCTGCCAAGATAAAGCCCTCATCAGAGCTAAGAACGCACATTCATATTATAATACATAGCAAGCGGCGGTCTTAGAAGTAGCGAGGCAAATGCCATTAAACAGTACTGTTCTCAAGTCGCCGGAGTGTCTGTAAGCCGATCTAGGGACTACTTTGTTTATATTTCAGAACTGTGTATTCATGAATAAGGATTAACTTCGGGATCTGCAGTAGTCATCGTTTTAGAAAATACAGATGACGTTTGGGCGGTCAGTAAACATGGAAGTATCTGTGTAACATCTCAATCGGATTGACTGAAAGATGGACAGTAAACCTATATTCATCAGTTATGATTAGCCGTTAGTTATTGGCTGTTCGATCCATAGGATAAAACACGGCTTGAAGATCACTGTTTACTACGAAGTCACAAACTGAGATGTTAATAACCTTAAACACAGCGATTTCAACTTCTCGCAAAGCCCGACAATGCAAGAAATCAGAAAACAGCACAGACAAAAATAGTGATTACTTTAACAGCTACCCTACACAGCTTTCTAAAAAGCAGCTAAGAAGCGTCGTCAACCAAATGCCAGAGATACCAAAAGAGTGGGAAAGTACTTCCGTTATTTTGTTCAGGAACGGGGCATCGGCGACTGCTCCGAACTGGACAAGGCGAGTGCCAAGACTGTTTGCGATCAGGAAGAACGATACAAATGTCAGTACATCTCATGGATTTCTTGCCCTTTGAAAAAACAAGCAACTACTTGCGGGGAATAAAATACGGTGGCTGTTCATGCTGCTGTGCTCGCCAGATGGTAAGCGGAACTGAAACCACAGTAACTTGACACCGAAGGAACATTTGAAAATAGCACTTAAACCAGCTGGATTACCGGAGCATAATAGTGAATACAACAATCGTTAGTCACTCCTTAGACACTAGTTGTGAAATCTATTTGACAAGTGTTCAGATGATTAGGCGATTGTTCAAAACTACACCAGAACGATTAGTCGTAAAGACAATCAAATGTGTGGAAAGCATTAGCAGTGACCAACTCTCTGGTACATATAGGGCTGTTTCTGGATCGACAACTGGATGAGAGCGTTTGCAACAAACCTAGCTTGCAGTGTCGATCAGTTGGTCGTATAATTAAACAAGCTGACTGACTACATCGATCTCATCTTTCTCTCAGTTACACGTGTCTTTGATATACGAGACCGAATCAACTGAAACCAACTTTTGACCCGCTTGTGCACAATTTATTTATAATTCAGTATCATCCTGTTCCTTTAGTCGTTCATGTCCCGTCTCTCACAATTACTACTGGTTTTGTAGCTGAGTCAACCGCTTTTACGTTGTGTGAAACCTTACAGTTCAGCAGTTATTCTGAAATTTTTATCACTTCCAACTGTCCGAAACTTCACTTATCAAGCCTCTGTTACTGAAAGTGGGTGACCAAAATCAAAGCACAGTAATGCTGGAACTATCTTTATTCTGGTATTGATATGTTCGCCGAGCTCGGCATTTAGGTTGCAAACGTTTCATCACCAGGCGAAGTGACATCATCAGTTCGTGAGTGTTTCAGCACTGATGATAGGAGAACTTAGGAAGCTGGGTACAACATATACAAAATCGTTTGCCTTTGGTCGATGCTGATTTACTTCTAAAACTTCGTCTGATCGTTACAGCTTATCCGACAGGACAGCTCGTGAGGAGCGTGTACGCTGAGTGAACGCCTTGGGCTAATCGCCTCTCCCGATCCCGTTTTGAGGCCGTCGTGAATACATGCTAAACTGAAAGGTAACCACAACTCTACAAACAATTGCAACTTGTACGATAAAGAGAAACAGTAATATATGTCCGACGCCATCAAGCAACCCTAGTGGCCACCGACAGTAGATTGGTGGATAGGTGTACAAACCCCTGTTCTAAATTTCGCTCACGGTTGAAGCGGCAGTTCCGTGGTTTCCCTGATGTCAATGGAGCCAATCACTTTTACGAAACACAATATTTGGACATATTAAGTTGATGACCTATCTGCCAGGACTTTTCACTCAGTGTACTTCGTTGATTTTAGTCGGTAATTTTACTTACTTAGTTCTACGGTGATTTGAACGTCGCTTACAAACGATGGCAATTTTGATGATTGGGAACAGTGGTGTTGTTTGTAGTTCGGGTTGATGGTTTTGGTATTGATATGTTCGCCGAGCTTGGCATTTAGGTTGCAAACGTTTCATCACCAGGCGAGGTGACATCATCAGTGCGTAAGCGTTTCAAAATATACGCTGAAACACTTACGTACTGATGATGTCACCTGGCCTGGTGATGAAACGTTTGCAACCTAAATGCCAAGCTCGGCGAACACATCAATACCAAGATGGCAATTTTCGTATTCCCCTCAAAAGGTAACACTTTACTTGAGTTTTGCCCCCATTAGAGTCCGTCAGCATTGTGTCTTCTTGTTATGGTCTGGGCTTAGAAGTGTCGTATACTGTTTTGGTATTGATATGTTCGCCGAGCTTGACATTTAGGTTGCAAACGTTTCATCACCAGGCGAAGTGACATCACCAGTGCGTAAGTGTTCCAGCGTATAGTTTTGAATGATTCTGATTACTCTTAATCACATAATTGTCGCTAATGTTTACGTTTTTTCCACTTTAATATAACTTATTATGTATACGCACTTTCATGTCTGACGAGGGTGCACTAACTCATATCATCCTACACTTTTCGTCTTGTGATTAGTGTTTTGAAATCGGAAGAAACCTGTTTTGGTTTTGAATGCACTTTATAGCGCAACCAGACAACAGGCGTTTTGAAGCTATGTTCACCCAACCTGCCGGTGTTACACATATACGAGTGCCATTATCCATTGCTACAACGTCTAACCTAATGGATCGATTTTCATACTTGACCAACTGGAGTATTCCTATTGTAATCTCATCCAACACATAGCTGGTTACTGCACCTGTCGTTTTCATTGTCTACCAAATGGCTTGCTCACACCAGAAAAACGAACTAACCATAAGCTTTATTGCCATAGTAGCATTCTTATTTCCGATTTCCAACAAGAACCTCGTAGTATGACACAGAAGGGGTAACGTCAAAGTTCCAGCCCATTCAGAAACACCCCGATAGAAGTTTGCAAATATTGGTTGGCTGAAGAACATTTCGACGCCTTGGTCGTGAGGTTTTGGGTTAGAATTAACACAGTTACTGTGTTGCTAGACGACTGGCGCAATGATCAACACGGTTGTCTCAAGACAGCGTGACCGGAGTTCGAATTTCGAATGTGGCAATAAGATACGCTACGGGAGAGTTCTAACCACAGTATGAGTTTTGAGAGAGCCCGGCTAGAAGGTCTGATCAAACCCGAAATCTTTAATTAACTATCGGATATCTAAACATGAATTACAATATCTGCCCCATTACAGTTCACTGTCTGATATGTTATAGCAGCGCTTTTATAGTTTCTGACGAACAACATGTCTAATATTAGTTTCCGATCCATGGGAAAACGGAGCAGTTTTGCTGTCGTTTTTATAATAAAAATATAAACGGCGGTGTTTACTTTTGAGTTAATGTTCATTTATCCCTAGGCAATGATTTTAACATTGCTGTCAGCTGACTAATCACAAATATGAAGTGTACAACTGACGCAGGACAGAATTTCGCATTGACTCAAGACCTAAACTTTCCAACCTTTTAGCCGGAAGCACTCACTTGTGAAGGTCATTGGTAACTATGATGTAGACAGGAAAAGATATACTTCATTTTACTTGTTTCAAAGGACGTAATCTTAATTTTAACAGTGTGACATGTTGTTTGCTTGAATTCAATCCGTCGAGACATTTTTTGACACCAAAGACTCGGTGGAGGTGTTGAGCAACATGTTAAACGTATAGGTTCTTGGTGTGGCTTCACAGTCCAGTTAGGGAAGTTCATGCGTTTTGGAGCATGTGTTACCCGTTGCTTGTTCGAACCTGGTCGTAGCACGTAGCCGTTAGACCTGAATTAACCGGAATCAATGTACCAATAATCAACAATGTTGTGCAGTTATTGTTCTTTTTTCGACTGCCCATATTTGACTCACCATACACCTAAAAGTAGAACTTTACATACAGATAATCAGGGACGCGGTAAGCAACTGAACCGAACAAGATTGCGTTGAACCAACAACCGGATGACTGCCTCAGATCAAGTCTATTTTTTATTAGCCAAGGAAAGTTGTCTCTCCGTTTCTTCAAGTAGAGTTTGCTTCAGTATTTATCTGTGTGGTTGAGAAAAATGGGATAAGAACCTAGCAGAATCCATCCAAGGTCTTACGGTTTCTACACAATGGCCGGAGTTCCGGCCGGATTCTCTTGGCACTTTGCTGTAAGTGTGTACAACAGTCGAGCTCATCTGATATTCAGCTCGATGCCCCAGGGACTCAAGTGACCATCTGTTAACATATTGCATACACATGGCTTCAGGTGACACGTACAAGTTTCCGAGATCAGTGTATCATCATCATCATCATCATCATCATCATCATCATCATCATCATCATCATCATCATCATCATCATCGTCATCACCATCATCATCATCATCTTTAGCAGAATAGAGCGCAACGTTTAATTGGTTCGTACCGAGGCCTAATTGTCATGCGACTATAAGTTGAAGAGCAAACTCCACCCGAGATCAAACACAGAGAAACTGTTGGTGTCTAATACTTTCAGACGCCTAAGTTTGAAGTCAAGTATTGACCATCACAGTGTCTACAGATTGTGAGATTAAAAGTCTATCATACACGTCCAGATAAGAACTGCAACCTAAGGTCATACAAATTGCTATCATTGTGCTAACTGTTGCTATAGTGTACACATCGTGAGTGTATCAGTCGTTAGTTTATGGCTTTACCGCTTGATGCAGAATATTCTAGAAAAAGAGACGTTGCTAAAAAGATAGTACAATAATGATGAGAATAGTAAATACCTGAGCGGAAGAAATGGAATTAGTGTGGATGCAGTTGTATCTTTGAATGCAACATTCTGCCATTTCGAACAGCGTTTCTAACCTGCGATTCAAGCGGCCACGAGGACCCGAGACAAGTGAGCGATATCTATTCATTTTGTTCAGTGAAGCAGTCAGGGTTTTCGTCTTTTGTGGACACGCTGTTGCTTGACCACCACATAGTTTCACCCAACTGTTTTCGGTCTCAATATATAGTATCTGGTAGGGCAAACTATCAGCCAGCATCTGAACTACATGACCCAACCAACGCAGGCTGTGCCACGCGATCAGTTGATCGAGCGTCTCAAACATTCTGCAATACGCGCCGGCGAACAGCCATACTGTTCACGCGATCAGTCAACTCAGTGCGAGTCAATTGGCAGATGAAACGATGTTCAAACAATGTGTCCGTTTACTGATGAGTAGTCTGGGATTCGGTTTATTTTCAAGTTGACCATCACTCACATTTGATCGCAGCGTTCGCATTCAGATAGACTTTCCAGCCAGCCTCCTTCGAAAAGAAGCACTAGACTCGAGTTTCGCTCTCATCAGAGCTCGTCAGTAGTGCATATACTTACCACAGCCGGGATTTGATTTCGACCTGTCTTGAAGTCCTAATCGCGGGGTTATCGATTGGAGTTAACAGGACAATTACTGTGTCTCCTCTCGAGACGATCGGGCAACCTGACCATTGCTCACAGGCGAGAGTGGTTGAGCATTCAGATTTGATAATTCGGTCGTGTCTAATGTGAGGTCAATGGCGCAGTGGTTAACACGGTTGCCTCATGATTGGAATGTCCGGAGTTCAAATCCCGGCCGTGGCAAAGATATGCACTACTGACGAGCCCTGATGGGAGCGAAACTCGAGTCTAGTGCTTCTTTTCGAACGAGGCTGGCCGGAAAGTCTATCTGAATGCGAACGCTGCGATCAACTTGAAAATTTGTCGTTTGTTGATGCTAAATCAAAAATTGCTCAGGCACTGACACTCTTGTAAAGAAAAATGTAGGTTCGGAACAAATGTTGACTACTTGGTTCATCCGTAGTGGTGGAATGGTTGTCTGCCAGAAAGTCATTTGGTAGGATAGATAAAGTGAGTTACTACGATCAAATAAGAGTCTGAGGAGTTACATAACTGAACAACTGTGCACCACATGGATTCCACTTGAAGCGTTGCATTTCGTGCGAGCTAGACCTGACACTATGACCTATGGTTGAAAACGTATAGAAGGTCTTTAAATCCACTATGGTGCCATATTTTTTCCAGTACTTCCGTAAATTGTGCATGCAAACTTATGTCCCAAGGGAATGAACAACTGAAAGCCATGACCAGTTGATTGTTTTCCACAGGGTTTTAGCCACACGGACGAAATTCGTTCATGGACACACTTCTAGTTCGACTTGAATCACTATCGATTCTCTGTTCACAGGGTATTTTTTCGGATAATCGGAATTTCGTTTATAACTGTGCATGATGCTGTCATGCAATCGTGTCCACTAAACGAGCTACAGTCGCGATTGACATAAGCTTTCTGATTTATGATCACTTACCCTTTCATACATTTGTGAAATTGTATACCCGGTGCAGTTTGTTATGCAGCCACAGTACAGGAGCATACTTTGAGTGTGGATGTGCAGTTTTTCTTCCAGACGAAGAGGCACTAAGAAGGTTATAGGCAACGAGTGAATTGTGACTTTTGCACAACCACGAGTGAAAACTCCCCTCCAGTCTACGTAATTAAAATGGTATTTTGAATTATTACACTGTCGAGAGAATTTGTACGTTTGTTGCTTTCTTTATACAATTGGTTTTTGTTAGTGGTCTAAGTCTTCCTCAAGTGAATTCAGTTTTGGGCAATGGACTGTTCATACCCCGAGATTTTCAAACCTTAGTAGAGCGTTCTAAGCAGCTGTTTGGTGGTTACAAGCTTGCAATGACTAAATAGTCTCATGATGCCTATAAATCGAAATATTTTTCGGGTTATCTGCTGACGTTGATTTTTAATCTATTACCTCGTTTGCCTCAAGATTATCACATTAGTGTAACTAATACAGTAACTACATGTCCCATAGTGATCTTTTCTCAGTTTGATCACTGTTATTTAACTTGTTTCTTAGATCAGCTTCGCAGTTAGGTTTAATTCCGACTGGCTAGCAGTCGTTTTGACAGCTGTTTGCATCCCATAATCAATTTGTGGACCTGTTCCTTTTGATTTCCTGTTGGAAGAGATCTCATTGACATTGAAAGCACGCCAACAGTTGTTAATCACACCATAATGTGTGAAACCTGCCTTGTTACCTAGGCTCCAGGTTAGTAGCGGAACTCGCGATATGCGCAAAAATAGCGTTGATAAGTCATGACGTACGACATAGTAGAATGAAAGAACTAGGTTAGCTCAAGGCTTTGACCTAAGCACTTGGGCTGTTAGTGTCTGGGCCGGAGAGGTATCCGGTATGATTTGAACTAAAAGGAATGCTTGTCTGCGCTTAACACAACAGTCTGCAGAATGAGCAAAACAGATAGTATATCCGTTTTGCCATGCGTGTAAGGAATACCAGAGGAGAAAGACTGTTGACAGAGACATTGCTCTTAGAAACTGAGGTAATCTGATTGTGTTGCTACGAGGCTCTCTTTGCATTCATCCATTCAAATTTAATTGGCACTGCCAGATTGTCGTTATAGGAGCGATTAAAGTCGGCCAGTGTATAGACGCCTACCTGGTTGGAATGAAACAGTGAAACAGTTTCCTTGTCACGACATACTTAACAATCGACCAGGTCAGAGGTTTTTTTAACGAGATACCAGTTAATTTATATTGGGTTATAGTTTGAACCAATCAGTATGGGATACGCTGAGAGGTCTGTCATGGCAATGAATGAACCGTACTGCCAACATAACGGTCGCCGAAACTGCATGTGAATTGCCACACATGCATATAAGACAGATCATGGGAACAGTGTAGTCAGATATGAATGTCTATTCTTTGATCCTCTATGCCAATCGTAGCTGTCTCTCAGAATACAAGAGTTCCACCGGTGAACTTGCGTGATATTATTGAAAAAACGATCTTCTTCAAAATGGAAAACAATAGAATCTCATTCCCGTTAACGTCTGAACTTGTGAACGAGCAATGTTTATGTTGAATGTAAATAATAATAATTCCTTCCGGGGGGGGTTTCGCCTACCAGATTAGTGGTGTTCACCATGATGATGTTACGAACCAGTGTTGTGTGCATAATAAGTTGATGAATTGGCTGATCAGTTGAGGGTAGTACTAAATATGTCACTGCCGTACTGTTTCGTTCAAACTTGTCTCATTTCACTTCGCTCTGTTGCTGTGTGTGAGGAGTGCATACTCGGTTTGATATCAATATGCGATTGATGAAAAAAAATGAAATAGCGTGTAACAGACCTGTGAGTAGATGTAAATCGACCATCGTTCATGTGTGATCACAGCTTTTGCATGCAAAAACACTCTCCAGACATCTCATTTCGAAAAAAAGCACCAGACCGGATTATGGATATTGTCAGAGCTGCTCAGTAGAGCACATCCTTGTCCTGGCCGAGACTGGAACTCGCAACATGTAATCATGAAGCAAACTTATTAATCATTGTGTCACTAATGGGACAGTGGGGCACGATCGAATTATCATGTGCGAACCCACCCACATCTGCTCGGTTATCGGATCGCTCGGAAAGAACACAGTAGTTATTCTGCTGACGCCAGTCAATGGCCGAACGATTAGGAATTGTTCTCAGGTTGCGACCAAAGTAATCATTGAATTAATCAGGCCGTGTAGTCATCAGTAGTAAGAATTGGGGATTTAACCGATATCGGGCAGATACCACCCAAAGTTGACTCCAGATTACGCATTTAGGAACTTCATCGGACAGCTTCTTTCTGAACAGCTAGTTTTGTTACTTCACAAGGAATTTTTAACGCACATCCTTGTCATGAACGGAGTTCGGAAATTTATCCATGCTGATATGAGTGAGCAGCGGTGATTAGCGTCAAGTTTCTGAATATTACTGTTGAGCAAAGTTGGCCGGGGCCTTGCATATGGTAATTTGGTAAATAACTCATCTGTGTTTGTAAGCTCCAGTCGAATGTAAAGGTTCAGTCCAAGTATGTACATACATGTACGAGCGATAATGATAGAGGTTGTATTTTTGAAACAGTTCATGAACACTGGTGAATTTACTTTAAAATGGGCTGCTTCATTTTGTATTATACTGATAGTAATTCTGTCCTCGCTTTAAGAGAGAAACTGGCGTTTCACTGAATACTGTCTAACAAGTGTTAGCTACAAGATTGAAGTACAATATGTTTATCACAACAATATATTTGTACATGTTATAAATGGCTTTAATGAAAACAGTTTCAACGTACAATGTCACAAAAAAACGGAAAACTGTACGATTAATACTGATCTAGGTTTTCTCGAATGGTGGGTTAGTTACCATCGTTATATCATATCCAGCTACTTCATTCACATCTATTTTGGGTTTCTTTGAGTAGTTATTGTAATTATCAGAGCCTATTCCCCAGTATTATACAACAGTTCTGGTTTCCATGGTCATAGCAATTTCGCAACGGGATTAATAATTCAGGGTATCGTTAGTTAAACATTACAGCCTCCTTTTAATTTCCTTAGAACAAACCAGCTACTAGAACTTTTCAACGTGCCATACTTCACTTTGGTGTTCAGTTCATTCAACTGTTCTAAAAAACATTTTTAAAATCAAAAATGGATTTAAGCACATGTTTCCGACTCATTAGAACTGTGTTCTGTGACAGTCAGTAATTTACATCATTGTGACTGGTCCGAGATGTAGTACGATAGTCATGTTGCGTGCCATGCAGTTAAGCATGCAACTAGAACTCTTGTGAGAATGTCTGCACATCAAAAGCGGTCCTTGCTCAAACCGGTAAATTCAGAAGTCAGGTGGAGCGTGAATGTTGATCGGACAGAATTGTATGCATGTATAGTGTACTTACCCCGGCATAAAACATTTTGTTCTTCAATCGACTGGTGAATTTCTCTGGGTTTGCCTCTGAAATTTTTTAAAATATAAAAAGTAAACTCGTAGACAATGAGAAGTGAACCAGAACGAGTAGTCGTTTATCGGCGTCATCAACCAACACTGTGCCTATTACATGCTAATGGAAATGTTGATCAGAAACCGTTTGGAAATTATGTGAATGAGAACAAAATGATCTCTACCACACGCGAATCCCTATTCGGGTTAATGTGGTCTCCGGAATCAGTGAATTAGTAAAGACACTCATTACTACAACATAATACAGTGCTACCAGTATCAATTTGGCAGGAGCCTTCTTTGTTAATCCAGAACATATTAGTTACTAATGGCTACCCTTGTCTAGTTCTGTCATTTCGCAGACTCATTCTTCCCTTGTTTTGGCAAGAGCGAAGTCAATGCTCGATGAGCGGTATCCGGGTATCTGGGAACTTGTCCAGCAGATCATCGATGTATGCACAAATGAAGACGATCACTGGTGGTGACAAACCTAAAAAGGGTGACTTTTGTTCTGTCGTTTTTCCTTGAGAAAGACACAGAAGGACTGCTGGATGCTTCGAGTTTATACGGACTTATACTAACGCGATATGTTTATTACCAGGGTCCTGTTGTTCACTTTTCCTTGTACGGCAGTCAACCTGCTGTTGACTACTCTTTGTATACTGAAGAGCTAATCATTCTTCAATAATTCTGTAACATCCTCTTCTTTTGACTTCTTCGCCCGTTTTTGATTGAATCGTCTATTGTTGGCTTAGCTCAGTTGTCATCCGATTTCACCTCTTCGAGTTTAGAAAAGAAGCAAGACATGTGAATGGAACTCCAAGCAATTCAACACAAGCCACTTGTAATGACGATCATGCGCAATAGTTCTTTGGTTTGAGTGGCTGTAATAGGCTAATGCGGAGGAAGATGTCATCAATCGTATTGCCTAGTACTCACTCCAGACTAGCGGTAACGACCACTGCCTACAAAGTTTAAGCCCGGGATTACAATGTCTTTTTGGTGAAGCTAACGCACCACATGTGTAGTGACTAGTTGATAAAAAATTTCTGTTTGTTTGGTTGATACAAACCCGTCACGTGACAGAAAACCTACACAACACACCACATCACCATTTTCACTTTATAAGGTGACTTCAGGAGGTCCATCATTTCAGTTACTCCGGGTAGGTTATTGCTTGTTGGCATGTTGCGGTGAGATCATTAGATAAACCGCTGTAGAGTGTCATATTGGTAAGGAATCCCCTCATTTATATGGTCTGTCAGATAGACAATTAGAGTTAGAAGATATCCATACGGTTATCATGATCTCTACTAACTCCGGTTCACTCTTCTGTGATGAACTCATCAAGTAACAAGACGGCAGGTGTCAACTGTAGAAGCCAACAGAGCGTTTATCCACCCCTCACAAACGACAGCCAATTAACGTTATAATGAGCATTCTTCTTCACTCTCGTATCATCATCAACCACGACGACAGTAGGTAAGTGAACAGTATTAATGCTATGTCATCTCATACTCGAATGTGTAAACTGGAGAAATAAAAAAGCATTTGCAATTTGTAACCAAAAAAACCCCGTATGCGGTTGATGTTAAGGCGACATCGGCACAACAGTTTTCTTATGACCTTCTTCACCACGTCTCGTTTATTGAGTTTCCATCACTCACTACATCACCTTATATTTCCACGAAGAAAGTAAGTGGATCACCTTGATTTCAGACAAGCATAACATAGTATTTCTTACCTGCTGGTAGTTGCCGTTTGCTCTATTAGCCAGATAATTGATCATCTGTTTCGTATTGTATGTCAGTATACTGAAGGCTCAGTCAGAGTTATGCCGTGCAGTAAACAGTGGCTTTCCATTCTTGGTATATAGATGAACCATCCGTACCAATTCATTATCAGGGTAGAATTGAGCTCCAAGATGCTGTAACTTGTCTTCTGAGCACATCAGTGTTTAACATCAATGAACTATCTCGAAATTGCGCGCCAGCGGCCAGCAGTTTTATAATGAAAACTGATTTATTTTAGAAAACGAACGCGATGAAGTTGGAGTAATGGCACAACCATCGTGTGGTGGTTGATCACCGCTGGCTGGAGGCTGAGAGTCAGGATCGATCCTTGTTTCATATTCATTACTGCAGCAGACAGCACTGTATTACCGGACTATGACGGTCACTCAGATACTTCTACTGACTATTCTGTGACAGTCAATCATTGGTGATCTTTTCAGTCGATTTTAGCTCATGTGAGAACAGTTCTCTCGTCCTTGCCCTTGAAAGCTAGATTGGTTTAAAACGCGGATGCTACCTCTGTTGTGGATATTTGAATGAAAAGCTCAGTTAATCTTGCAGCATGAACTAGCCAATAAGGGGGATTGATACATCCTCTGAGTTGTCTGTCAGTCATTGTTAAGTCTACCATCCATCTTAGAGCAATTCACACAGAATGAATTTGGAATAAACTTTCTACCGAACCAGACTTACTTATCACAAAACCGCTGAAGGATACAAGTTTGGGGTTTATGCTCGACCAGCTGCTTGCTAGCAAACGCGAGCTCTGACCATTTTGTTTTGTCAGAGATTTTAAGTGTTAATTAGTTTCACCGAAGTTGGCAGAGAGAACGTTTGGCTAACAACTGACTCATGCCTTGTTCAGTCCAATTGCAACACAACGTAAGCATAATCACGTGTACGTTCTAGCTGTCATAAAATCATAGGCTTCAAGTTTACGACCTCACGTTTATTGATAACGGTTTCTGTCCTACAGAAAGCGAAGATTCCTGAAACTTTTGGAGAACATTCCAAAAGAAACCCTTTTGGGTTTTCAAAAATTCAGTTCTTATCTTGCGCCTATGCATAAAGAACAGTCCATCAGTAAAACGCTGTCCAGTTTGATAGTACAACGTTCAAAAGCGATTATATTTCACGCTTGATCCACCGTTGCTGTTGACTGTGTCCTGTAATCCCTCGAACACCTAGTCTCCTTGACGGTTTTCGTTATGTTTATGCTACGTTACATTACTACTTATATACAGTCATTTAAGTGTCGGCTATTCAGTTAGCAGCGTTTGTCCAAAACATTCAATTCGAACTAATCAGTGCCCGAGTATACCATCCCTTCTTGTCTGTTACTGATTTCAAGGAGACAAGTGTAACGGCAGTTTACTGAAAACTACAAACTGAGGCTCATGTAGTTTTTGAGGGAAGATGACGATCTGGCCACTTTCTAGGCTACTTGATTCATCCATCATTTTGATTTACCCTAGTCTTTCATTTCCATGTTTCCTGCTAACGGAGACCGTTTAGACAGACATAAACGCTGTATGCAACAAAGTCTCGGGCTACTAATAAGTAATATGGTAGGTTAGCTAACTTAGAAGTGATCCATTTGTTGAAAATCTGTGTTTCGGCTACTTATGGGAAATACAGTTCTTAAGCTCGATAGCGGCAATGGTGGATTTCCAAATGGACTGTTTTAAAAATTCCCATGAGTCATTTGGTAGGTTCGACATGAGACTGTGGGACGGGTGGCTAACAAAGTAAAACTGTGAAGCTTTTGAGCTCTCGGCGTTGCTTCGTAGCCGGACTGAGAGAGCGCTCGACGTCTTTTGGTATGTTATGTCTGTGGCTGGTCTGAGTTCAGCCTATTTCCTGATTTTTTACAATTGAGTCCCTTCTAAATTATCATTCAACATTTACTTCCCGAGGTCCTACGTACAAAGTTTTGTGGTGTTTCGTGGATCTCAGATTCTTCCTTCAGAAGTTGTTTACAATCATGGTTTTTTCTCAAGTGTCCCAGTAGGAAGCTGAAGGCTGTGCACACCGAGTTTAGTTGCGTACTTGCAGGGATCAAACATGTATGATCAGTTTTCGCCTCAACAACCAATCTATGGCGGTCTGTGGATTGTTCACATTGGGAATCATGTGAATGGGAAAATTATTACTGTATTTTTAAAGTTACCTCGAGGTTCTTGGTAGATTAACAGATCATCAATACAATAGTTTCGTTAATAAACAGTATACAATCTGACTGCTAGAAATGTTTAGAACAAATTATTATAGAGAAATGATACTGAAGTCAGTCAGTGGAGTGCCTTCTGTAAGAGAATTAGACACACCGAAAAAAGCAAAATTGTCATATACTACTAATTCGTAGACGTGAACACTACAAAAAATTATTATTACTAACCGATCTACTGCATACATTGACTAATCTAAAACTTTAGCAAGTTACAAGTTTTATACCCTAAGAGCACCCGAGCGCCAGATTATCATTAAGCATTTTGTTGGAAGGACTAAATTCGATCACAATTAGACGCAATTGTACGGTGCAGATGTGCCTGAACGGTTATAGATATTTTCGCGCATACAGTAGTCTTAGAAATAAAATTGTTTTGAATCGCAGCGAAAAACTGGAGTAAACTACCTCAACAGCTATATCAACAGGGTTTTTGGAGTTTACCCGTTTCATAGAACAAAAAGCCGGAAATTTCGTTCACTGGACTTCGCACTGTGATAAATGATAACGGGATTGCCGTTCAAGATATACGTTGTGAATAGAAAGAAAGAAAGCCAGTCGGTAAAGATTACTTCAACCTGCCATATAAATACTAACCAAACATCATTCGTTTAGCCCCAATCAGGTTGAACATGCTGGGTGTGGACATATTAGTAGTTATCGGGAAAAAATATCACATTCACGATATGTACAATATTTTATTCGTAATTTCTATCTTACGTCACAAAAGTTTGGTTGTAGAATCTCTTTCTCAGGTGGCTTGTGTTCCAATTATGACTAATGTTTCAAAACTTAGTAAAGCATAAAACGATAAACATCTTACCAGGTATGCACTTCTATAGTTACCAGGGGTTACACCAGCAACTCCAGCTATTCTCTGTTACCCGGTTGACATATTTTGGGAGTGCTTTAATTCGGTTCCAAAGGCGGAACGGTCAACTGCGTCCGCATAACTCGAGTTGAAGATTCACACAAAATTCATACTATATGTAGGGAACATGTGGTGCCCCGATGAAGCAGTAAGTCGGCTTTAAGACCTTGTAGTAATTTAAATGTTGTCATCTCAGAGTATGCAACCTGCAAACTGAATGTTTACATACCCGGGATAAGAACATACGAGGACATAGCAGAAAATGATGTGGGTGGTGTGGACAGGATACCGACCTTTTTTCTCAAAAAAGCACATGCTTGAATCATGTTGACCCACTTCAGTCACTTTGTGTTCTGTGGATTATTTGGCATCATTGCATACTCTTTTGGGCATGTGCATAACCTCTTGTGTCAGATCGATTGCCTGCCTAGTAAGAAAATTTCCCATTTCTGGCGGTTCTTAATATTGTTATTCACATGTGTACACGAACGTATCCACTAGAGTGTTTTACTTCTGTAAACCAACATAGAAAAGAAACGTTTGGTGTTCCGTGATATATCTGTCTTCCTTCCATGTCGATAAATTTGACTAGGCGAACTAGTTTGTAAGCATCTCGCGTAAAGAACTGTTCTTACCAGACCTGTCTTAGAACTCTTAATGACCGTGTAGTTTTGATCATTATGTACATATTCAATCCCGCGCCAGCTCATAGTATTTTGTTCCTTCAACCATTCATTTTAAATTGTATGTATAAAGGACCCAATTCCGAAAAAACCTTACCTTCCGATAGGTTCGAATCATCGACAAAAACAACAGAGCTCGGATCTACTGGAACCCTGGATGATTCACGATCGAGTCTGCCCAAGAATAAAAACAATCTGCCAAACTACCTAATGTTAAGTTTATATTACGTCGATACGCTTATTCTACGATGAGGTACGATTACATGAATTAATCTGATCTGTTTGAACGCACAATTAAATCAATCGAATCAATTCAAGTAGTTTTTTCGAACCTATCGAGTATTCGAAAACGTATGAGGCAATTGATTTATTTGGGCCGCGTAATGTGACATGTTCACTTTCACACAATATCCTAAGTTCTATAATCCTGGTTGTCACCTCCTCGCAACTGCATCGTTTTATAAAGAACGCTGCATATATGGTTTCGCCTCACATTTTTTCCGTTGTTTTCAGGTTCCACTTATTTACAACAAGTTATTGAACATAAGAGACGGAAATACAGAGGGGCAGAATAAGTAGCTCACAGCAAAATCCTTAACTTATTTTGTGTACGTATAATGAGGTAAGGATGAATTTTGTGGAGTTAATTAAATGTCAGTGGAGGCTAATTTGACGGTTCAAAACTTCAGATTCTCGTTTTATCTACCGACATGTCACAGACTCGTGAAAAATGACCAGCCCGACTGTTTTCAGTAACATCAACAATGTTTATGAGTAAAATGCTCTTATCCCTAAAGAAAGGCAACCTACCTCGACATTCATGGAACTCCAGTGCCGTGGCTGCATCCGCGCCGAGCGAGAAGTAATTGTTGAATACTGTCAACGGCAGTGTAGTTCGGACTAAACCTATAGATCGCCCGTCTTCGTCGTCAGCCATCACTGCAGATGATGCACCCTCCAGTAAATCACTCCGCTGTTCACAGTCTACATGCCATCTGCAGAGTCGGTTTAATCCAAGCAACAGTGTGTCATTCGAGACAACGAAGACAATGAGACAGACAATGAGACTTTACAGAACTAAGCGTGATGTGTGTGAACTCATAAATAGTGACACAACGACAGGACTATGATATTTCACAATTAATCCAGTTTTTTTTCAATGAGATAAATATATCTGAAGCTCAAGCGTCGTATGTACGCAGGGATAGTGAAAACGGTACAATTCAACGGCTACAAAGCGTGTTTGTTGAGAGTACGCGAATTTAGCTATTCCTCCTTTTTTGAACACGGATATATTTGTTTAAGTGATCACATAAGGTGAAAATGAGTGAGCAACAGTAAGGTTTTGATGCGAACACGTCTAGTGGTCAGACCCATAAATTTAGAAGGCTGGATCAAGTACTAGCATGGCGGACTAACTGTTTTTCACGGTGACTAGTCATTGCCAGCGGTACGGTCGATTAACACGAGTATAAAATAAACGAGCAATAATTTGATCCAGGGAATCAAAGTCAACTAACAGTCCGTTAGATACCGATTCTGAAGCTCCTATCGCCAGCCACAACCAGCATAACACTTAGTTGATGGTTAGAAACGTTAACACAGATGGTGGCTATTCGGATCCAGGGGCTTACATGCCATCGGTTTTCGACGGAGTTGATTTTGGATTAGACACAAACAATGAAGGTTGCAAGAGGACGACTATCAAACAAGTTACACCAAAGTTCCACTTACAACCGGGTTTTTGTTGATAAGTTTCAAATTATTTGCTTGTAAATAGTTGCAGCTGATATAGCTTCTGTACCTTGTCTCACTCTTATTTATAAACAGGCAATCGAATTTCTCTTCTCTTCTTTATGGTCTCATATCAGTATTAACGATTGGCCTGCTGCTGGTGATCTAGACTTAACCGAAAATTTATTGGTTTCGAGTTTGAAAATCTCTGTTTACTCCTCAGCGTTGATCAATATTTCAAACTTGCCTGTGGAAGCCTACTCTCTCTGGTTTCCCGTTTGTTTTAATATATCGTGATAGGTTTTAAGAGGAATGAGCCGGAAGCTTTGATTAAATGTCATTGTATATGGGAAAGCGCCACTGTAATTAACTTGCGTAACAGGAATTGAATAGTACGGTGAAGCACAGTAGTAATTTCACTCCCGGTTAGCTAACTGAAATGTTGCATGCAAGTCTGTTTGAGAAGAAGCAGAAATTTAGCAGACAATAGTCTTTTATTGTCGGCGGACGATCAGAACATGCTAAACCAAAATGTCCGCTTGGCATAACACTGATGTTGCAAGCAAACTTCGCGGAATTCTTATCGTTCAGAGGTTTAACTAAAACCGTGCCGAGTCTCATAACAATGACACTGCTCATAAACTTAACGGTGGCCGACTTGTGCTACTAGTATGTGGGGCAAGCACATCATTTCATGCTGACAAAGTTTGGGCCGAGACGGATAAGACGTTCCACACACTTCCTGGTGTGCTTAACCGAATTAGTCAGTTAACAATTCAAACCTCTGACTACGATCTGTGATTCGCTGTGACTCCAAGGTATTGCAGGCGATGATCCGAAGAACTGCTCAGTTTAATCCTTTTCCCCAGCCTATCTTTTGGTAATTAGTCTGAAAATGTCGGACGAAATGGGATTTGCGTGTGCACGAAGAGGCTCCTAAAATGTGGCAAAATTCACTAAAATTCCATAAAACGTAACTTTATTCTTACGTTAAACGTTTCTATCGCTCCCGTTCGCAGAAGTTAACAGTCGGATTATTAATTTTTACTAGTATTCTGAATTTGATAAAATATATTCTGAGAATGGTGTTATGATTGCTAAGCCTAGCGTAGCTGAGGTACAATATCATACAGTTATTTAGCCACTTCTTATCAGTATATGGTGTAATGTCGCTGTGGTATCTAATAAAGTTCTCACGAGTATTGAGAACTTCAAGTTGAACATCACTCACATTTGATCACAGCCATCGCATGCACACAGACATTCCAGCCAGCCTTTTTCGAAAAGAAGCGTTACACTCGAGTTTCACTCTCATTAATGCTCGCCACTAGTGCATATCCTTGCCACGGCCAAGACTAGAACTCCGGTCACATTTTGATGAGGCAACCTTGTTGACCACTGCTCCACTGAACTCACATTAGGCACAGCGGAATATGGTGTAAAATTGCTCTAAAAATGAGGCTTAGAAGAGTTAGATAAGAATTACTTGATGATCAACAAATGTTACTTAGATTTCCATGCAAGTGGACACCGGAGATGTTGTGGGTAGCGCTAATATTGAGGTATTCAACGATTTCAGAAATTGTGATTGACAAAATGACAGTTTGAAACTTCAAGCAAGAATAAAGGTCTAACAGTGCTCGGCGAGCAAAAATTTACTCAGTGTTTACCAACCTTACATCAGCCGTGTACCTATAGGTATGAGGTTATAGTCAAGCTGGGGATTCTGCACCAGTCAAGCTTTACTTTCGTTGAGTAGACAACACATTTAAAGGTTAAAAACTGGATCGAATTTTTTCACAAGAGCTGGGCGAACCGTCATATGTAATCTGGTAATCACTTTAGGGGGAAAAGTCACTTGATTCTTTGTACTAAATAAAGAAGCGTCCCACAATATATATACCTGAAACGTTTGTAGCATCGAAAATTTTAAGAAGTTATTTAACAAATGCGCTAGCATTGTTTTGACCCAAATGGCCCACGAATACGAAATGGCTGCATTTTTGGGGATTTTTATCATTTTAAACTGAACACCATCCATATTCGATCACATTCCTCACATTCAAATGAGCTTTTGGAAGGAAACACTAGACTGGAGTTTCTCTGTTACTAAGGCTCATCTGCAACGTGTATTCTTGTCCGAACCGTAGTTTGTACTCCGATTCCCGTGTATGTGAGACTGGCGTGGTCGACCAGTCGTGTGCGAACCATCAAACTCAACCTTGTGTAAGTGTTCGGATTGCCCGATCGTTACAATGAAAGAAAAAACAGACACCTTTTTCACATCAGTCGAGAACCCTAAGATCAGGAACTTCCCAGTTAGGCTGAAGTTACGAGCCTTTTTGAACCAACCCAGCAATGCCTAAAGTTCAGATTGAAGTTCGGGCAACTTTCCTATTTCAAACGGAAAACCACCCATCTTCGATCACAGTACGAATGTATGAATATGTGCTTATGCTAGCATCCTTTAGTTCACCAGCACTCAAGTTATCACCCCGTGACATGGGGAGATGCACCAACATGCTGTTATCAATTATACCGACAGGTGTTAGTTGGCACGAGTTTTATTCACTGGTGAAGGCCCATGTATCAGGTGCGCGCCATTGTATCTGGAACGCCAAACGTCCCTGTCAGAGCGACGCGGAGTGTAAACGCCACTAATCCATAGTTTAGTAGAGAGGGAGTTCAACCGTTACATAGGAGGTGGCTTCAGTGGAAATCAGCTATGGAACAAAAGGCGGCTTCCTGTATATTAAGCTTGAAAAAGACAGTCCCCTTATACACAATACACTCGGGACTTACCGGCGAGGCAAACGAACTACTTTTGGTCTTGGGTATTATTGTAACCTACGACCTATTTCTGATTGAAACGTATTACAAACGATGTCTGCGGGTTTTGCGTTAGTACAGTATTCCTCAGGTTTCTTTCTCACCATGAAATCCGCAAAAAATAATTAGTAACAGTCACAAAAATAGTGTGCGACATGGGTTTGGAAATTTAAAAAGTGACACACATTATACTTCCTTGCAAATGTCCATTATAATTTATTCGGTCAGTACTGAGGACGTTTTGAACAAAACTAAAAACAGACTAACCTTATGTCGAATTCGACTCAGTCTGTAGATGCACGCACGAAACAACAAGAGTGATTCTCAAACCAGGTAACCCAGGAGGAGGACAAAATCGATCAAACATTTTAGTGGGACGATTTGGCATCTGTCTTTTTTTTACCATGACGATGGAAAAGCACTATCCATAATGGCCTCTTATTCATTCCGGTCCTCCCAGTACACCGACAAACTGCGTCAACGTCATCCGTCAGTTGAAGCTGTATGTACGTTCGTCCTGCGAACTACGAATCCAAATGACCGTCACATGTCATGTACCAATTGTATCGAATTAACCGTAGCGTAACAAAAATGTCTTAATTCACAGGAATGTAACCACACTTCTTTTCTTCTGGAGAGTCCTATAATCGTGATAGGGTAGTCAAATGCACTCTTTGGAATAAATTTTTCGCCTCGTGGCACATTTTGTGAGTAGGCAAAAGTCGTATTTAAGCACTAGTTTATGTACTCTGTCTTCACTCGGGACGACCACAGACAGAAATTATACTTAAAGAACAACCTAGAAACTGACCATCTTGACCCACCTGCCTGATGTGACTCTAGTTGTGAGCGCTGCTTTTATGGCGGAATTTGTAGATAACACCCATGTGTCCGTAATCATACGGCATGCTAAATCTAGTTCACAACACAGGCATCACCAAGCAAATAATGGTCAACTCTGATCAAATAAAGGTTATCTGTTTAGCAATATTCTCCAATTTCACCATATTGGTGCGCCCAATAAGTGAACGAAGATGAGTACAGTACCATGATTCTTCACACCAAGACTGGAAGCTGACACAAAGCGCTCATGTTGTCATTCACCCATTATCTAATGATAATTCCCATAGTTTGAACATGAAATGTTTGCTATGCCAACTGGCATAGTGTAAAGTGCACCACGGAGCAAACCGTAAAAGGCACCACTCTTTAATTTGCAGGTGAATTCGTTGCATTATTTTGCAGTGTTTATTCCTTTGTATAACTAACTGAGGTCACTGCACTTGCAAGTAATGCGAAGCCATTTGGATCCATCGAATTATCGTCGCTCACAAATGGACGTGGATGAATGTTCAGATGTGATTGTCTCATCATGGCTGATAAGAAGCCAGTAGTGCAGTCCACAACATGGTTCTCTCACGAAAGATTGGCTGGAGTCCTAGTTCTAGTCATGGCAACGATATACATCAGTGACGAATTCGAACAAAACCGAAACTCGAGTCTAATGCCACTTTTTGAAAGAGGCTGACTGGAAAGTCTTTGGGAATGTGACGGCTGCAATGGAATATTAGTGATATTCAGGCTATGCATAAAACCCCTCGATACTCACCAGTAATCAAAATAGCGTTTAAGTTAATGACGTCTGCAATTCTATCCTAGACAGAAGTCCTAGTAGCGGGACCAACGACTGGAGTTAACAGGACAATCACTGTGCCTTCTCTCAGAGCGATCAGGCAAACTGAACATTACTCACAAGCGAGTTTAGCCGCGTGTTTGTTGATGCTAGCTCAGTTGTGCTTATGCGGATTCATTGACACTGTTGTCAACATCGATGCCTCAAGAAAACGCGGTAGAAGTTCTTTCCTGGCCGTGACAAGGATATACACTACTGATGAGTTTTCACGTGGTCGAAACCTGAGTCCAATGTTTTTACAAGAATGAGCCGTGTGAAATATGTACGGGGATGTGACAGCTACCCTTGACTGTGGTTGCTGCTCAACTCGTAAATGATGGATTCAATTGGTACCAGTTAGTGTTTAGTACCCTATTCTTGAAAATAAAAAGGCGACTGCGACATAATCACTGGGCCAAAGTGAAACATGAGAATTTTTCCGTCACAATTCATCCTGAGTGACTTACGCTTGTTGTTACCTTTGAGGACAACTTAACTCTGGGACAATTCATCTGGGAATAATATGCGACATCCGTGTGATCGAGAACCCTCCTCAAAACCACACTGCTGCTGGTGAAGCATTATCACACTCCAGTTCTAGTCTGTAACACTTTCAATTCCGTCAATCGCTCTCATTAATGTATTATTCAACAACCAAATGAACCTGCCGGAAATACACACCAACCTACCCATAACGTAGGTCTCATGGTAAGTTACGATAGACTATTTTTTACTAGCAATTCCGATTGGTATACTCACAAAGACACTTGTCTACTATCCCGGCTACATATATATTCAATGATATAAACCGAATTTTAAAGCCGATTCATAACTTTGAATACTATTGGGATCGGTTTCTCGAAAGTGACCTGAATCGAAGATCAATTCCCCAGATTGGAATTTATCCGGAATAAATTAACGTGAGACGGAATATTCCGGTATGAATCAGAATCCAGTAAGATATGCTTTAACGCGCATATCACTTCGGTAATTCAACGCAACGTGCTCGCAGTAATTAAATCCTGAACAAGTCGGATTTAGATTATTCTACATTAAATTTACAGCACTTAAATATCTCGTCACCAGATAGCAGAACACGTCATCGTTTTTTGCGTACATTCTAGTGACGGCGCACATTTTACGGAGGCTACTGGCTGTCCACTGCAAACCTAGGAAACGTTGACATCATGGGTTTCGTTTGAAGAGTGAGTGGTGATTGGTACTGCATACTACGTGCGGGATCATGAGTAGAAGTGCAACGCACATTCAGAAACTTAGAGATAAACAATCTAGTCAGGCGTATTCATATTGGATGGTTAGATCTGAGTGGCACAACGTGAACACAACCAGTCCAACTATTTCTACATCAACAGACTTTAGTTAAACCTTACACATACCTGTCCAGCGCAATTATTTCGCCGTTGGCAACGCTGCGTAGAATTTTTGATTTCGGCTCGTCTGTGTAGCCCTGTAAATAAAATAAGTGAATAATTGTTTAACAAAAATACAATATTTTAGTCAGGTGACCCAGAAAAAATCATTTGAAAACCACGGCTGTGCCTCTGTCTCAATTGTAGCACGGTGGTTCGTTTCTTAGGAAGTTAGCCAACATGAGTGACGAGTGAGGAAGATTTTTTTAATTATGCTGATTTTTTCCCCTTCAGTAGACTAACTCCAACGTTACCGATTTCCTGTGCATGGTGGCAAATCATTTATACATTTAAAAATAAGGACTGTCGGTACGAAAGCACATCCGTACAACTAACTAAGACTGACTCCTCAACGGAAGCGGAAAGGTACTCGCTAATACGAAAGGCAACCAGCACCCTTCACAAAAACTGGGAGTTGCTCTTCAGGTTCGAACCGATAAAATTGTCTTCATTGAGTTTTCGGAAGAGCTTTACATTATAGGTCTGACGTATATGAGTCTAACAAGGACGATGTTTCTATACCGGTGCACATCACCTATGAATGTGAAACATGGAACACACAACTGACATAATTTCTTCCAACCTGTTTTGCCGTAGGGCCGCAGTTTATGGTAAGCGGGGCAAAATTCGAGTCGCCACCTTCGAAGTTCAAAGTACTAATTCAAAACTGTAGTGTTCCCAACCAGGCCACCTTTTTAACCGGTAATCCCCTTGAAATGGTAGTCTGTTTAATGCACTTGGATTTTACTACAACGTCAGCTTGTAATGTCGTTGAGGGGATCTAACTGACAGTAGCGAGGACACTCGTCTTTGCCAATGTGCACTGTTTTGTCGAAAGTACGTCTGGTTACCGCCAAGACAATGGGTGTATAATACCGTGGTGCGATCCGCCTTGCTCTACAGCTGGGAGACGTCTCCTGTTTATGGCGAAGATATGGATAGACCTGCAGTATTTGCTACTGTTGTTTCCATCAATCAACGCAAATCAAGCGGAACGATCGCGCGAGCCCGGAATGTGCGATCGTTTGGTCAGATCGTCCAAAAGCGTTACTGACACATCCAAAATACAAGCTTACCAACCATCGCAATTGTCGCTAATCACCGAAATTACGAAAAGCCAGACACATTTAACTGGCGTTCACAAACACGCCTCTGAGGTCAGGTAAGTATCTGTGATCTGTCAGGGCCGCTTCGTAATATTTATTCATGAAACTTAGCATTATTTTTGCGCCGAACGACTGCCCGAGCCACACCGCCATCTGATCAAAGTGCTGGCTGTGTACGAAGGAATTCTGTGTTTGTTTCTAGGGACTTATTTCTCGTATGTACTGATTTAATTGCTGCTATAGAATTAGTTACGTGGGCCGCACAATCAGAAGCTTGTCTGAGACTATCCTCGAGCACCGTCAAGCCTGGATCAGTAGCAGAATAACCTAAATATTTATTCGCGCAAGCTTGACGCACCTTTTTGACTTGCGTCATACCACCATACCGACCTTTTATTTTCGTGCGTATTACCGAGTCAAGAGCAATCAGTCGAAAGTCTTCGGGTGCCGAATTTTGGCCACAACTGAAGGGATTGGAATTCGATTGAATAACCCACCCTTCCCTGTGCACAGAAGCGCTCTGTTCCCGGTCATGGTCAAAACCATAGTCAATCAAACTGTCTACGTACCGTTTGGGTCATCATTGTGACCCAGTTGTGCCAAAACGTTGTCCTCGTGTGTACCTGAGTTGGTCGACCTCATTTTAACTTCCTACATTTGTTCACCTTGCCCGGACACCAATGTTTGGGGTAAACGTTGTGTATTTGTTCTGACGATGAATAATCAAAAACAGCCTGTTCAGTGGACGGCGTTGCTGAGGTCAGGAGTTCATGTACTACTGCATCAAAGTTCACACATTCGTCAATGGTACAGGCATATAACAACATTACATATTGATTTACGGTTAAACAGGTAGTGCGAGATTTGTGATTTGCCCAAACAAAAAGAGTAGGCGAACACATTCAGCTCCTGACGCTGAGTCAGTGGACGGCCTAACTATTGGAATCATTAGGGTCGAATAAAGGTGTACTCGATCCACCCTTCGCTGTTAGTTCGCTCTCGTTTGTTGTATGTTTGGGTAGGCTTTTTGCAGTGTTGACAGTCTACGGGTGAACAGTTCTGACGCTCATCCTTCTCCATCTTTTACCTGCTCGCAATCTTATTGATACTAAATTTCTGAAGTTGAAGGTACCTACCGATTTCTCCTTTCATTCGGTGATGGGTTCAAGAGTATTCTCACTATTTTTCAGTCAGCAAACTTCTCACCAGTCCTAATTGTGCTACCACATTTTGAGAACACAATGGACCAATCAGCGGTTTTGGGGAGATTTTACGTTGCTTGGTTAATGCCCATTCTTTTGAACACGTCCCCGTAAGTTGGACTTAGGTTCATATCAAACTCAATGCGAAGCGTTCTTCACCAGGGTGGGTGACCACCGGAATTTAACTCATCAAATGCAGTTGTCTTGACGACAGTCAAAGGATTATTAAGAGTTATGCAGTACTGGGGAAATGCACAATTGAGGCGGTATCAGCCCCTTGAAACTGACCGTATTTTTAGTCGTTCGTGTAGAGGTTATTTGTCGCTCCTATTATCGCTTTCCCGTCAGACACATCCGAAAACTTCGTGCATGTGGCCTACACAATTAAAGAAAATCATAACATCTGCAACATGTTTTTCTGTTTCGTAGTAAAGGACAGCTGAGAAAGTTTTCGTAGAACTGGGTCCGTACGGGATACTTAAGAAGAGAAATTGGATTCAGAAGACTAAAACTCGTAAGTTTGCTCACGCGAACGTTTTGACTTCGTCTGGGTGATCAATATAAATCACACCGAATAAAGCTCTGTCAGAAGAATGATGTGATGGTTGGGGTGTATCGTGTCAGATGGGACACGTCACTTAGAAGGCAAACTATTAGAAGACTGTGGGTTCCTGCTCCGATTAAAGGAAATATTAATTCGTTGGCTGGAAAGTTGATCGACTTAGCTAATATTATTTGACGTGAGGGATGAAAACAGTCTGAACAAAATGTTCCAGAAGGATTGGTTGGATTCAGATCTCGATACTAACATCTTTCGAATTACTGAGTTCGCGTTCTTTCAAGCGGAACACCAATTATAGTATCGGGTTCACTGTTGGAGGTGTTATCACTCAAACTACACATTTGTGATGTCATTCATTAATTATTTTACCTGAGTGTACTACATTCCACATACTGTCATATTGCCAGATGCAGATCCAAGGGAATAGCATTACACGTCAATATTCTTCTATCTATCCGTTGTACGCTTCAGAGTTAGAATTGTCTCGCTCCCTCTGTGTGCTCTTTCAGACCGGCTTAACCGTACTGACACCAACTTTCTTACGACTCTTGTTCTGGAAAATGTTATTATTCTCCCTGACAGAATGTAAACCCACCTAAAACTTACTTTTGTGGATCACCTAAAAGTTTTTGTTTCAGAAGACCCAGCCCATAAAGTTGTAATACTTCCTCCTATTGCTAATGGTAAAACGTGTCAGCGCCACTCGAATGGTTAGGGTGATTTCGAAATAAAGTAACTTCCATGTGCTGTTAAGAAATCTGCCAAACAATGAGATTTGATTTGCCCGCTGCTATCAATGAACTAATCGGTTCAATCTTTGTTATTTTCGCCCATAACCTCTGAAGAACACTTTTGGCACGTGCCGATAGTTTTCCTTTCTCTAACTATCAAAAGTGCATCGTGTGAAAGAACGTACTTGTTAGGCAAAAGGTTATGCGGTGGCGAAATTCCTTTCGTTCACAGTCGAAAGCGGATTACATAGTCCTGCTTCTGTGTATACTCACACATTGCTGCATAAAAAACTTGTCACACAAAAACTGAACCGCTTATGTGGTACCAGCTGCCATTGTTACATAATGAAGAGCTGAACTGCAATCATAAATTCAACTGATCGTTTCTTTCAGTTGAATACACACTTGTACATATAGAGAAGTGACACTACTGAAGGCCAGAAGAACAGGACAGCCAGGTGGACTGTTCACAAGTATTCTTTAACAATGTGCGGGAACATTGGCAGAGCCATTCGCAGATACGTTCACAGACAGTTACAGATAGCAAAAACATTGCTGTTTTCGGTGATTCTCTTGTTCACTACACGTTTTTCCTAAAGTCTAAACCGGATATTTTCACGCAACATTGCTGAGTGTTAGTTGTTAGCATCACAACAATAACAATTAACAAGCAACGAGGAGTTTGATGGTCTAGATGAAATTAAATTATCAAAACTCAGCGCTTCAGTTGTGTTGGAACGAGTGTCAGTAGGTTGTGAACCAGTGTCAGAAATAGCATATCAAACGCGGCAAGTGCTTCACTAGCCGAGCTATAAAACCACGCCGGCAAAACGAAAATTTCACTTCTGTACTTTACTGAACACTCGTCCCACTGTCTCATATCGCACAGGAGCATATCATGTAATTTAATCCACCTGAGAAGTCTAATGGCGCAGAATAACTATGCGGATTCACGTTGTTTTACTTACTGCCAATCTCGGCCCACTCAATGATAGGTTTTTCTCCAGGATAGTAAATGCACTCCGTTTTCGTCAAGTAAATTGCAAAAATGTTTTGTGTTCAATTAACGGGAGGGGGGTACTGTTAATTCTGACTGTGTAGCAATGTTGTTAGTCGTATCTTGTTTTCAATCGTTCTCAGTTTACTCGTTTAGTTTGTTAAGCAACACCGACACCTTTCACAAATTCCCATATTCTATATGGTCCAATACCTGTCTATTCATGTGATTCCTTTGCTTATCTCCATTTCGATGAAATATGCAAGGAATGTCGTTTATGACGCTCAACTTCTTGCAGGATGGTCTTATCGAATTGGCTCGTGCGCGATATGAACGATGCACATATATCAGTATTCGATGCGCCCAAATATACTCTGATTTCATTTTTCATCCATGTAAGAACCCATTAGTAGGAACTCGTTGAGAGCAAACTTTTTTCTTAGCTCTCAGTAGTTACCTGTAAATTTGAGCCACACTCTGACGGGACGTCGTCGTGGTTACAATGTTTATACTAAAGTGGAATGCATCGCTTTTTGTCTTACGTCTAAAGTCATCTCCATCTCTGTGTAATCTTGTCTTTCTTCTTGTGAATGTATCCGTACTCCGCCCTGTCTGCCTATATCATCCTCCAGTCATTTTACTAGGTCTTCTGACGAAAAACAACTCATTTCTAGATCACTGAGATACCTGCTTAAATGTACCAGTACTCCTTGTCAGAATCTCGTAACAGTCTCGGTGGTTTAACATTTCCGGGCATGTTGAAGCTACTTCACTTCGATGGTTCCAAATATATATTCCCATCCCGAAGTATATACCCGACAGCTTGTCCGTTCGCCAATACTTACTAATTCCGGCAATTCTACAAAACTGACTGTGGAACTGATTTACCAACCTTTGCGTACAGTAAAAATATGACCGTGAATGCCAAATATTCCTCCGCCCACCCCGAATTTGCACATAGTAATTTACTGGTTCTCAGTGAAGCAAAAATCCGAGAAAATTGTGCAGAAGCGGAACCCAAACAGAGGCTATTATACGTACTATAAACGTAATTCAGCATACCACTACGAAATAACGGTACAAAGAGCTGGAGTGTGTGTTCACTCAAGTGCACTGATCATGGTGGTCAAGCTTGAATGTGCGCGTACAGCTTAATCTTGACTGTGCCTGCTGATGATACCATCCAAACGGGCTGTGGTAGGCTGCTCCTGACTAAATGCATTTAGTAGTGGACAATGCTAAATGCACTCTGTATAGCTTATTTG
Source organism: Paragonimus westermani (assembly GCA_008508345.1). NCBI lineage: Eukaryota > Metazoa > Platyhelminthes > Trematoda > Plagiorchiida > Troglotrematidae > Paragonimus > Paragonimus westermani. Next base: position 208,243 of record QNGE01000848.1, read on the forward strand.
ATGTTGTAGCTATAGCGGACCAAAACCGTAATGATTATTTGGGCATGACAAACACAATTAACAACCGTTTACATCACTAATGGAGAATCCGACAGGGCAGGGCCAAGCGTCATCTCGTATGCTGGTAGCACGCTGAGAACCATAGCACTTCACGCTGCTGGTCCAAATGAGATATTGTAGCGTGTAATGATGTGCTTTGTACACATATTGTACCTACTAAATGTGATCAGTACTGTTCACAGGATACGGATGACAGGTCTAACCACTTAGCGCGAAGTGAACGGTTAAAAGTTAGTCAAACAGTGTGAAACCGCCTCACTGAGACGAACCAAACAGACTAGCTAACAACCGAAGTTTCGAAATACCTACCGAAGTCGTCGAAGCAAGTTGGGAGAGAAAATCGTTTCCAGGCCTCATTTATAGGTGCCTATTTCCCACCAGGACGACGAAGATGCATCATTGTACTTGTGGTACCAGCCCATTTGTGGAAAACTCCCACAATGTCCTACCGGTTTTTTAACTCTCTATCAGAGTACCTATTATAGTTGAAATGATCGGCAATTCATGCAAATAAACAGGCAGGTAGGATTTGTCCGGTTTTTTTTAAGGATTGGCCAGAAATGCTCGAACACTAGGGCTGCTGGAAAGGTTCCGTGAACATGACATCTGAACCCATTGAAATCTTCATAAGAGCAGAAAGAAGACATATATTGCGATATGTTAACATTTCATTCACTCTCATCAGTCGCAAACGTAAAGCATACCAGTTATATACAACAAATATTTAACGACACACAGGGACTAGACACACATACAAATACACCGGTTATTATGTAATCATGACCATGACAACCCGACCGCTTGTTTCAACCACGTCTGTGCACATAACGTCGATTGGTAAGTTCGAATGAGAATCGCTTCGCAGAAAGCTAGTAACTTCGGATTTCGATTGCACAACATTGAAATCTGCAAATTTAGTCGTGGAATTCTTCTAAATTTCCTCTCACTAGATTCCTACAATTTCTGATTCGTTACAGCGTCTATACTCAACCAAATCCTGGTGATAATTAGGGGCACTGATAGTGATATGAGAGAGGTACATAATATGTCCAACTAGAATTGGTAACGTGGATAACGAAGTGATGGTTTGGGATCACTTTCAGAATATATATAAACTCATATATGTATACATTACACGCGTATGTATGTCTTGTTGTAGGAAAACCGAACGATCTATAAAAGTGAATATCATTTGTTCGTCCAGTTATTGCTTTCACAATGTGTTTGATCAACTGGATAAGTGCAAATCCGGACAAATTAACATATCAACTGCCAATTTTAGGTTCATCTAGGGAAATAACCACAGGTGAACAGCAAAATGTATAGCAAATAGCATTTTGGATGGTACGTTGGCAGAAGACCCTGGCTGTGGACCAAAGGTGAGCAACAGCTAGAAAGCTATCCTAGTAAGAAATGAAACAAACACAGGTTAGATGATCGAACTCACTGAACCCCAGTGCAGTGTTCTGGCCAGGTCATTCCCCGTGCCCAGCGGAAGTACAGCCACGGGTGGTGGTGGAGAGAGTTCGAGTTCGTCGATAGTGGAGAAAACCCAACCGACTGTACCGTCCCCGCCGCAGACAAGTACACGCAAGTTAGGGACACGGTTGAACAATTCGAGTCTGAAGGCATGTAGATAAACATCGGCGTTTGCATGCTAAAGATCAGTTTAGTGGTAAAACAGCGAACTGTCATCTGTTCATTCTGTTATTTAACTTTTCGACTGATTGCTGATTTTTTCCATTAACCTCAGCGACGACTTGCTTACATCAGAGTTGTTATGTTATCAGTGAATAACCTCTATCAGAATATTTTGTGACAAACTCGTTAAATCTCGTTTTGATATCTTGTCGATTACGCTGTTTCCTGTGAGCATATTGTGCAGCAGGATTCATCGAACTGTTGAGAAAATAAACTGATGCCACTTGAACCGGCACTACAACCCACGTCAATGAGTTTAAATCTGTCAATGTTCACATATGTTGGGCTGAAGCCGCAGTGAACTACGGTGATTTTCATAAAACTACATTATGAGGTTTATTGGCTTGAAAGTCCACATACTATGCTGGATGCGGGTGTTGTTATGCAGTAAAACTGGAGCATTTCTCAAGAAACAGTAGCGTCACATTGAGGAACACAACCTGAACTTAATTTACTGTTAGATTTTGCGAGTGCAAAAAAATGAACAGTGGTTTGGATCACTTGTGTAATAAGTATGGACTGGAGTCGTTGCTTGAGTGTGGACTGTTCAGCCAATGAGAAGTACGCAAGGCTGTTGAAGACACCACCAAAGTCAGTGGATGCCAGTCAATCAAATAGAGTGATTAGCTGTCACACCAAATTTGTCTGTAGAACAGAGTAATTGAGACAATTTGTTTGAATGCATGTCGGATTCAGATAACGGAACTAACCAACCGTAGCAAAACCTACTAATTGTCCAACAGAGACCGCTATTTTGATACGGTTGTTTCCTTAAAGATGGATATTGGTTTTCTAATAATTTGAGATTGATAAGTATCTCTTAAGTCTTTGTTGCCCTGATGTTTTCGACACAGCACTCAGTTCTGTAATCCGTCGTTTAGGCAGAGTGCAATGTGTTCACTCGAGCCTAGTACACTTTTGAATACATGCATACAAGCACAAGGCTTCAATCATTTTGTCGTACCTACTGTCTTGCTCATGACGACGGGTTACGTGACCATCGCCTTGTATACGGTCACTGTTTCTCAACCAAACCGATTCAAGACACTTCAGTCTATCTCAGCACTTTAGCGGACCGTATTGAGAAAATCTGACGTTAATTTTGTACGCGAAAGATGGACTATTCAGTCCGGATCCAACTTTGAGAAGAGGAATCAAATGGTATGTATATGGACATGCTACGGTGAAAGGTACAGATATGTCAGGAGTAACACCACCACAAATGATGCGGTTGGTTCAGCTCACAGTGGATCCGCCAGAAGAAGTAAGTTGGACACTATCTGATTTTCTCCTCACTGCTTTATACTACAGGGGTTTGCTGCGAGTGTAGTCGGTGTGAATGACCAAAGATATTGTCCTACAATACGGGCTCAGTTTTATACGGATGTTGAAGTAGAGTGCATTCTGGCTTGTTAGATCACCCGGTCTTAATCTTTTGGATTAACTTTTCGGTCACCTAGAACGTGCGATTCTCGGTGCCACACTACACACATCTACGCATCTGAAACTCGGGCTTTTAAAGAGGTGTCAGTAAGTGTGACCGAGTTACATCGCATAGATTTTTGAGGACACGCAAAGAAGAACCAGTGCAACAGGCTTATTGCAGTAAGGCTTGATCTTTTTGTCCACATTCGAGAGAAGAAGCAGTAACTTCTTCAGGTCGCCTGTATTTGTACAATTTCAGACAACCACACATAATGCTTAAGATATGAGGTCCCCTCAAACAAACCCGTGAAGAAAATGTAATCGAAGGACATCTGGTATTCTACAAACGTCACCTAAAAAATTATAGCGTTGAACCAAATGGGTGCTCATAAATGTGTAGTGGGTCTGGTTCTACAACCGTATATCGTAACAATCAATTTGCAGTCTGTAGGCGGTTCTGACTGTTTCTGTATGTGTACATACCTGATCGTCACCAGCTCAGCGTTGCAAACTATGCCGTTTAATTCTGTCAACCACACACATCGGAAAATCATGCTTAGGGTTGACATTTCGGTTAGAACATACGGTTCCGCTTATGTTTGAACAAAAGACGAATTTAGTCAGAAAGCAAAATTGTCGTGACATTTGTTCCTTAGTCTTTTAAAACCTGAAGAAAATGTCTTAGTGGCACAGTTTCGTGCCATTAAAGTTCACATTTTGAAATATGCTCTATGCTGACAAATTTGGAATCGTAATAAACTGGTGTTGATTTATAGAAGCGACGGTTGCCACATTTCTGTTACATGACAATTGAGGGTTTGTCTAACGCTCAATTTTCTACTTCCATAATCAGAACTAGCGTAAACTTGTCATGAGACAGACTGTTTGCATCCAGTCAGTATGGTGAATCTAAAGTTTAGTAATATATATATGCATGTACCGATAACTCTTGTTTTTAACTCGTTGTGGCTTAACCGAGAATTTACCTAATACATATGTTTACTGTGATATGATCTACGAAGCAACCATGATGTGCACAATGGACATCGCATCGCTTTTGAAATCACAACAGCTAAATTGGACGAAGTGGCCGAATAAGCAATCGACGTTTTTGTTTATTCCAGGAGATTGCCTTGCTCAGTAATGATCATAGACTCATAGATAATTACTTTGAGTTCAAAATTCAAAATCGCAATCACCAACAGGAAAAGTAACCTTATTTGTATTAACTTGTATTTCTTTTGTTTCCTTATGCCATTTTTAGAACGCGATCGCAATAGCCAAACTGTCCAAACGGAACATTTCAAGAACATCCGTTGTTGGATTTTTGTTTACCAAATCCAGCATACCTCCATTATTCGGCGCGAGATTAAAAATTAGAATGAGTTTATGTTGTCAGCATCTGGAAATAGAAGTTCAATCGAAATGTGGGCATTGCAGTCTTAACCGTTCTGAACTAGGAACCTGCGGAGGAATGTACTTATTTAGTAGTTAAAATTTCCTCAATCCAACAAGGTGTCTACAAGAGGAAAACCTAACTTTTCTCAGGCTTTCCTGATGCTGTGATGATGGGAGAACATTTTTATTGTGGGTTTCACAAATATGAGAAAAAGGTGATTGTATAAACTTAAGTGAGAAAATTGCAATCACTCACTTCAATCAGCATCTAAACATTGATATATACTGTGGCAGCTCTAAGAAAGATATGCATAGCTGATGAACTGTGAGAATGGGTTGGTAGGATGGCCTAGAACTTTGTGCCGCTGATCGTTTATCACTTGGTTATCACTTGCTTTTCTTACGCTAATTCGGTCCAAAGTAGAAATCAAAAGAAAGGAATATAATGAAGAACCAGTTGAGATCAATGCGTAGGTGAAATTAAGTTTCCTCTCAGAAAGTCCAAATGCACTGAAAAATGATTCAACCTCAGTAACGTTTTCCCGAGCTAAGAACCCGTCTGCTGGATCGGTTTCAGATGTTTTAGTGGGTGCAATATCTGTTTAATGCGAGGTGCATTGTAGGACTGATCAGAGTATGAAACATTATAAGGGGTGGTTTCTCAGTCTTTTTGAGGGATTTAATATCATTCGTACTGGTTCAAGTGTGTTAATATGATCGGTGTACGAGAGTAAAGTATACCTTACCACGGTCCCCAAATTTTGCGTGATTACGAAGACGCCTGGTTTGATATCGTTTAATTTGCAATCAGCACAGTTCTGATGGCAAGTTAGAGTACTAGCTGATATATGTGCACAACCAATGAAAATAGTTAGTCTTTAAGCAGAGATTGTACAGCCTATGGACGGTCAAAAATGTACTAAGCGTTTGGGTCTGAATCATGGCAACAATCAGCAGTTAGTGGGAAACCTATTCAATGCTTCGCCGCTGGCCTTAGGTTTGATGAGACAGTTCCCTGGCTACTCAAGCAGGTTCAGCTACTGTGGCCAGGTTGACTGGTTATTTCGAGATAGTTAGGCTGGCACATCTGTCTATGCGCCTACGGGTTGGCTTGATGGTCGTTGCTCGGTTTTTCATACCGTTCACACCTACCCCATTCGAGGACCACCCTGGGACAAATCGAACACTTGTCGCGGGTTGAGCATCCACTGAAATTTGCGCAGCAACGATAGACCCTGGTTACCACCGGATTTCGGATTGATGAACACAAGCAACGGTTTCCGCATGACCGCATCGACTGGATTGGCTTTGATGACAAAAGGCAGACCAGGCGCCAATTTGAGGTTTGTTGATCGTTTACATGGAGATTGTCCACCGCTGACTTCAGCCTTTCTGTAGTGGATACGAAGTGACCTGGAGTCACCGGTGCAACAGGCAGTCAGATATTCCGGGCGGGAGACTGAAGCAGAGATACGGTTGGTTTCAATGGAGTTGGTTTCAGGTGTTGAATAGACCAGACTAGATGTTCGTCGAACGGAAGACTTGAATGTGTTCTGAAACACAGCAGGACAATATTCGTAGGTACAGTGGAACAACTAAAGGCGGAAAGTATTCTATTTATGTGTAACTGAGCGACTTATAAACTTACCAATCCTTTGATGACACAATCTTGGCTATCACTTATTTTGTGCAGAAAATGAGTGATTAGAGATGCCGAGCATAAACTTATGCGTTTTATGTGAAAGGATTTGAACCAGCTCGTTATTCGCAAAATAAACGGCAAGTATAATGCGATTTTAAGTTGATTTTGAATTGTTACAACAGAACCAGACAAAACCTTGTGTCTAATTTGCCGTCAGATTCTTAGTTTGGTATAAAACAGAGAATGCCGTGTTACTGTCGTTTCGTTTTTAAGCCGGATGGCTTATAAATGTTAGGAAAAAACAACCGAAGCGAGTTACAGTTAGACGAGAACACAATCCCGTTCTACTTGCTACAGTCGTGGATCACAGACCATATCACCTATGTTACATATCAATGACAGTGTCAAACCCTTACACGTCAAGAATGTTCAAGGTGAAATGGTTATAAATCTTTTCATTCACTCAAGCACAGTTTGCGAAGGAGACAGTAGACAATCCAGGAAGTGAGAGGAGCTTTGTTCAGTGAATGAAACAGACAGATGCATCCACTTAAATCTTAAAAAATGTCAACACGACTAAAATAAACAATACGAATATCATCCTACTGTTGACTACTCCAGAAGTTCTTCAGTGAGCGCTCAGGCTACTAGCTTACTACATCAGTTCATTAACAGGTGATTCTCCAAATTGAGATGAAACCAGCAGCTTGTAGACTAAACCGTGTTCTTGTCTCTAACGGAATGCATGATAAACCACCCAACCTTGAGCTGCAGTCATTTAAAAATAACGACCGGTAATTCAGTTCAATGGCATAAATGCAGATGCTATTCAACTGTACCATAGGCACGGATAGTTGGAGAGAGAAGAATTGCCAGCAAGTCCCATCGTAATTGCTGTCTTGCCTCTACTTAATCTACAGCGAGATTACACATCCATGTTTTGCATAGTTTTCAGACAATTTGTGTATATCAGCCAGCTAATACCTGGTACGTAAAGAGAAAAGCTCTCACTCGTCACTCATCGCCCTGTTATATGTGTACCACCTGAACTCCATACACCCAGAGAATGACGACGTTTTTTTCTGTATTGAGGCTCTTCTGCTGACTACCTCTCATTCAGCAAGCAAATGGTTTACTCATTTGGGCACGATTCCTCGAACCTATAGAAATTAATATTTGGCCATTGAGTAGAGTGTGGACGATGGGCTAGGTAATGACGATTTAAACGTGAGACAATCAAAAATGAGGCCAGTTCGGAGTGCGAGTCGCGTTTGCTTTCTACTGAGTCCGACAAGGCTAGTGATTGTCAACAACGCCTAGCCATTTATGATGTACAATCGTGTTGAATGTGCACATGTGAGCAGCGCTGCTTTGTGCTACAAGTCAGTCCGTCCACTTGTTGTCATCGTAGTAACAAAATAGTCAAACATATTTGCGACCTGCACCATAAAACGGTGACCTCACTTTTCACGCCCATAAACTGTTCACCGGACCTGATGATCCACTGCTGACAACCTTTTCAGTTTCGTACAAATAGACCCTATGAAGACGGGCAAATAAAACGGATGAATTATCCAAGTGGTGTAAACACGTTTGTGCAGTTTATAGTTGGACACTATGTTAGGAGACTTTGGTGAACTTCGGTGAATTGCAACAGCTCACAAAGAATTCTCCCAGAAAGAGACGATTCGGTTCAGCGAGCACTTCTTGATCCGGAAAATACAGTAAAGTTAAGATCTACCTTGAAGAAACAGGACCACTGTCGGAAAATATTCGGAGGGCTTAAATGGGCCCATCTGGAACTCACAAAATGTAAACAGCACGTCAGTCATGTTGGATCTAGAAAGTATTTTTGTGCTGTGTTCGCACTGTTTGTGTAAGCGAAGCTCTTAGGTGATGACTACTTGCAAATACAGACAGAACCATCGCAGCTACTCTATCTGGTCCACATTGCTATACGAAATAACATCAAGTTCTTCAGGCGGTAGGCTGAGGTGCTTTACAGTGGCTGTCACTGCACACTGCTGGGTTTGAGAGGATGATAAGAGGCAAAAACAGTTAAATTCCAAAGTAGGTGGGTGCACGCATCTCCCAAAAGGTAGCCCATTTATGAGTTTACAGTGATGTTGAATTCACTAAACGTATTTAGCGGTTGTTCAGCGGAGCGCCTTGTGAAAATTCACTCTTATCTGGAAAACTTTTACAAAAGAATGCAAGTAACGTGGTAGCTGAAACCAACTGCATATGGGTCACATAGTCTGAACACCTACCCTTATTGATTCAAGTAACCCAGTTACAATATAAACCACATGCCATTCAAGTGGAATAGACAAAGATAACGATTTAGATTTCGTCAATTTACTGGAGGTTAATGGATAACAGTGAACCGATTTAATGATATCTCTCAAATTGTTCTTCGGTCCAAGCACTCGGTGGTTACGGCATTATTTGACACACCAAGATTACTTATGCTAACTGGTAGTTATTTGACCTTGGAGTGGGAATCGAACACATGACGTCAGAACAACGGAGTTTCCTATTAACCACGTCA
>QNGE01000849.1:8688-163043 GCA_008508345.1 Paragonimus westermani
GAGTGTTAAAATATCCTTTGCAATAAATGGGGGTCACGCTTGTACGTAGTATATTCCAGGTGTATACCACAGACTTCTGGCTAACTGAGTGTGAATGTTTTTTTTTTCAACACGTATTACCACTAAACACCGGATGGCGATCCTAAATGTTTGGTGCTCTATATTCTGCTGATATCCATGTTTCAATCTCCACTTATATATGTACTTTTGATTTTCGGGATCGCCTTTCGTGGTCGAACAGTAGATTAGTATTTTTTTATTGTGCTCTCTTTTTTAATGTACAAAAACCCTTCTGTAGCACCTTCTTGATCACATAACTTCTGGTGTGATACTCGGTATCCTTCACAATCCTGATTTATTTTTACTTACACAGTTCCGGGTGTTATGACACCCTGCCTTGAGCCAGGGATTACATAATTACTTTCATTCAGTTTTCACACGGTTCTGCCCAGTATGCTCTAGAACACACAAAATCTACCTGACGGTTAAAATGTAAGACACGGGGTAGCAGCCGACCATAGCTGGTTGCAAACAAGTTGGTCATTCTTCTCTCGGGACAGGGCAGCCAACAAGCCTGTTAAAAATCAGTCTAGTTAGCAGTCATTTTACTACCATATAGTTTAAAGCTTTGAAAACAAAATTTGATCCTTCCACCAGTCTCAGCCTGCATTGTTCGTGTGGACCGGCTTGCTTTGTACACAATAAACATTCCCTTATTTTACCACCACTTACATCACAGGTGCATCATCAGTTGGCGTTTTGTTTCGCGGATCAAGCCTCAGATGTGGGCCTTCTTGGATGGATTTAAAGATCTCATTGATTTGGAGACGCTGAAGATATTTGACGCGAACGAATTGGAACTGTTGATTTGCGGTCTGCAGGACATCAGTGTGTCCGATTGGAAAGCACACACGCAGTACAAAGGCGAGTATCATCCCAATCATCCGGTGATTGTCAACTATTGGAAGGTAAATACAACGAGCGTGCTAATCTCATGTTTGTGAATCAACATCATTGATAACAATGCCGCTGTTTAACTGTTATACAGCCACCGGAACAATCCAAGTTTTGATGTCATCAGAGGAATCAGTGTTTGTGACGAGGATATTTATGGATGTGCTGTGTTTTACCATCGTTTCCTTTGTTAAATAAGGTGATTGCGATCTGTAGGGCAGTTCGTCGGTGAGTATTCTGCAAAACTTCGGATCACTTGGCCAACTATTACAAACGCCAAGCCTCCATTGATTGTCACACCATTTATCGCGCTGGACACTGAAACCACAAACAGTTGGGTAAAATCACAGGATGATTACGAACTGTGATTGTTCTAACTGTTCCATTGCTTGCCCGGGTTATAAACCTCATGATTAGCGGTGCCTGCCGAAATAGCAGCGTGCCTCAGTTGACAGAGTGTGAACGTTAACTAACTCGCCTTATTTTTCTGATAACTGCTATCATAAGGTGTTCGTTGTCGCTGTCTGAGTAAACAGGAACTCGAGCTAGAGCACCGTTTGGCCAGGCTCAAGGATGCTCACATCCTTCATGCAAGCAGCCGACTTACGGTTAGAAGTAAGTCAGCATCTGCAAGGTATCTTTTTTACAGTCTTCCTTCCTTCTTGTTCATCGTTCCTAGTTCATAGACAACACCGTGACACATTCTACACCGCTAACTCCGGTTAGTCACTATCCCAAACCTGAGTCTGCATGGGGAAGATACCTTACTTACGATGACTGACCCACTGGTGGCTGCCATTATTTCCTTGCGCATAATCTGATTAGCTTGCCCACCTCAAATCTTGCGCCACTTGACACCTTGGGTGCATGGTCTAATCGTCTAAGTGTATGCGCGAGCTAGTTCAATGGGTCCGATCCTCTAGAACTTGTACAGTTCACGGTACAATCCCTGCATCATTTGGCGTAGAACCTGAATACGTAACTTTGGTTTCATTCAGTTTCTTTCATTCATGAAAGAAAGGGCTGACATCAGTTGTAGGTGGCGCGTTTGTGTGTACACACGCGCTCAACTGTACCTTGTGTACAGATCACATCGCACAAAAGACATGGCTAATCGTGATAACACTGCGCCGGTAAGTCCCATCTTTCACCATGCAGCCTCAGGCCTCTCCCGTCCCTTGCCTAGACGTAGAATGCGAATTAATATAGGTGCTTCCGACGTTCTCACACAAACAGATAGGTCAGCAGACCGCTCTCACACGAACGTTAAACTCGTTGAATGTCGATGTCTGCTGTATCTCAGAGACTAGAGTCCAGAACAGTAGTCAACGTATGAAACCAACAGCACCCACATTGTCTACCCGATACTAGTCACACATTTCGGGTGACTCCACAGCTGCCGCTACCGGTCTAGCTGGATTAGGTACATTCCCTAACTCGACGACTGCAGCCGCGTTGGTAGATGGGATTCCTGTTAACTGTCGACTTCGCGCCGTCCGCCCGGCAGGTTCTGTTAAGGCCAGCTCTGGATGCAAAACCTTCGTAAATCTTTTTATCGTGTCTGCTCCAACTGACCTTAGTGACATCTGTGTCAAGGACGCCATTCATTCGGATTTGGCCGCTTTCCTTCAGTCGACACGTGGCTGTGATATAGTGGTTCTGGCCGGGGGTATGAATGCCCAGGTCGGCCGCCTTGATGAGACCGAATTTAGTTTAGGTGGCAGGTTTGGAGTAACATCACGTTGGTCAAATAATGGTGGACGATCGTTGCAGCTTTGCGCTGAGCACAAGCCATTTTTAGTCAGTACTGGTTTTAGGCATCGTGCGCGTCACTGCTATGTTTGGCGCTGCCTTCTTTAAATTAGTTCTGGTCTCAGACAGACCACTTAGCCGTTAGTTATAGGTGGTGGGATTCGACTCAAAAGTGTCGTTCTTGTTGGAACACACACCTAGATTCTGATCATGCGTTGGTACTTTGTCGTTTTGTTCTTACTTTTGTTGGAAAGCGATCCCACCGATTGCAAAGGTCTTGTTGTTGCGAGAGTAGCTGAGCAATCGATAAAGCGTAATTACCAAACTAGCCTAGGGATCAGTCTTAACACTGATCACTCCGAAGATCCTAACCGCTGTTGGACTCAAATCCAATAAGCTACTGTGGCGTGCGTCATGGCAGTTCGTGGGTACAACAGGCATCGAATTCCAAAGTAGTCCCTGAACGATGGTCATAGTATGTTGCTACCTCGTTACGGTAGTACTAAGACAGTCATAGTTGCCATGGCCGAGGTCAAACTAACCACACCAGTTGGGTGATTGTGTCATCCTGACGTCGATGTTGCACTGGGAATGGTTTGGTTCAGTGAGACCTCTCACCCCGTGGTCGCCTGGTTAGATTGAGTAAGAAGCCTGTGTCATCACTCACTATCACTCATCAAATGGTGTCCTGGCAACTCACTCTAAGGTTTGGTTGACCTCACTTGGAGTTAGCATCTGAACTAGTGAACCACCGATGTATTGCTGTCTATGATGATGATGATTTCGTTTTCATGCAGGCTGTCCAACTTTATAGTTGAGAAAAGCACAGACCTAAGGTTGTGCCCTTTCCAGGAACATCCAGTAGCAAATATTCTTATCTTAATAGGGATCTGAACTCAATTTGTTATGCTTGTGGGTCTAGTTTGAGTCGTCCAACATTCCAGTTTACACAGACTAGCCAGCTCAGACCTGATATTAAAATTCAAATCGCTTCGGCAATCGACTAGCTACATCTTTGTATATATGCACACGGTTCACTGTGTCGACTGGGTTGCAGTGCCATTGAAGGAGCGGTCAACTACTGTAGAAATACGACGTATCCGTGATTTGCTAACAGTTCACTCACTATTTTCAATCGCGAACGTAAAGCAGTCGTGTATCTAAAATATGTGGGTAGTTCGGTTGTTCTTAACCGTGCAAACAAAAAACGGAAAGTCTTATGTAATCTATGCACATTCACAGACCAAGCATTAGTGTAATCAGGGCCAACTTCCAAAAAGTGGGAAGTACAAAATCAATTTGTGGTTGCTCTGATTAGAGCATTCTTTGTTCATTGGGAGGATGTGAATTTACGGTTGTGACCCAACCGTTTCAGTGTTCATCGCCTGCATACAGAATCGTTCGACATGACGAACAAAGCTAGCGCAGCGGTCTCCGGTGACGTCGCACATAGCAAACATGACAACTCTTTCCAGGGCCCGCATTCTCCACTCCTCTTGACTTTGCACACCCTGAGGATCTGCGGTTATCATTGTCTCGTGGTGCATCTGCAGCTGTCTTTTAAATTTTGCTTTCAGCATGCCCCAGACATTCTCAATTGGATTCAGCATTGGTGAATAGGTTGTCAATCGTAAGATTTGTCCTCCATTGTATAGCTCCTGAGCAAACACACTTTCCAGATCGGTGTGACACGGTGCGTTGTCGCATATCAGCACAATGTTTGACATGGGTGTACTGATCTTCATCTGACCTAGCAGTGTTCGCAGCCAGCCCTTGCAATCGCTGCTGTTGTATGTTCCCCGCCTCGTCGTATAGCCTACTATCGATGTTGGTGTCATAGCTCCAATCAAATGAAGATTACGGCCTCGGCTGTTTGTTACAGAGACGCATGCTCTCGTCCATTTTAATGAACGTCCCATTGATCTCGTACAGAACAAATTGAAGTTTGTCTCATCTATTTAGCAAATAGTCTTGGCATTTGCATAGCACACCATCAGTCGATATGCAAATAGTCGCCGTAACTCCAAATTCTCATTCGAGTTCATATCGATGGGTACTTGGCGCAGTTTCTTGACAGTAATGCACCGGCCATCCAAGTATCGACTAATCGTTGTGGTCGACAACTCCTTCTCAAACTCAGCCTTCACGCGCAGTCTCAAAAATTGCAGTGTAATCGTTGGGTCCACGGAAATCCACTCCAGCAACATGTCGATCTCTGATTCTGTCAGAATCTTGCTTCTGTGTCCTTTACGAGGCTGAGCCTCATAACTGATGCAATCCACATGTAGCCACTTGTAAGCGGTATTACACTTGACTCCGTTCAGAAGGGCAACCGTGCGCCAGTCATCACCCCTTTCAAATGCTTCGATAATACGTCTGCGTGTTTCGGGACTGACGCAAGTGTACTTGCGTCCGCCAGCCATGTATGTGAGAGAACTAATGAAAATGTTCTCACAAACTGGTTAACTCTCACATCAAAGCTCGAAGTCTACCACGACCCCAAAGCTCACGCCTATTGGACGTGAGATTCACAGACACCCCTAACCACTCGCAACCCTTTACCTGTCAAAGGAACCAATACGGTCAGCGGTTTGATGAATTAGTAGGAACAGGGTCAGGTGATCTGTGCTCCACTTTGGCCGCTAACCCCGTTCTCATTAAGCAAATCCGTTGACACCCCTCGATTAACCCAAACCACTTCCTCTACCAAAGTAGCCAATGCGAAGCACTCTAATTAAGATTGGTCGTCCCTTACGGTTAGTTGGGCCAATCGCATTCTTGCCGTCACGTCCAAGAATCTAAGGTGGAAATTCTAATGCACCAAAGTGATTTGCTTTAGCACGTAATGGAAAATCTTGTGCCTAAAATGGAAACCGATATGGAAACTGGTATAGTAGATATGCTCACTATCGGTAGATGAGTGGTGCTCAGTTCGTACACTCAAAACCTTCGGCCAGTCGGTGGATGATCTCAGTCAGTGGGTTTGGGAATCGTCCAGATCACTACAAAGCTGATTATTGAATAACTATTTGGTCTCAAACTGACAATAACTTAGAAAGTTTTGCTGCAAATTATCTAACTGAAATGACTTGGTCGTGTCCGGTGTAAGTACAACGGAACAGTAATTAACAAATTCAGTCCACAAGCTTAAGGGATGAAGTATAGCTGCTGGCCAGAACGTGGAACCATATTATCGGTGGACTTAGAGTCTAGTGCTCCTTTCATAATTAGACAGGTCCCAAACTGTGCATGCAAACGGCAGGTCAAATTTCTCGATAAATATTTCCACAAGGATATTAATCAGATTTGTTGTAATGAACGGCAATCCGAGTCACATTTCTGTTTTGTTCAGGACATCAGCCATTAAAATAAATGAAGAACTGATCCAGAAGGCCATGTTTAGCAACCAACTGTAGCAATACTAGCTGCTAGCTAGTGTAGAGTTCAGTTGATTGTCGGAAAGCATTGTCAAAAGTAAGGGTTAAACAATTCCGGCGGGGCAATATTTAGCTTAAATGTGGTTGCCGCATTTGGTTGTACACCCCTTGGTTTTTTATCCATCTAGAAGATGCCCAAATCACGTACACTTCTCAGGTAATGGATACCCATCTCTCATGTTGTTTTATGCACATTGTACTTGATCTATTCACCATATTTGTGCGCGTTCACGGGAGGAAAGTTATACAGATCCACGTAATTACATGGTTTTTTCGCTATGCTATTTTGGACTCTCTCATATACACTGAACAAACAAATGTATACTGTGAAGACGCAACCATCTCAGTTTGTTCGAAACGAGCACATGAGAATGTCAGAGTAGCGAACAAGACTTGTTTTCTGTGTTTGATCATCAGGCTGATTACAACACAATAAATATGGAAACAGTAACTAGTGTGAGTCAGAAAAACGGTCAATGTATGTTAAGGACGACGTGTTTGTTATCATTTACGCAGTCACTGTTCCAAATCGTGAGCTTGATTGGTTGTGGGCCAGAGGAGGTTGTGTCCGCACGAATTTCTTCTGAACACAGAGGTCAGGACTGCGTAATCGGATACTAATAGCTTCGGCAACGGCCAACATTCAGAATCTCACCATTTTTGATCGATTTCTTGACAATCGATAGACAATCCGAAAAGCACCTTTCTTACCGACAGAATGATTGGAGTCGACCAAGTGGGCAACAGTCGCGCTTGAAAGCGTTTTAATCACAAGGTTGTTCAACCACGCAGGATGGTGTTCACGCACTCTGTCCGACAACCGCCTTGTAGTACGGCCAATATATGATGCTCGACACGAGCAAACAAATGAGTACACACAATAATTGGTTGTAAAACATGGAAGTTTGTCTTTGAGTTGTGACATAATAACGGGTGTTGAACGGAAACTGATACACAACTGAGCGGCAAGGTAGGTTGCTTTGACTGAATTTCTTAACTTTCTGGAGGTAATTTCGGCCATAGGATCTCCCTTGAAAGGAAGACTAATAAACGCAAGTTTCTTGTTCACAGAGGGTGCCTTAAGTTTCAACTCTACCGCCTGCATTGCCTTCTGAATGGAACGCATTGGGTAGCCATTCTGTATGAACACTTCTTGTAAGAAGTCTAATTCAGCTTGCAAAAGGGTCAGATCTTTTGCGCAGCTCTTTTACGCTCAACCTGTCAGGTCTCGTATGAGGTGTAGCTTTTGGTTTAGCGGAACAAAACTGTCTAAGTGAATGTACTGGCCACTCCAAGTCTGTTTTCCGTACACATTTCGTCGGATTAAACCATCTTTTTTTCTTGCCATACCAACGTTCAAAAAATTTATTTGACCATTGTTGTCTGAATCCTGGATGAATTTAATACTGCTATGAGCGGAGTTAAAAGCTGCCATAACTCTGTCCATGTTAACATTCTCGTTGATGATGCAAAAAATATCATCAACATAGCGTTTGTAAAATTTAAATTGTTCGTTGACCTCACTCAATTGGTTAGTCTCCAGTTTACTCATGAAAATGTCAGTTAACAGGGGACTTAGAGGCGACCCAATTACCACTCCATCTCTCTGTCAATAGGTCGCACTTTTTAACAAAACTTGTACAAGGCACTAGCGGTTCTCTTAGTTCATCTTTTGGGATGCCTACGTGTTTGTTGTTACGCTCGATGTAATCGCATTAGTCCATTTTCTCTTGTAGAGGCACGTGCGTAAATAGCGAGGCAACATCGAATGGAAATATTTTTTGAGCCTTTAGGTTCAGGTCTTGGATTGCTTCAATTAAATGAAACGTATCCCGGAGGCTGTGTTTTGCCAGTTCCAACCTGATCAGTTCAAGCAGACCGACAAGTCATTTGGCCAGTTGAACATAGCTCAAATGGGTCTCAAAGGCAAGCCTATTTTGTACACTTTGGGCAGACCGTATAACCCAGGGATTATTGTTCCAGTGGGACGGATGCGCTCGAAATTGACCGGATCAATTATCCCCTTCTGTTTCATTACACGCAACGTTCTAGATATCACCTTTTCTATAACTGGTGTTTTGTCTTTCTCCATACTCATCTTCATGAATTTTGAGCTATCAGCTAGTATAACGTTCATTTTGATAACGTAATCAATCCTGTTCATTAAGACAACTCCTGTTCACTTGTCCAGTCTGGACAGCATTATACGCTTGCTCTTTTGTAAACACTTCAATGCATCTAAATGCTGTATCGTCAAGAACTGTTTTACTTGCAGCGTGTAGTTAACGTACTGATAGTAAGTAATGTTGATTTCAGTCTTTCTACGTTTAAGCGAAGACTATGATTTACTTTCGCAAAACCAGTTGTAACATACTTGCAGCAAAACAGTGGATGCATGTCTTGCAACCTTAATCGCGAACCAGACCACAAAATCAACAAAAATAATACTGAGTATTACACACTTTTGTATATGATACTCTGATCGTGTGTAGTATATAAGGTCAGCGGTATACCATTGTTTCAGGAAAGCGTGACCGAAATGCGAACCCCAGATGTAGCAATAGTACACATTACCGACCCGACGTTCAACATGACCTTGGAGTCCAGATGTTCGTTTCAAACAAAGCTATTCAAAGCAATCAAAGTCCTCAAACTTCTATCAAGTTTTCAAACCATGCTTATTTGGTTCAATGAAGACGGTAATTTCAACTCACCTGAGACTTCCTGATCACGAGGTCATCGATTGGATTGAACGGAGCGATTCTGTTCTTTCTGCCTTCAAAATTCTCGAGCAAAGTGAATGCTATCCATACAAGGTTGTGATTGAGTGTTCTGATTTAATCTTCCAGTCATGCCTATTGTGAGGTTGCTGGCGTTAAGGTTAACATGCTAGTCTCCCCAAAATGGACGCCGGATTTCAAACTCCGATTCGGACATGATAATGCACTACTGATGAACTATGATAGGAGCGAAACTCGAGTCTAGAAGTGGACTGAAATGTTTATCTGAGTACGAAGGCTGCGATCAAGTGTGGGTTGTGCTCAATGTATATAAAATATCCGGCTTATCAACAGTGGCTTATACTACCCACTTTATATAACGTTTACTCGTGCAAACCATAATTTGCAGTATTTAAAAACACGTGCTCGGGCACAGGCTGAAACGGTTTTGTCTCCCCTGTCCATAAAAGAAAACAATGGCTGTGCCGATCAGCCGACTGTAGATCACCCAAATGTTTTCAACTGACTTCCATCAGACACTGATTTAAGAAGTCGCACGAGAATTCGCGCAATTTTTTATATAAACCCGGAATGATTGATTTGATTCAGTTATCTCTTGATAATAAACACTGACCGAGCACAATCGGAATCATGTGAAACTTGGTTATGTTGAGTGTGATGTGAGCGAAAAGTGTACACTATCGTATTGTCTAATTAGTATATTCATTCACTGATCGTCCTAGTGTTTGATCGCTACCGCCGCAGGCGAGTATGGGATAATTGAAACACAACTGGTAAGGAGAATGCAATTATCGTACAAGATCAGTGGTTCGGCTATTCAAAGCGGGCGGTATATCCAGAATTTCTCTTGATCTTCTATGTTCGTCAGCGAAGCTGTTTTTTATTACGGTTACTTCAATGTTACTGTGGCTTTTATGAATAGTATCATTAGTACATCTAATATTACGACTTCCTTTCATGAGGAATTATAGTGAGGTAACATACATACAATACTTAGAGTTGACACAACATTATGCACACCCAGCATTCTCAAATTCAGACGGATAATACGATCATCCTGATTCCATTGCAACTCTGTTGGTTCCGTAATCTTTGTCAAGCACACATCGTAGAAGAAACCTATCGATTGTGTGAAGCATACCAGTTCAGACAATCTTACGTAGCTCATACATCATGTATGAAGACTTTGTGATAATCGTACATTTCCAATAAATACTAGGTATGTGCCTATCTGTTCCTATATGTGCATACTTGGTAAGTGTATGCGCATGTTTTTCTCTTGTTTTTATTGATGAAAAGATTTATTAGAGTGGCGTGTAGTAGATTAACATCACCATCACCATCGATGACCTCAGTCAGACCACTGGGCTGAAAACTTTGGGTGTATTCATTCAGGATACACGAGTCGTCGAGCGAACACTTAGAAGGTAAGATACCGGCGAGTGAAGGTCTGAGATTTATTATCAGAAGCAGACGCCGTGAAAACTGAGTCGTTCTGACTTACGTCATCCATGGTGAACGATGGGAATAAATCTCGATTTGGTTCTATCTAAAATGAACCATTGGAGCGGGATTGTTCGTGATTACAATAAAACGTTGGTACCGCGGTGTTATTTCCATTATCAATAAAAAACACGGAGAGGAAAGGCAAACGTTTGCAGGTCTATGTCAAAACTGCCGATATATATCTGTTGTCTTGTAAAACGCTAGCGTCCTCAGTCTGGTCAAGCACGGTTCTATAAATAACGACCTAAATGACCAACCGCTAACCCACACGTACTACATAAATCCAATTGTTTTGTTGATGTTAGTGTTCAGTGCGAATGTAACTGTCATGTCGAACACCCCATCTACTAAACAATACATCAGCAACTAGGACCTTGTGGTCATAAATATTAACTCAGGGAATTTTGCTTATCAACTCGATGGCTTTCCAGTTGTATAAACGTTTGAAAATGACAAAGTAGTAGACAAGACAAGTTGGCGATCTGAGTCTGCCTACGATGAAATGTTCATCAGGGTGATTCGGGAAACTAGCCACCAAAGGAGTCTCAAACCGCACTGTTAGTAATCCTGATGACGGGTGTGTTGAGGGGAATTAAGAGGACAGTAGGTGTTTTCTTTCGGGCTGATTCGGCGGTCTGAGCACGACTCATACATGAATGCGATTGAGCATACATGTACTGCTGATTAATTTCAGTATGAATGAATTTCGACTCGTGATTTTTGGACAATATGAAATCAGCAATATAATGTTGACGCTGCTAGACGAATAGCATTGCAAACAATTTCAGAACTGTGAAGCAACATTTCCACCGAAATAGAATGCTAACTGAACAGTCAGGTAAATCTATCGTCTGGACTGTTGTCCGGACAAATTTCACTTCCTATTAAAGAGTGCCCACTGCAGAATGGAAAATAATGAGCTGAAAAGCAGGGTTCAGATTTGTAAACGGACTTAGAATAGGAATATGCCACTGTGGTGTACGCTAATCAACGTTATCATGGCCATGCTAAGCAAACAATCGAGTCTTTCTGTACGCACAGAGGCGGACAGCAACGTCTCGGAACGGCCACCTCAGCATAATGTAAAACTCGGAGGCTTATCAGCCGCGTGAATAAGTATAAATACCTCTGTGAGATTCATCTGGTGATCCTTCTCCAGGAAATGACAAACGATCGCTGTGGCCGGTAGTTTATTTGGAAGTTCCTGTATGCGAGCATGAGTGTTCGCTTGTTTTTAGACCACATTCTTTCTCACCCAGGCTGTGATGTGTTCCGATCTTCGAAAGTTCAGCTGACTTTCCGCCAAGCCAGTATGACAGTATGTAAGTGAATTTTACACGCCACAAATCGTAGACATTAACGTCTTTTGTTACTCTATTGAAACTTGCCTAATTGCAAGGAGCACATAACGTGCAACTGGGTGCAATAAATTCTTATCGGTAGAGTTTGGCAAGTAGGCTATCGAATGACGGATAAGATGAACTGATTGGTTAGAAGTGTCACAATCAGAAATTTTAAACACTGCGTCATTGCAGAGTGGTTTGTGCTTCGTACGTGTATATCGTTAGTGAATCTGGATCCTTGGCGCGACCTTGAATGTGACGGAAGTGGACCGATTGTGACCATGTGCGTCGCGTGCAATGCAAAAACTTTTTTGGGTACCAGAAAGTCAAAGTATTTTCAATTAAATTACCTTTATTCAGCCCGGCGACGTGCTGCTTTGGTGCATTTTTTTATGTGGATGCCATAGTTCATGAAGCTTCCGTTCCGAGGTAACCGAACACCTGTGTCAATCAAGCACCATCTTCGTTACTCGATTAGACAGTCGTTTCCACCGGCCGCGTTACGAAGCCGGTTCGCCACTAACGTAATGACGACATTTAACCTGAATGATACAGGTTCCGTCCAAGAATAATTCTTGTACGTGTATTCATTTTCTTGTCGTTGCACAGCAGAATTTACAGGACCTAACCAGATGTTGCTCACCTAAACAGATAAAGGGACATTGTCTAGCTTGGCTCGGTAGTGTAACCAGCAAGATAAATAACAGTTTTATATCATCTTTGGTGGAACATACCCAACAGTTTCTTACTAAAAATATTTTCCGCACTACTGACGAACAGTCGGAATTTCGTTGATTTCATGTCAGACTTCACCCATATGTGACAGGGGCTTTCACATTCCGATAGATCATCTAGTCAGTCTATCTTAGAAAGAAACACTAGATCCGAGGTGCGCTGTTCTTAGGGCTTGGCAGTAGTACGTTAATTACAAGGTCCTATCAAGTTTCCGGAAGCCAGGACAACAAAGCATATCAGCCATGGCGAGTAGGTTAATATTCAGTTATATATTCCATTACTGCGTTGCTGAAAGAAATTTGTACAAACACCCTAACTCCCAAAGCCACAGTTAGATCATCATTTTAACCAGTGGTCTAAATTCGGTGACTTAACACATCCGGTTGAACAGTACTCGCGTCGGATCGCAGCCTTAGCATTCAGACCATTTTTCCAGTTAGCGCCTTTCGGTCTTGTTAGAGTTTATCACTAGTCCATAACCTTATCTAGACTTCGATGTGAGCTGCGTCCGCGCCTTCGTGATTCAATCGTGGTCACTGTAACTTGACAGAGTGGGAAGGGTTCGACGTTCAGTGTGAAATAGGAGAAAACGGCAAACCATGAGCCAGAGACCTAGTAGGTCACCAATACAACTGACACAATGGGAAACAGAGATATCACCAGCATGTTGCTTCGCAGTTACCACTGCTCCATTGACCTTACGTTAAACAAGGTGGAATTATCTTGCCCGAGAGCCTAGTCACTGTCAATTAAGATTGCAGATTTCAAACCGTTATTCAATGACTAAGCCGTAGGGGCCTGAAAGCCTGACTTAGCCACCTGTGGCTGATCAATTTTGTTTTGTTGCTGTGTCTGTTAGAAATGAGTATTTCGTAATCCCTGTAACTGTATAGCACTGTTGCAGAATTCCCGTGTACGCTGGTGTCACATTTTGTCTTCCATAACTCTAAGATTACTTTCTAAACTGTACTCTTTATTGAGCTAGACTACCTACAGGCGTGCGAATGTTTGGTGCACACACGAATGTTCCCTTAATGCACAGAGGGCGGTTTGGCAACAGGATTCTTTCGAACCTAACGACCTTTGTATTGCTGCCTTCCAAGAGTAATATTCGGCATTTGGTAGACATTCGAATTTCACTGTGAGTTGAGCATCATTCACACTTGATCGTACCTTTCACATTCAGGTACACTATCCAGACAGCTTATGTCAAAAAGAAGCACTCAACTCGACTTTCGCTGTTGTTGGAGCTCGTCAGTACTGCATATTATTACCGAGGCCAGGATTACAATTCTGGCCTTGGTTTCGTAAAGCAACCGTGTTTACCGATGCGATATTGACCTCACGTTAGGTGGGGCCAAATCATCACACCTGAACGCTCAAGCAATTCCGTTCGTGAATATTGCTCAGGTGGCTTGATCGTCTCGATAGAAGACACGGTAACTTTCCGAATAAATCAAGTCGATAAACTCACGATTAGGACTTTCGAGACAGATCATATATGATAAATTGAACGTGTTTAATTTGAGGTCAATATCACAGTGATTAAGGCGGTTGTCTTATGAAAGCACTACCAGAATTGTGATCGAGGACGCTGTAAGAATATGCACTACTGACGCGCTCTAACAAGAGTGAAACCCGAAACCAGGAGCTTTATTCGACAGAGACTGACTGGATAGTCTATCTGTATGTGAGAGATGCGGCCAATTGCAAGTGATATTCAGACCGAGATGATCCAAAATCTCGACTACTCATCCATAATCATAATCCAGGTTTCACTCGGTGAGACTGGTGTTCATCAGGAATATAACTGTGATGATTTTGACGTATTTTACCGGACACTAGTCCTACTGTGGCACAGTATAGGGATACATAGCAACAACAATCAAATAGTTAAGAATGTATAGTGCCTGTTGAACACAACAATTTTGCTTTGTGACGTAGTGACACCAGTCATACATAACTCGGTGTTGACTACACACTGGTAAATGATTTGTAAACCTTCTGGAAAATACTTTGTGTTTTCGGAATCTATTGTTTCATATCCAGTTGTCATATTGCAGAGCTCAGCTTAGTTTGCTCTTTATCGTCTGCATATTTCCTTATTAAAGCTTGACGATTAGTCGCTCTGTTTGAAAACTCAAAATAACAATTCGGTGGAGACCTGTGGTGCCCGAAATAAACCTTTCAATGCAGTTTGACAAAATCGAACTGACACACTGAACCTATGAGATCCACTTCAGCCTTTCTTGTGAACTTTTCAAGATGTTTTCGGAAAATGCTGGTATCAAGCAAATCTCATCTGATCAGCTACCTATATTTAAGTTCACGCGATAAACAGTCACATTCATTCGACTGCGAAAGTGCTTGCAATAAAGTGAACTTAATGAATCTAAACAATATATACAGTTTAAGTATGAACACGAAGTAAAAATGCATTGACAATGAAAGAAAGTCACTCATAGTAGGTCGTTAAGTTGCTTTAATTTAGAGTTCCACCGCATTGAATTGAAGTGTTTCCAGTGGACGTGATCTGTTGTGTCGCCCCAAATAGATCTTGAGTCCACAGCAGAGGTAATCGTGAGAATAGATAAGTTCATAATCGGTCAGCAGAACACACAGAGTGCAGAAAGAACGAACGGCTTGCGACCTACGGGGAAAAGTGTATTTTCTCAATTCACATGTTTTAAGCACCAGGTGTACATGTATACCTGGAAAAGATAAAAGATGTGGAAATAATTTTAAAAAATTATAAACTAGAAAATTCCATCGGGACGCTACACAGATTTTGTTTCTATTTCGTTTAGGTTTAAGAAGGTGAGGACTCCACTTTTGAGCCAAACATGAGGGATGATTGTTAGGCAGTTTAACATGCTAATCACTGATACACAAAACGAAGATTCTTTCCCGCCACTAACATCGGATGGAAATATGAGCCATATACTTCCATCCTGTGGCACTCGCTGACGTTACTAGACTTGTAAAACTTTGGTTCTTTTGTTCACTTCGTTATAACAAACACAAGTGTGCGAGTTCAGTCATTATGCTGACAGAAATGAGGCTCACTTTTCACAAGCAAACGTCACCTTCGATAAAATGATCTATTCCTCACAATGTTGTTTGTTACAGTGTACCTAAATCGGTCTCATAGGCGAATTAGAAAGAATGTACGATTAATTTGTGAATGAAATTATTTCTAATTTCTTTGGTTGACATTCATACCGTTTCAGTTGGCAATGTTGTGTACCTTCAAAATGTAAACGCTCAACTCACTGAGTAACATCCAGAGAGTAAACTCAACCTCATCACGCATTTTGGCTATGTTCATCCAGGATGATATCCACTTTCCAAGACACTTCTCACATTCCGCTCAGAATGCTGGCAGGATAACAAATAATTTCTGAAGCGCACTTGGGATTCACACCTTAGGCTATCGAAAGATGCTTTGCGCAAAATATCTAGGTGACGGGAAAGGTGATTGGAACTTATCTCACATATTCTAGTCGATAGTGAACGGTTTCAGGGAATACAAAATGATGTTAACCATCACGGATACTCACAACTAACCCAAAAATAAACAAGGCCAATACAGAGTCTGCCGTCGGCAGTTGATTGATCAGGCTTAGCAGCATATAAACGACAAATGTGGACAATAGCTAACGAAGCGACCAGTCAAAAACGCAAGTTTCTTGTCTTCATACTAATCACATGATAAGCAAGACAAGTCACACTAAGAGCAAACTAGTTAATGCACTGGGGATGCTGATAACACTTGTTTGGATTTCCCCGTTTTGCGTACACATAAACGCATGCACCTGCGAGCGGTAGACAAAAGAACCCAATAAACGCCTCAAACGTAACACATCAACGCAAACGCTCTACGTTAAGAGGCTGATACATAAATATTTTTTAAAACATATGGGTTGTGATGAGCTGGTAAGACAGTTAGCACCACTTTTATATCGGCCAGGTGACTGACGTAATCCAGACTAGTTTGCTCAAACCAGGTGAACTGTTGTGTCAAGAGCTCATTACACACCATAGAAATCCAGGTGTAGAGAGGTACGTGGAGGAATGGAAGCTCAGTAATTTTTGCCAGACCCTATAAGTCGTAGTGCCGATTAGTACCACGGAGATTCCCTATTGTACTTATTTCTAAGTACATTGCAGCATAGTCTAATCAGATCTTGTTTTCCAATATAAACAGACCATTAGGAAAAACCATTCTAGCCAAGAGCCCAGTCACAAATACTAGGCACACTAGTGCTCGACGTTGTCTTGTTCCCCATATCGTTTGTTCTGCTTCATTGGTTGTACAATTGATGTTCATCTTCCATCTTCGGATATTGGCTACCCGAACTCTACCTGCAGTTACCGAAATTCACCCAAGGTTGATCATTTTAGAATGATAACGTTTTCAGTTGTTCCATTGGTTGGTAGGATATTTTATCTCTAACAGTGCCCACAACCCCATCCGAACACGACAATCCTACATTCACTCGAGCTCAGTGATCTCCAGTGATCCGTGTGACAGGTAGAAGGCGACGTCCTTAAACAGCTTAACACTACAACACCACAGCATCTACTAAGCCAGCAATACACATGGTAGGCATTGTTGATAGTCAGCTTTGACAAATCTTATTGCACCTGTGGTCAGTGGACGTCATATAGGGACTGATCAATTTGTTAGCCAAAACATCTTTGACCAGAACGCATTTCCAGGGACAGTTTGCGAGTATACGAGGTCGGCTTTTCAACTAAGTGCACATTTCCTATGTCACAACGGTCTGAATGTTTCTTACGTATTCCAATTAGTTGTTTCGTTTAATTCCTATAACCTATAGCGGGCACGCTATCACAATGGAACGACCACATATTGCATACATCGTACAGGTTCTGACATTGTTAGCTATGACCCTCGTTAAAATACATTGTCCACCGTTTACGCAGCACAGAGCTTCTCATCTCCCACAGTAGAACAACTGTTCAGAACTCTTTCGAACGGCGTTGATGGCTCAGTGTGCAAGGTCGGAGAAAAGTCTCTGGTCATGTTAAACGGACATCGGGCCAATCGGAATTTATATGAAAGGAGACTACATTCACTGACAGTCTTTAACAAACTGAACCTTCTGGGTACGAACCACATACGCTGTTGGAACAGAGCTCTGTCAAGTTGAAACTGCTGTCTTATAATGAGATAACACGGAAGAGTACCTGCAATCTGTCTGTGTGCCGCTGTTAAGTCATGTAATTGTTTCATTGGTAATCCGCCTTTATGCTGATATTCTGAGTTGAATGCTATTGAATGGACACCTACTGTACATAACACGCGTGGTTTTTGACAACAAATCTGAACGACATTCTAAATATTAAAGTGCAAACTGCTATTACACAGTTACGCCTCTGTCATCGACGTAAATAGTTCTGAGGATAAAAAGGATACAGGATTGAACCCTGCTGTGCCATCAAAATCGACGAACTGTTGACGTTGTACTTATCTCATCAATCAATAAATGAACATATGACCTCCGATGCTTCACCCTAATTTGTTTCGATCTCTTTTTGATCATTTTCGTTAACTTGGTAAATTCGCTTTAAATTGATGGATGGTCGTTTCGAACAACTTGAATGTAATCAGTACCATGAATGTCGGACCATCGGAACCTTGACCTGTAAACAACAGCCATAAACGCAGTTCAGAACCTTATCTATCGGAACAGACGATGAGTCACTGGGGTTGTGGGAGACACCTAAGGTAGTATTTCTAGCCTACACACTACATTTTCTTATGGGTGAAACTCAGCTCAGTTGCCCATTAGGTGAGGTAACAAAGACCCACTTGTGAAAACTCTGGAATTCGGCTGCACTTGAACCAGTGACGGAGGCGGAATAACCAGCTCGGCAAGTGCACTGCCAGCCTAGGCTTCATAGGCTTCTTGGTTCAGTTGGTAAAACATTTATCGCGTTTGGTCATTTTGTTCCTGCCACTGGTTCGAGTCCAGACGAAGTCCAAGTTCTTCACGACTGTTTGTTTTTACAGACTGACTTTTTTTCAAACTACTCATCACTATTCCCTGATTGACGTTAGTGAACGAACTGAGAAAGTCGTCCGTCAAGCTACTTCTTGTGGTCTTCCCAGTGGGTCTTATTAAGGATATTCAATCACTGAGTTGTCTGCATAGATTAACGCCTTTTGTAAATGGGTTGAAAATCAGGAGTTAAATTTTTGACTCGTGAAACTCAGTGCAACCGATTGTGAATCCTTCATTTATGAACATTCCAGGAACGTTACTTATCGAGGGCCCCTTTATCTGACTTTGAAGTTTTTTCAGACTATGTGAACCATCCAATAATTTTGGCGTATTCTTGCCAAACACTGAGTGAGCACAACACTTTGGAACTGTTTCACTACATCTATTCGTGGCCGTGAGTTTGGTCAGTAGATTACCGCTCACTTCAGTAGTGAAATGGGAGAAGAAAACCATATTAAGAAGAATAAAAACTGATTAAGGAAGGCTAAGTTCATGAACTATAGAACTGTTATTAATGCAGGTACGCTACCTACCGTGACATGTAACATCGGAGAGCGTTTCCAGCCAGCGATTTTAGTGTGCTCGAGGGCCCCTACCGAGTAGTCACCTCCAGCCCATACTTCTCAAAAGACCAGTCAGAACCCTCACATTTCAGGACCATGTCGTCGCTTGAACCCTATTTAGATTTACCCAACTGCTGATGGTCTCCGTATAAAACGTCCGGCATAGTAAATGCTCAGCTGGCATGCGGAGTGCACAGCCCAAACATCACAGAAAGTGTAACATAATTCACCAACTGAATGTGCATCTTGAGCGGTCCGGAATACGCACCTGCAAACGACCTCAATGCTCGGCCGGTCATTCCGCTGGATGTGGACTACTTGATGGAGACAGTGATGATCAAACACGGTAAATCTGTTGAACTTTTCTTCTCAAACTGGCCAATTTTCTGAACCTCAGAAGAAAGCAGAACACATTCACACAAGCATTATATACCCTTGGTTTTGATTACACTTAGATATCTTATTGACTCCACAGAAGATCCAGGTCAGCAGGACTGCGCGTACCTTTGATATCCTCGTAGATATCTAATCGGTGAAAATACAGGCTAACGAGATAGTGCTACCCAAATACATGAAACTTTTCACAGCGCCAACCCGACTGGTCTCATGAACATCTGCGAGTTGTTGTTTAGAGCAGAGTAGGAACACCTGAAACTACATGAGAAAGTGAAACTCAGATAAGACCGTGGTTTCAGTGTTGTGTTCGCTAGTCGATATTTCGTGGTTCCGAATATTCGTTAATCGGCTCACGTGTTGAACGACGAAACATGTTCCTATCCCAGCTCACATGGTATTCCGCTATCTAACAGCAGCGAATACCAAAGGAGGCAAGCAGTTCCCCGTAATTTGGTCTGAACAGAATGAGGACAATTCCACTGGCTATTTCGTTGTGTGACCATGCAGCCTTGTACACCAACTGAGTAATCGTTACATCTTGTTGCAAACTGGAGTCTGTCATTGGTGTATATTCTTATGGAATGTCAATCGTATTTAATAAAATCAATAACACTTCCGGTGTGATCCCACTATCAAGTAGGATTCTGTATTTAGTCTGGCAGTTCAAATTCTTGATTGATCCAAAATTGCCGTTATCGTACTCATTGGACCACGAACATTAGTCCGATTTTTCGGCTTGAACTCCCGTCTTCTCCCAAGCAGGAACATCAACAAAAGAATACTTGGTTTCCAAGGCATATGCAACTCGTTGAAAACCGCTTTATTACTGACTGTAAACTACTTGTACATACAACTTTAAATTCGTTTACAAATCGCCTTCCTTTATGCATGGATTAGCTTACTGACCGAGAAAGTTGCCATTTAGATAAATAACTGGGTATCCCCCCTTATTTCGATTTATGCTAATGAAGCAGGCTATTACACCAATTCCTGTGCCATTGTTCAGGTTTCAGCAACCTGACAAAAACGATAACCCACGTTGCTAACTGGGGTACACTTCAATGTGATATCCACTTGTTTATGGTGAGAGGTGGATTCTTTTTCGTTATCAAATGGTGCATAACGGAATAGACTAGTATTGAACATGTTTCGCAGCCACGTAGACGAACATCCGAGTTTTCAGTACGAGAAACGTCTCAGCCACGTTACGTTTTCTTTTACTGCCCATATAAACAATCCACGATCTTCACGCTCGTTTTGTTTTGTGCGGTTTTTGCACCTATTTACAGCCGTATTCAATGGGATGGCGCCGCATTGTTCACATCTACTGGATCCTAATGGGACAAGCCTGACGAATCGACGACTGGGCCGACTACACACGCTGCACGATTTTTGTGGTGCAATTTACATAAACCATCTTCGTGTTCATTGCTCCACTCTGGATCGTACGCACGCACCTTGGCTCAGACCATTGAGCGACTCATTGAGGGGGACGATGCTATATTTGCGAAAAACCCAACGTGTACTATCACCATCTGCAAACATAAAATGCGTGCATTTTGGTGAGTGGGTGGTACTGGTTTTCAGCCGCTACACTTTGTGAACACAGTCCAGAACTGTTCGCGGCGTTCTATTCACCTGCCCCAACTTGATAAGCCTATGTCGGCAAATTTCTTTGATCATCGCGAATGAGTGCTACTTGTCTTGATGTATCTGGGTTTGTGATTGCGTGGATCATATTAACTGAACGGAGAACGGATAGAGCAATTGCAGTTAGGGAGAGTTGTAGATCTGCTGCCACCACTGTAGCAGACGAAGGAGCCAGAATGCTTAATGCGTACACCAGGATAGCAGTTACACACACACGGTTGGCGGCATCCGATGCGGATTTGCTTGTCACAGTGACCGAAACCAAAAGACGCCTGCGCTTAACAGTCACCGCAATTGGTTTGCGCTGCACCAATTGCGGATGTGTAGTTACTTTGTTTTTATATGATACTCTCCTGATAATTAAACAAATCTGTTCACTGATGGCTAACTATGTACGCTTAAATGATAAGCCAAATATCATACAAACCTAACCACCTTTTTGTATCCAAATAGATCTTTACAATTTTCAGCAAGGGTCCCTCGTTCTGCACCACATTGCAGACAGTTCAGCCAGGGCACACAGCATATCAGTAAGCAACTCGCAAGTCCATTCGAATCGGAGCCTGTCAACTAACCTGCCCGAATGAACTGTAATCGCAACAACCAATGTCGATGATCACTGATTGTGCCACAGTAGAATTCAGTGTAACCCAAAGTATCGTTAATTGAAAAATCAATGTTCGGTTATTACCTTGAGAGTACGACCGGGCTGAGGAACAGTTTAGAAGGTGGTTGTTACATATTTATGTTGTCTTCGCATAAATTATACATTTCGGTCCCGCTTCATATGAAGTTTACGGCATAGGGATCAAGCACATAGACCGGAGTTCATAGTCGGTCATGTCAAAGATGTGTACTGCTGATGAGTTCTGAGAAGACTGAAACTGCATTTGAATGTCTTTTTCTGGTGAGACCGGATCAAACGTTTATCTGGATGGAAAAGTGTGGGTAGTGTTAATTTTAGGCTAAATTAAGCAATGTTCAGTCAGTGTAATGGGAAACTCGCCTTAACCTCAGTTACGGACCATACAGCAGAGTTGCTGCTTACAGTTTACTACGATATGAAGTTGTCTGTTCGCTTATATTGGCTGGATAGACAATCTCAAATCATTTCTTACCTTCACTGCCAATAATTCGTCACATTAAGTCAGTATTTCTATATCCGCAAGTTCATAAGTTAGTTAGAATAATTAAGTATGGAAGAAAGTAAAAGCTTAGGATTCCCAAGTACGACTCTTTCCCTTTGTCTCCTCACGGTAATGGATACCACAAAGCTACTCAAACTCCATGACTAACCAGATGATGGCTTTAAGTAATACGGCCACGTCACGTAGTCTCCAAAGGAGGTCGGTTAGGAAAGAGTTGAATTTCACCTTTGGAAATAGTACAGCATCTCAACTAGGATGTATCTTTATATTTCGATTCATGAATACTGCTATTAACAACTTTTTTTATCACAGTATTAGTCCGCTACTAATCAAATGTTACGGAGATCACAAGTTTGTCAATTACCGTGTGCTATTTGGCCGTTACACGTAAGCGACTGATAGTTTCATAGTCTGTAAGAATTTATAGCAAAGCTACATAAAAACTTTGAATCGTTTTATACTCATTTACTAATCGATAACAGGTGCTTGCTCTAACATCAAACGTCAAGACCGACATAAAAGTACGAATCTGGTTGAGCTACCTGAATAAAGTCACCTAAGGACTAGTTAAAACGCGAATTTTTTTAATACGCTGTCAAGTCTGAACTGATTGTCGCAAAATCAATGAGGGAGGAAATTGCAGCCAGATCTGCGTCGACAGTCGCACACACGATTAAAATCATTGGTGACGCTGATAAGGGTGAGCCCCTGAGGCTAATCGAGCTACCGATATTGCAAGACTTGGGTTGTGAGATACCTCAGTGACACAACTGTTGCGTCAACTGAAGCGAATAGGTGAACCTGAGTTCAAGGCTTTGTTTCGAACGGGGTGGCCAAAAGATCGACCGATCAAATGTTCAACTCAACTCAACTAAATCTTCAGGTGCTCATCGGTAGCATGAGGGGTCCGAAGTGGTGTGTATTCACACCGATAGTAGGATGTGTGTAATTATGTATTAAAATGCCCTTTGTATGCAATACAACAAAAAACATATAGCCGAAATCGTGGTGAAGGAATATGGTACAGACAAACGGTTAATGACTTTCGCTCGAGTAAAAGGTTCCTTGTAGTTTGTCACAAGAAAAACAGACTTCAAGTCCCAAAGTTGAACAAGCTAAGTCAATCCATCTCAAATTTATGCTCTTATAGATGGTAATTAAACTATGGTTTCATTCCACTAAAATCTGAACACCAATTACTCGCTGTCATTCAATCATTTAGTCAGGCACTTCCGAAGCGGAATTCAACAAGCTTACTTCATTAGTTGGATAAGTTGTTTACAACGTTGTGTTTATTGTGAAGCAACACCGATTTGGCAAGACAGCTGTTAGTTTGTTAATAAAAAAACATGGTATCCTCGTTTCACTCCGTTTTATACTGCGGAACCTAATTATCATCATCATCATTGTGGTAGAAGCCGTATATGCATATACGCCCGATTGAATAGCCGTGTTATTGGACTTTCAAATGCACACACCCGGAAGCATCAATAGACAAATGGTTTGCATCATCCCCGTCACTAGCCCCGAGCCCACAAGATACAAGTTCTGTTCACGGCCGTCGAGGTAAATACGTACAATACTGGCGAGCTTTAACAAGAGCGAACCTCAACTTTCGTGCTTCTCTGAGAATGGGGCTGATTGGAAAGTCTATGGAAGTGCGACAGTTGTCATTTGCTCGAATTACACGAGTTGAACTCTCTTGCTACTCACCAATGATCAAAATATCGTTCAACACGTCAATGACTACTGTGACTTCCACTTGGACAGAAGTTCTAGTCGTAGGGTCATCAATTTGAGTTAACAGGTCGGTTATCACGTCTCTTTTCAAGGCTATCAGATAACCTGAGCACGACTCCCACGGAAATGTGGTTCACCGTTTGTACACGACAATTCACTCGTGAACATTGTCAGATCAACAATATAATGGTCAAGAAGCATTCGAAGTTTTATAGCCTTTCAGTGTGCACTGATATTTTACTAAACCTCTTTCCGATGCTCACCTAGTGTGGAACTACACAACTGTAGTGATCTGCCTGTGACCAATGAAAACACCGCCCGTCAGTGACTTTTCTTTGGGAGGTTTTCGCGAATTTTCCCAAGGACTGTAATGATTCTTGATGCTCACCATAGAATGGACAGTGTACTACAGGTTCCCTTCTCGTTTCGACAATCGAGGTAGAACTAGCCTGAAAGAG
This sequence comes from Paragonimus westermani, assembly GCA_008508345.1. Taxonomy (NCBI): domain Eukaryota; kingdom Metazoa; phylum Platyhelminthes; class Trematoda; order Plagiorchiida; family Troglotrematidae; genus Paragonimus; species Paragonimus westermani. The sequence continues at coordinate 33,144 of QNGE01000849.1, forward strand.
GATCAAACCGTCTACACTTCGCGTTACTAGACAATGCTCTTTTCTGTAGGTCTAACAGCCCTACTGAAACAACTAACCGTAAAGAGTTTCAGGTGCTCTTGTGTGATCGAACGCGGTCAAAGCCGTTAACTAGCCCTTAGATTCCAAAGGACGGTTCATGATGCTGTCAACACTGAAAGTTAGTTGGCTAATAATGTCTGATGATTGGCTGAAGTACTACGAATCACAAACAAGTTAGCTACTGTAGAAGTCTTTTGTAAGTCAGTGTTTACCTGTTCAACTACTGAAATGTTGACGTCTAATTCCATTCTAATAGTTCTGATCTAGAAAAGAGTCAGCTTCAGTCCCCATGTTTTAGTTACTAATAAAGGGTGTTGACTTATTAAGAATAATAGTGCAATATCAACTTTCTATTGCTCAACAAACGCGAAACGTTCAACCAAGAAAAGCACCTCTCCGTGATGATTTGTTGACGAAAATTTGCCTCATGGTTACAAAAAGCTGAACCAGTAGCATTTACGATCCAAGGTTATTTTCACCGTATGCTACACACTAGGCTTTCTACGTAAGGCGCACCGATTGCACAAAAATCTCTTATCACCTAGCGTAGTTCAGCCTACAGCTCTTACAAGAACAATCAGGGCTTCGTTTTTTGTTGGACCTCGATTTTTATGCAAGAAGATGTTTGGATCGTAATAGCCAAACTTAAATAACCCTTTGAATCCGCGTGAAGTTCGGTGCTACTAATGAGTGGTACAACCATTTGTAACCTTGCAGCCTGTGCCACGCATGCTGTCTCGCTTAATCCCACTATGAACTTCAATTCCATTAAAACAGTTACTATCACCTCAGTAAGTCCGTCGGAGATTAAGGACAGTTCAATGAATTTCGATCGATGCTAATTCCAGTCTGGTAGTTTTAAGTCAAGCTGCATCCACAGTTTCAAGCTCCTGTTATTTGCGGTGTGAACAAGAGTGGAGCAAAACCAGTTGACTTGTTGGCATATGAATAATTTCACACATTCACATGTCCGATGCTCGAACTACACTGAACCATATTCAATCGCTGTTAGTCACAAAATTGAATTTATGAACTTTTCCAAACTAAGCACTAACATTTCGAAGCTAGCAATGCAGCTGTGTTCAACACAATCAACACCGTGTTCGATTCCAGTCAGATATTATTTTGTACCAGATTTATGGCTAGAGCCAAAAGTTTTAACGAAAACATCTGCTAAAAATTCACAAAGACCTAATGAAAACATTACTCTCACTTTCTCAGCCAAACTGTCATTTTAAGCTTACCTTTTTCGCATGAGATCAGCATGGGAACTTTAGGATACATGACGAAATTAATCACGTCGCCAAGGTTACAAATACATAAAGATATAATCAGGTTTTCTCACATGTTGCCCGCTACGGGAACGTACAACAATAAGATTGTGTTGTGCGTGTTCATACAAAAAGTTGGGTGGTTAGGGACGGGTGTTGGATCAAAAGACGTTTGCGCTTCTAGCTTCCAGGTGGTGGGTCGTTTGAATTATCGCAAATGGTGTTCTACAAAACTCTACAAAATCTGATAGAGCAAACGAGAAATATGAAGTGCAAAAAATCCGAGGTAGTTGCTTGAGATATCCTTGAAGTACGGCGACATCCTTGTTCTGTAACATCAAGATGTACTCCGGAGACCACAATAAGTGCATATGACGTTTCCCGACGCACGTTGAAACAATGTTGATGTCAGACAACAAATTCGGCCCGTTCACCTCAGTAGTCATGTTCTACTGATTCCCTCCCCTCCTCAAATGCATGCGTAATCCCAAAATTACCGGCCTCAAAGTGTTAGAAATGTTCTGGACAGAAACAGACCGTATATTACCACTGGTAAAACGTTGGACGGAGACGTCTTCCTTGTGTACATCATCCGCGTAATACACAACCATGACAGTTTCAACCGACACTGATCACACGACTCAGTGTAATGACTTCCAGGCTTATAATAGGTCATGGTATCTTTTCATGATAACTTCATGATTCACCGCTTACCCAAACCCCGATGCAACAGACAATCTGACAACAAACCCATTCGGCTTCACCTTGCGATACTAAATGAAGATTGTACAAACATTTTGGATGTTATACCTTTTTTATTCACCATCTTCTTTGTTCGATATTGCACTAATCAGATCGTAGTCTGTGAAGGTGCATTTGTCACAATGGGATCATGTACGAAACAGTTTTCTCATCGTTAAGCAAGACGAATTAGAAACCTTCATGCCACCCCAATCAAGTTCAACATAACCATTAATTTCAGCAAGGTAAGCAACCAGTTCTGGGCTGTTTGTTTCAGAGAAGAGTGTACGGTCTCATAGACAATTTGTTGTAACCTAACGGACATGCAGAGTAGAATAAACTACCTGCCAGCCCGTTCAAGTCAGATTTACGCTAATAAACCTGGAACCTTTTCCCACTGAGTTTTACTGTTTTATACAGGCACAAATTAACACGAATTATTGCAGAAGGATACGATAGGTAATGGAAGTTCTGAATTTAAGCAGGTTGGTAGTTCAGCAATTTACCCACTAGAAGAAGTGTGACAACTAAGGAAAGTAATTCCCAAACCAGTACTGTAGATTCCATAGAAATATAATCATGGTCGCTAGTGCCTATAAGAAAAAGACATCAATAAGGAAAGACATTATTCTCACCCCTAGTACATATGAAAGATCCATATATAAATTAGAGTGAAGGAATCGTCCACAATTCTGTACGAATTGTATATTTATGCTTAAGCAAATTCCAGACCACGGTAAGGTAACCTACCGTTGCTGGTCACGTTTTAGAAGCTTAAAAACGCGTAGGTTAGCAGATGAAGATTTAGAACTTCGCTGAAAGGTGTAATCCTAAGGATTCTCAACCCCGAGTATACCAAAGTGGTTGTGGGTAGAAGTGATTATTACGGTCTTCTGACTTACTAGGATCAACATCGTGTCAACCGAGATGACTTGCACTGGTGGGTGGATGAGGACACTACTCAGAGGACCATATGATCTGCAAATGAAACCGTGTACTGTCAAACTAACCTGCTAGCTCCATTGACCCCAATTCATTGTTCGTTTCCACATAACCCCGTTCGACAGAACAGTACTTTCGCGTCCTCTTTCTCTCTCTGTATCGCTCACCAAGAACTTGTGACTGCCTGATTAACACATTGGATGGCCTCTTTTGTATGCAGTAGTTTTAAGGACGTAGTCACCTTTTCTCGTCTGAGGGAACTTCTGTGTAACAGACGAACTAACATCAGTCAATTTTAAAGCCGATTGCTCATCAGTTGTTTTAAAGTTAGTCATTGTTTTCCGTCGACCAAACGTTTCGCAGGGTATACAAGGTAAAAAAATTCCACGTTCTATACAGTATCGATTTGAAAGCAGATGTCATAATCCTCAGAAGCAATCAATCTTTTCTACTAGTTATAGTCTCCGATGTCTCCGTCCCATGAGTGCCCGTCTAAACACGTTTCTCTATACTTTCGTAATATGGCTACACATTCTTTCTATATTTGGATTTCACCACATGAATCTCTTCAATGTTAGCAACTCCATAACTTGTTAGAACTGGTTCGGCCTAGTATGGTGGATTACCTAACCGGAATTACGGGCACTTCAGCTCTCAGCAGAACACCTCAATGCAGCGAAAAGGTAAGTTCAAGAGCCCACGGCCAGCGAATCGGGGACAGCATGAGCGACCGGATGAGTGATCGCTCAGCTGGATCGGACCAATGGACGTGACATGGCAGGGAAAATGGGATGGATAACCAGATCGGTGGCACGATTATTCCAACAGTCGGAGGAATATCTCGACATCGTCTTAGAATACGCTCAGAGGCCACATTGGACAGATTGCGGACAGCGCGAGGGACCGGACGAGCCATTTTTCAACGGGATCGGCCCAACGCACGAGGAATGACAGGTGGAAGACCCCCCTGACAAAAGGCGTTGGGGGCACAAAACGGGCCGAAATGCACACTTGTGAGCGGAAACCGGGGCCGTTGTGGGTTGGCATCCTGACTCATAAATGTGAGCTCGTGTGTAGTATGGTAAACAGCGTGTTGGACATTAAAGATTGTGCTCTACTGAACGCTTTTTTCGTCACACCAGTCATGATCGTTGGGATGTTGTTGTCTATAGAGGCTGACAGCCACACGACATGTTTGTGTAAATGACCCTCCATTATGTGGGTTCTTCAGACTGTAGTACTCACCCAGTGATAAAACAATTCGGAGCATACCGTAGAAGGCATGTAGTGAACCGTGCGGCTAGTAGCTATTTAAGCAACACTACAAGTAGGACAGCGCGATGGACCTACCCAAATTAGACGCTTCAGCACAATACTGTGTCCCCCAATGCAAGTATTTTCATCCGGGCTTTTTTTACCTTTTGGGATTAGATTTTTGGGGGGCCTATGCGTACTCCCTTATGAACACGACGAACCACTGTTACACATACTGCTGACCTCTTTTCTCGAGTGCCGTCATTTCCACCATAACATTCTGTGTACTTCTTATCTTAAAACTGCTACAAGCCCGTTTGGATCCTTTCTTTACGGTTCTGCGTGAGGTTTTGGGACATACTCAGTGGCCTTAACTCACACATATCCTGTGGCTGAACTACAGTTGTTACTCACAACAGACTGTCACTCAGTGTACTGTGTCACACGTAATCTATTAGTTCACTTACGGTTGCGGTGAGGTCTGTATCGGAAGAATGGATCGGTGCCTACGACAAAGAATGGCTGAACATATGCCTAAGTGGTTGTAGCGTACAATGACTCAACAGTCAATGGAACAGATCGAGTGAGCTGAAATTCGACTTCATCCGTCGCAAAGCACATTATGGAAACAGGTCACGTTGATGGCCACGCCATCAGGCCTTGTGTATGCATAAACTGTCGACTCATGTTGTTTGTCTGCCCTGAAATTGATGGCAGTCCTTGTGTCATGTAAACTCAATCGTTGACTGATAAACAGATTGGGAATAACACAACGTTACGAGCAAGTTGTAATACTATGTTAATACTATGTAACACCACGTTAAACAAGATGCCCAAACTGTCCAACTTCATTCGTACTAAATTTGGTGCGGATATCTTACAACCAACCGTTGACTGTTTCTATTGTTTATTACTATCCCTATATCCTATATATTCGAATGTTTTAATTGCGTGATTGAAGAGAGTAAACGAAACGTCAGCACCTCATGATACGTCTTCCAGTCAGTCTGGTCAGTGAGAAAAGCCCCCAAAATCGCCTCCTTTTTTACCGTGTCCAAAAACAACAGGAAAACGATGGCCTTAACGACATTGCGTAACTGCTCATCCCCGCCACAATTACACATTCCATCGTACTGCTTGGTTCTCACTGTGAGAAGGGGAAGCCGTGAGCACCGACGTTTATTGCAGACAAGTCCAAACCAGACCATACATATATAGATATGTATATATCTCACGTGCGTGCCGAACGAGTAAAATTCTATTTCACCGCGGATTCAGTCGTGATGACAGAGTAAGCCAGCACGCTCTAGTGTGAACAGGCCCCAGTTGTGAAAAAATGCCATTTATATACTAACCTGTCGATTCCATCTACCATTTTCAGCAACTAACCATTGGGTGTTCATCTCTGTTTAATGAAAGATCTGTCAGTGGATGATCGTGGGTGTAGATTTTTGTGGGCAAGTATTGGATATCTCATCGGTTATCTGTAATTAATGAAGATACGGCTTAATTAAGCAAACCCTTTCGAGTAGAGGATTTTTCCTGGACAGTTGTTACAATGGTTCGTCTCTGAACACTTCCAGTAAGTGGCAAATCTATCTTGAGATAGAGAAGAAAGGTCAGTCTGTTTATTTCCCGAGGCTGACGAATCGTCGGAGTGAACATACTGGATAAGACTCTGGGAAGAAGAATTCTACGAATTCTTGTTAAGAGGCACAAAATCCTCTGTACTTTTTAGCTATGACTGCACAATGTGTTAACAAACCCATGCTATCTGTCAGTAGGATCTCTAGGTCTCATCCGCATAATGAGACCACCAACTCTATGTCGTCATGATAGCTGCCAGCACAATTTTTGCTGACGAACGTTCATAGTTCTGCACGTTTGATAACACTGAGTGTCAAGCTGTTTTCTGTGAGTCACTGGTTTAAACAAAAAGAAATCTCTTGCTATGGTTACCATACCTTCAACCTCTGCATCCAGCTTTCGGGACATTTAGGCTTGAAAACCGTTTTCAGGCTTTGGACAGATGGTCAGTAAACAGGGGACATTGTTAGAGATTCTTATTCGATGATAACTTCCCAAGATGACTGAAAGTACCAAGTCTTCACCAATTGATTTGTGGGTTAGTAGGTTCTCTAATTTGATTCCTGCTTGTGACACTGTTAGTTGAGATACTTCAGTCAAGATTCGCTCACATGCTTCAAATTCACCGGTGATTTGCAACTGCACATATTTGGGTGCTGTTTTCTGAGAGTATTACAGTCTTTACAACTCTAGTGATAATTACCGCAGACTTTAGAAGTTGAGAAAAAAGCCAAAACTGCTTCTTAAATGTTGCGCTACAAGATGGCTTAAGTTTCACCTTGTGCTTTTGAACAAGACCGTCTTGTTAGTGAAACCGCTGTTCTCGCATAGCTGCAGTGGTACGACTGTGCCACACTATATATTCAACAAGCGCAAATCGGTCTGCCCAATTTTGTACCTGGTCCATGATGAGCGTTCCAGCGTAAATCAGATGCTTTGTTGTACTTAAGTGTCTGATTTCTTTTGCTGACTTTGATAGGCCGTACAGGGGCGTAGTTGCTATTGGCAACAAAGATTTTCCTGATGACTATCTGCCAGTGGTGGTCTAAACTGAGTGTGGCTATTCAACCTCACTGAGCTGTGTCATTATCCCTGTGAAATTCATACTGCAATAGACTGTTAGACCAATAGTTCGGGGAATATTTTGTCCAATTCCCTACTGTTTCTTCGGTCCACTTTTCCTTTGTGGACTATGGTTATACAGAAGTGTGGTTTTTCGGGTTGCTGATCTTGCCAATCTCGGGGGTAAAAATGTCATCAAGGCAAGATGGCGCTTAATCCGGTCATCATCAGTTTGTAATCCGGAACATGTGGACTAGTTCGGATATCAGTGCTACTTCGTCGTCCATATATATATATATATATATATATATATATATATATATATATATGCAGCGGTGGCTTTGAGTGACGTTACATTCTTGCCAAACTGTTTTAGGAACATCCAATAGCACCTTTGCACATATATTTGAGGTCAGTAGATTCAAGCCGAAATAAAGAGCTATCCCACATCAGTTGCCCATTTTACTCTCACAGAGAAGTATTGTCATAATAAGGTTGGATGGTTCGTCATCCCTCACTTTCACTATAGGTCAAGTCTTTGTCTTGCTCACCATAAGTGGGTTTCGTCGGGGACAGAGTTGTTGATGAGTGAGTCTGCATTGGTTTTAAAACAATACCAAGGGTCAGTTTCACTGCTTACGATGTACATCGTAGGTGAATCCACCTGAAAAGATCAATCAAGTGAGTAGGGTTAAGTCAGTGTGTTGTTCTATGCTTTAAGACCAATATCAGCTGTTGAAGAGTCTGAGTTTCCTCCAGATTCCAAAGTGGGTTGAGCATGTACTTGAAGGTCATTCGGTTCAGTCACAAAGTAGTTGCACTAGGTTTTCTGGTAGCATGCAGTTGTCTCCAGTCTGACCCGACTTTTTTCTGTCAGAATGATGACTGATCTCAGTAGACAACTGTGAGCAGACGACAAATCAATCGTCCTTTTTTCAGATGAAAAGATTTCCTTCGGCTGGTGTGACGGGCTTACCGATTCTGAGTACGCCTGCCGGGGTAGAAGATTTACACCAGTGACTACTAACTCAGAGTTATCAATAAGTGATGGTGAGAATACCTACTGGTTTAGATTACGCACTGCTTGAATAACGACATCGAACATTTCTGTAACAAACATGCTCATGCGCTCGAGTTTAACTCATTGGGCTTCAGATGATTGTTGCAGGTGTGTGTGTATTTGTCTCAAGCAAGACGTATTCACTGTGAGTTACCACTTCTGTTGTGTGAGATTTATCGCGACTTCAGTTTCTCGAAATCAGCGACGGTATGGAGAGTAACTCATAGAAGACATGACAGAATAGTGCGTTCAGTATCAGACTGTTTGTGCAATCCTTGAATTCGTTAGATGGGAAAATCGGGATATCCCAAATGTCTTGAAGATTATTTTCAAAAATACCAACGTTCGTCCTCCATCCACCCCAGTGTCATTAATGAGCCAGGCTCAGGTGGACTGAACAGAATTGGCTGGCTGCGTCTGCTTAGGAATGGCTTGTAACAGTGGTCGAAACCAAAGGATGACTGTACTTAACCATCGCTGCAATTGGATCGCACTGAACCATTTGTGGCTCCACCCACCAGTGTAAACCTGAAGGAATTAGACCACGAGACGTGTGAGTGAGACCTTTTGTCCGACGGACTAATGCAGGTTAGACAATCTATAGTCTAACTCGAAAGTGAAATCACTATTCCACGCGAGACAAGCAGAGGGAACGCAATCACAAGATCTGAAGTGGGAAGAAAAGTATGGAAAGTGTAATGCAAGTGGTTCAGTATAGGAGTACATCTTGGTACACTCTACAAGAGATAGAATGAAAAATAAAATTCAACGCTCGAATGAAAACCAGACAGAATATTCACCAGAAAGTTCAACAACAGTGCTGAAGAAAACAAAAGGCAAAAGGCCAAAAACACTCAGATTTCAGAAAAGAGGAGTGGCGGTGGTCGATGCAAACAAGAAAAGTTGGATATAAATGATATACTCAACTTGAGTCTGATGTATTAGTCGCCTCTTCGCCGACGATGTACTATGAATGGGTTGGTGACCACGAATCCCAAACGGCCAACTCATTCGCGACCGCACACACCGCAACACCATACGGTCACTACACCACGACCTATCCCACAGATGGCTCCCTTGTATAGTGCGAAATTCCGCTCTCGGTCGCGTAGTGATTGTTTACTGAACCTGTAAATGCCTGTTCGGATCATATTTCTCTAGACCGTATAGATCAACGCCAAGTCTTCGCAGCATCTGAAACCTATGTTGGAACGCGAAAGACTTTCTTGAGTAGCATCCTGAAAACTCGGCTTTTGATTTCACTTGTCCATGTAGCAACTGCTTTGGGATACAATCAACGCCCGCTCGTCGTAAGTGATCTAGCCAACGGAGCTCATTCAGTATCAGCAGGGCTTCCATCTCGTTCATGTCCGCTCGCCACAGTACCTCTATGTTAGGAATCATGCCCGACCACCGAATGCCCAAGATGCGTTTCAGACACTGCACATGGAGGCGGTTCAGATGGCTCATGTTCCGCTGATACAATGTCTACGCCTTACTGCCGTAGAGCAGTATAGAATGCATCATTGAGCGGTAGACTCAAAGCTTGGTGGTCATCTTCAGGATGTGGTTCTTCCAGACACGCCTTTCAAAACGTCCGAAAGCAGCACTAGCCTTCGCCACTCGCACTCTCAACTCGCGGTCGATGGACCAATATGTCGACAAATTGCTATGCAAGCAGCAAAAGTTTGCGCAGCTATCGAAAATGTCTTCATCGGTGCGGATCCGGGGTGGGGGTACACAAGCAGCACCTCCACCAGGAGAAGGCTGAAAGAAGGATAACGTCTTACCTGTGTTAATATCCAGTCCAAACTTGAATGCCACGGACGCGAAGACCGTCGCCAGTTATTGTAGTTCTTCTTCACCGTGTGCCAACAATGCGCTTTCATCTGCTAACAGAAGCATGCACATCGTTGAGATATGTAACCGGGTTGGAGCGCCGAAACGTCGATTATTCAACAGGCTTCCATCCGTCTGATTCTAAACGTCGTCCTCCATCCACTCCTGTAAAGCAGCTGTTACCAGTTAAGTATAAACCAGATAGGGTTGTGGCCAAGACACAATCCTGCTCTACACCAATGACAGCCTCAAAACCATCAGAATCAGCTTCACACGATTGTACCTTCGCCCAAATGCCCACAGGCAACAATTTAATCATACTGACGAACTTAATTGAGCCGCCAAACTTACCAAGCATCGCCCACAATACTTTACGGTTCAAGGACTCAAAGACCTTGGGTAACATCGCAAAGAATGCATGCAGGGGCTGGTCGTGTTCACTACAATTCTCCTGAATCTGTCGAACAGTAAACACCAGGTCGGTTCTATTGCCACTCGCTCAGAATTCATACTGCTGTTCGAGAAAATAGGCGTCCAACAGGTCTGCATTCAGTCAGTTCAGAAGGATTCTGGCAAACACCGTGCCTACGTAGGTCACAATAGCTGTCGTTCGGTTGCTGGCTACTCTTATTTTTGAACAAGGGTACGATAAGACCATCCCTGAAATCTTGCGGCATCACCTTGTGCTCCCAAATGGAGTGAACCAGCTGAAGCAGTGCATGTTCCAGCGCGGCTCCACCACTCTTCAGGATCACTTCTGACAGTCCATCCTCATTTGCAGCCTTCCCGTTGGGGAGGTGACTAATTTCTCTCTGCAACTCTAGCAAATCCGAGAAGAGGGCAAGTGAAAGTCTCATGGTCTGATGTGGCAGGCTGCTCACGGTCGTCCAATCACTGGTAGCAGGGCGGTTTAGTAAGCTACTAAAGTGTTTCTAGCACACTTTCAGGATGCCCTCTGGCTGGGTGCACGAATAGGCGGTGTCCATATCTACCAGTGCTTTCGTAGACTGGATGGAGGGACCGAAGATCGTCTTAAACGATTCGCAGAACTGCCTGTAGTGTCCACGATCGGTGTAACCCTGCTTCCGCTCACTCCACTTTCTTCATCAGCTGCGCTTGATTCCGCAGACACGCCCGGCCAGGTGAAGGCGAATACTGCGGAACGTGGCCTTCTTCGTCTCATTGTCCGGGTCCATTGTGGAAGTAGCAAACGCGGCATTCCTCCCTCGTACCAAGTTGGAGATAGCCAAGTTGTTGTTATCGAATCACTCCGGACGTTTCTTACGCTCCACACCGATCTTCCTGGTAGCTGCTGCCGTGATCTCTTCTTTGATTTGTTGCCACATACCCTCGGGGGTAGTGAATACACGAGCGTCGTACAGACAAGCGGCAAATGCACGTTGGAAAGCGGTCTTCGTCTCGCAGCTGTCCAATGGTTTGGTATCTAAACTTTGCCGTTGTCCGGAAAATCGATTATAAACAGACTCGCGTGCATCGATAAACATTTTGGTCCTTACCAGTCTATGATATGTGCTACATTCAGCGCCGCACACCCCCCGCGTGATACGCACTTCACGAATGTCGTGCTGCCGCACAATCACGTCGTCAAGTAAATGGTGATGAATGCTTCGTGGAGGAGTCTACATTGTGATGTCACTCACATCCAGTTGAAATCGGGTGTTCGTGATAGCCAACTCGTGGGTAGCACACAAGTGCAGCAAACGATCACCTTTCTCGTTGACTGAACCAATGCCATAAGTTCCGAGGACTCCCGGCCAAGGTACCCAGTCGCGTCCAACGTGAGCGTTCAAGTCACACAAAACAAATAGTCGACCGCTAACCGGTGTCTGTTGGATTCCGGCGAATAGCTCCTCTTCGGAATGGTCCCTCGTTTCATCATTGTGACACATAGTTGGACGGCAAACGCTAATAAATGGGGCAGACTTACCTCAACCGAGTCGCAAGTACGTGGACTTGATTCGAAGACTCATGCGTACGGTTAGCCTATCACCAAAAAATCAATGTGGTCAGCGACTGTAAAACAGATACCATGCTCCCGAGCACCGTCTGCCGGGTAACCTATCCAGCAGAAGGTGTACCCGGAACCTGCGTCCCACAAATTACCTCCGTCCGCAAGCCTTGTCTCACGCAAGTCTGCTATGTCGATCCCACAGCCGCCCAGTACCATCTCAATCAGTGCGGTTCACCGTTCCGGCCGTCCTGTGGTGCTACGTCGACTCAGCACAGTTCCGTGTCCCAACTGAAAGCGTCTTGCGTCCCCGGGCCTGTCTCAGGTTGATCTTCGGGGTATTGAGACATAACTAAACATTATCTGCTCGATGATCCAGGTTGGAGAGGCGCTATGAGGGTGTGTCTTACAGTAGCATATTTACGATTATCCACCCTATGTGCAACAGATAAGGAGACCCGGTTTAGCCTGTGCAACGGCCTGTGCAGTACGGTACTCGAATGACACGTATACGCACATACACACAAATACAACATCGACTACCAGTAACAACCAAATTGCAATGACTGTACGCAGGCTTTAGAACCATTCACATAAGACCGATAATGTTTTAGGGGCAAACAAGTTACATACAAAAAAACAGACCAGGTAAGAATAAACATCAAGCCGAACCAAAACACAACACATTGGCCCCATCCAAAACCAACGTAACTGCCTTTTGTTTAGCTGCTTCCCTTTGACCAATATGACTTGGTTAAATCTGCAAGAACAAAAGTCTTAGTCAGCATAGCCCGCCGGATCAAAACATCACACAGGCCTAACCGCCACGCTAAGGGTCAGCAGTGAACACAGTTACTGATTGGCGATGAAGTTGTCAACGTAGGTGTGCTGGTGGCCATGTCTACGTTGTTTGTTTCACTCTATTTTCGGCTTTTCTGAACGGAATTGGGTTATTTCTTTTCTCTCTGTTTCACATAATGGATCTGCTGTGGTTCCACTGTTGTCTTCCGTTTTGAGTAGGCTGGCTGCAAAAGTCTGTTTGGCTGATCATGGTCAGCAGAAAGCGAGGTTTCATGCGGTTCAGCCAGGTAAGTCTCGTGGTCAGCTTTTTTACTGGATGGAGTGAAAGAGAGCCAAAGCTTGACTTACATTCACAAGATGAATAGCAGCAAGACTATACACACACAGTACTTAAGTGATAGAATACCAAATATACTTGATCAACTATTTTATAAAGTCGACGGAATTCATGAAATCTAGACAATATGGCATTAATAATGCAGACTGTTGCGAGTCACTAACTAAACGGATAAAATCCTGCAGGCTACGGTGGGATTTTTGGGACGATTTGAGAGTGACCCTTGGATATGCGGTGCAGCTTCCATACGGTCAGTGCTTACCGGATGACAAACTTTGTAGCGGGCTCTGACCCTTTTCTGAAGTCACAGCAACCACAGCGGTTGGGCACAGTTACATTAAATTTTCAGCTGTTCTTTTTAAGGTTCTGTAGAACAAGGTCGAAATCAAACCACAAGTTGAGTGGATTTGAGTCATACACAAAAGATGGGCAAGAATCCTACCACCTACACGGATCTTCTTGTCACAGATTACGTAACTTGAGGGCATAAGTGATAACTCGACTATCCTGTAATAACTAGTTCACTACAGGCATTCCTCGAAACAGTTAACAATCAGGCGCACACAAGAATACACAGAGTTCGAACACTCATGAATGTCTGCAATAGTTAAAAAGAACGGCACAAAATATGGATTCAGTGATTATGGAAAGTTCGGACGCTGTAGCGTGCTGTGATAATTTAGACCTCAGAAGAAATGTGGTGAGTTCGTCCACTTTAATTTGGCCTGGGTTCGCGGCATGAGTCAGTCGAAGGGTGGACGAGCGAAACAGTCAGATTACTCACACGTCAGCTTTGGCGTCGCCTCCCGGTGCGAACTGGCCGCGTTGGCGCACCTGAGTAGCCTGGACCCCCACACAAGTCACGTGACAGTCGGGCTCCACCACCACATCGTCTGTAAGGGCAACCCGGATGCTTGAATGACGCGTACATGTGCGGCCTAGGAGTAAAGGAGCAGCAACCGCGGTACCACACGCAAATCTATCACCCATACATGGGTAGTTCAGGCAACGAGTGGAACAGAACGCCTGTTGGAGAGTTAAAATTAGTTAGGTGAACTGCACTTTTGCACCTCTAACCGCTTCTTCAGCTCTAAACACGAAATTTTGATGGATTGGTCATATGCGTTTTACCGAAGAAAAAGGAGAGTTGGTACGGCTGTGAAGGTTGTATATCTCGAAGAACCTTGGAGAATCGTACTGAATTGCCGAAAAAGCGAAGTAACGCAAGGACTATATAACCGTGTTCTTTGTCGTTGTTAACACAGTTTACTAAGTAGTTGTGCTCATTTGTCTGAAGATCATTCTGTAGATCATTGCGCATGTCAACAGCAACTTAGTCTGCCTCCAGATCGGAGATAGCAATATAGCTTTACAAAGTATGGTAGTATGAACATTACGTGTTTACTGATCGAGATCCACGAGAAACGTGTAACCGATTTTGTGTTAGTTGCCACTTAACAGGTATGTCTACCCAATAAACTGGACAGCATTCTAAGAATCACAACTGCCGAAAGCAGTTATGAATCAATAAGGTCTTAGTCACAAACTTAATCACCCGCTCTTCCTACAGAAACACGTATGATTGTGGCTCACCGTGTATATATAGCCGATGAATGGTAAGACCATGAAACCGGTGATATTTGACCAATAACCACACAACGTATGACACCTTACTTTATACAGTATTTAATCAGCATTCGCGAAAGCTTGGCTTTCGGTATGCAATCAAGCCAACAGGCACAAATAGCTCAGTCTGTCGTCTATTTGTGATCATAACCCCTGAGTGGAAGAGATATACGAAATTGTGTCCAGTGTAGTTTCATTTTTTAACGGAAACAATTGCGGTTCTCATGCCGCTGTTAGCATGGTCAATGAGTAGAGTACAAACTGTTTTTTCACAAGATAGGCAACAGCAGGTGGAGATCTGTTCAATTTGATTGCTTTGAATGATTTTGTGTCAGAAGGAAATACACTTCACTTGAAAGAAATTCACGAACTCTCTTATAGTCGAACCACAGAGCGTTAAGGGAGGGGGTTAGGCAGCGGAATTTCCCATATATAACACAGTAAAATCTTTCGTGTATTTCGACAGAAATGAACGACTACGTCAATCAATTAAATGACCAACTTGCTATACAACTAGCTAAGGGGTTGTTCGGTTAATTCTGTTGCTGACCTTGAAAAAGATGATTTCCGTTCCTCAATGTTAGTGCATGAAAACTCTGATGTAACTGTGATTGGTTGGCTCTGATTAAACCATACTTTTTCAGTCCAACGTTTTTATCACCTGATGACTGCGGCTCAAGTGGGGTGGTGTTGAACAGACAGTCAATACTCAAAGAAAGTTAATACTGTAAATTCTTGGCTATATGGCACAACAATAATGGGTGTCATGATGAGCTCAATCAGCCAGAATTGGCATATGACCTGGAGTAATTTTCATCTCTAGTTTTCTAAGTTTATTTACTTCGATTAATACTTATATGGTTGGTTAAAATTTAGTATGTTTGTGGCTCTCGAGTTGTTTCAGGTTTGGAGGTTGTGCTAAGGTGAGTTATTCGAGCAGAACTACTGCAACTGGCTATCATTGTATGGAAATTACGTGATGCAATTTTCACTTACGAAATCACACTCGAACGCAGCTGTGGCAAAATACTGACTATTTATATCGACTAGGTCAGCGCAAAAACTCCAGGATTCGCACACTTTGTCTCTGTCGGGAGGTGACCACCTTTCTACGGTTCATTTTCTACCAGAGCCAGATACGCCAAGGTCTACTCTTGTGCCAGGAGTTGCGTAAGAAGTTCCTAAAGGCCATTTATGTGAAATATTTCTTTTGTGTACATTTAATAATGACTCACGAACCTAGTCAAAATAATCACTTGACGGGTTTAAGGATGTTTACTTTATGGCCAATACAGTGCTAAGAACGGTCTAAGTCGAAATGTTGTGATTGGTATCGTAGATGATTTGGTTTGTAAACCGAACGTGGTAGCAGGCTGTGGACAAAGAACTCTGATAACAAAGCTTACTTAACTTGCTAAAATTCCTGGTCCATCAACTCTATAAACATTGTAACTGAACATCACAGCTAACGCACAAAGACGCAGGCGTTTGTAACAGTCACAATCTCCTAGTAGAGATGTACGCCGAATATCACTTAGACCACTGTAGACCTACCCTCCGATCAGATTTTCCAGGGAGACAAGAGATTATTATTCTATTTTTGTTAGGACTCTCCAGTTGTGTATAGCGAATGAGGTTTTAACCCCGACCCACATTCTTTTTGGAAAACTGTTAACCTTTGTGCGATTGACTTCATAGTAGGTGGGATTGAAATGCTATAAGTAAACGGTCAACCACGTTCTTTAGTGAGTATTGCTCAGATAACCCCTATCACCTCAAAAGGGTACTCACTAACTGTTTCGCTTACCCTATTCGATGACCCAAGGATAACACTTCACAGTCAAGCTGAATTCTCAGAAAAGACTAAGGATACTGAGTGATGCACTGTTTACCCCGAAGTAGTCACGAGTCGCCTGATTTGAAGTGGAAACGGCTTACCTTCGGTCGCATCCCTTCCATCGAAATGTAACATTTAATCAGCCACATTCTAGGAGGGAAACATGCAGTTCCAAATTCGTTTTCGTTAAGATCGTTCTTGATACAACCGTCTGTTCTAATACGGCAAGCATTCATCTGAGACAGCCATGTTTTTCCCACATTAAACAAGAATGGAGTATTACACCCAAACTTCCAGCTACCTTTGTTTTTACCCCTCTGTTCTGCTTATCAAATTACTTTTAGAGGAGACTACTAACCGTCCTGTTTGTATCATTCGAAAGTAGCTGACTAGAAAGTTCCTCCGTGTGCAATAGCCATTATCAAGTGTAAACGCTATTCATTTATTTACTCAACAATTTTCCAACCTTCTATGAGTGCTTGATCCGATGACCTGTGGTCACTATGTATCTGGAGACACACGAAGCCGGAAGTTTGTGCAAACCTGTTTCTCGAATTGTGCCCCATATTATCAAGTCAATAACAGTCATTCTCGCAACGAACAAAGACGACGTTAGGAAGCTCTAGTTTGTAATCTATTTGAAGTACCTTCATAGAAAATGCATAGTAAACAGTCATATGAATAAGGGACATAATGAAATGCCTCCTAGGTTGCAATAGTGCTACGGCGGCTGGTCCCGTATACAACGAAATGTTTATCATTTTCCAGACAAAACTACATTATTACCAGTGATTCTTCTGCGAACTCGTTGTCGTTCGCCAAAGTCCCATACGGTCAGTCTTTTATTCTAAGCTTGACTAATACACGCCGTTGAATTGACCGATTTGTTGGATGGGAATAATTTAACATTTCAGCAGATGCAAATGTGTGTGTAAAAGATTATCAAAAAGCCCCAGAGGTTCAACCATGATTCCGTCCGAAATGTGACCATCAAGGAGCATCCTGCAGAATGATTATGAGGGGATGATCAGTAGCCTTAAAGAAACCACGCGAACAGTGAATATCATTTTCACGTTCCAAGAGAAATTCCGGAGTTCAATCGAACACTTAGAATTAATGTTTCCACAAGGAGCTTGCGTCAGGAGGGTAAAATGGATATAACCAGTCAGTTGAGTCAGCGGTGTGAATTATCATAGGCTGTAATTCTGTTTTATTGTTCTCCTCAGTGACATTTTTCATGGCTCAGTAATGAAAGCAGAACTGTTCTGTATGGACCTCCTTTCCAGTTAACAGAGGACTGTGGTTTTGTTTTACAGGATGTGGCCTCATTTCATAGACTGTACACCATGAGGGCATGGTAATTTTCCTCGAGGAATTAAGGTTTGACCAGCAGACATTCAGTGTTGGTTTCAGCCATTAAAAAATTTCGCTGGGTTAATCAGCTCTGCAGTTACACAAACACACAATGGTGTACAACCTGACAGCTGAACGGGTAGCTGTTTTCAACTGATTGTAGAAGAGTTTGAACTGCCCGACTCTATAGTCTCATGTCGAACGTGTGCCAATCGGACATTGGTGACTCCACAATTATATCGAGGTTAGTTTTCGTACGGATGCAAGCAAGTCATACTTTGTCAAGGTGTTTCAAATTAGACCGTTGACCCAGTTCATCAGCATTGATTATCACTGTCTTGAGGAGAGCAAGCACTTTCGGATTCGGATAACACAATAACAGTTGAAACAGGGTGACAACGTGAACGAGTGCGAACCAGTCGAACTATGACCTCATCCACTATAAAGTACATCATGGAAACAGGTCTCGTTGTTAAGGTTACTTTCCATAAGTCTGTGCGTACACCATACTCTATTAAAGCATTTCAAACAAAATTAGGTCAGTTGTTTCCTTTTTAATTTTCTTCTGTCTGTTGGAGAAAATAGGTGCCATTGATTTAACCTTGAAGGTGGGGTGACTGTAAGCGTTCGTTACGGTATGTACAATTGTAAGAAATCGGATATTACGATCAGATTGTAAGGTGACCAAATAAAGCATCTTCAAATCAATGTATATAACTGTAACTGTTTGTTGAATTCTATTAATATAAATGAGTTAGTAGCGAGTAAGTGGTGCACCTAATGTATTTTGACATTTTTGCAAACGGACAAGTAGATTACACAAACCATCTTGTGTAAGTGATTTGTTGTGCGTTTGAAATTGATAACGTTAGCATAAGTAATTCATAAAGTTTCAACTGCAACAGGCACACAAAAGAAGACTAATGGAAGGCACGTTATGCAACCTTCATAATATATACATTTAACAGCGATTATCTACCACTGAGAAGCACAAACCCATGGCGAGTCGAAGTACGGCAATGAGACTAAGTAATGTTAACAATGTAACCATCCCGCAATTCAGCACGTGGCAACAAAGAATTTCTGTGTGGGGAGTGAGATGCCCATTTGTACGGTCCAAGAATCACACCCGATTGCCTCTGACTATGGCTGTACAATAAGAAAATGTAATCCCGGTCGACTGATGAAGGAAGTCGGGAGTTGGATAAACTAATCACAAGTCACTGAGGTTTTGTCTTTAAGTGGCAATTCAATCAATGTTTTAGAAGGAAAATTCTCACCGTAAACACTCGGAATTATTGAAAAGAGAGAGGCAGTCCACAGCACAAGGAATCATCTGTTGGTAAACGAAATGAATGGGCCATCTAGTTCTCGTGTCCACGGACAGCTTACCCTACTGCCTACTGATTAGTGTGGTCACTTGCGTTAGAAGGAACCTGCAAACCGAACAGACTACGATTTGGTCACTTACTTCGTAAGCTTTGACCGTATTGCTGAATGGAGGTGAGTGATGTCGCCGATCAGATTTATGGCTGCCCAGCCATCCAGGTCGTCCGTTAAAAATATTTTCAAACCTAGTATGACGTTACATTCAGTAATAAGCTCGCAAAGAGCAGTTTGTGTGTCTGTTTATTTAGTAGTTCATACCATAAATTTGTGTGTACTTGTTATTTCGTCAGTTCGTCGAGATCAATTCAGCCCTGGTCAGAGTACTCAATGGTACAGTTCGAGGATGAACACGCATGAATTCAGACTCGCAAACATCATCCAGCTATCTGTTGATAGAACTTCGTAAGAACACTTGACATGTTGTACAGCTTGGGATGCCATAGAAAATATCAACTGTAGATGTTCTTAGTGCATAGCAGCGAAAGCATTTGAGCCATATAGGAAACTAAGAGTTAGATATCCAGTAGTTCCACGTCATAGGTGTCATACTGCGCACTCGGTTTTCATGGACGATAGAAAACGTACTGGAGAAGGTGAGACGGGAACAGAAGATTCCCCGCATAATGGTTGTTTTCGTTTAAAAATAATATGTATATGACAAGAAATGATTGACTACTACTTTTTACAATATTTTTACTCACAAGCCAACACGTCATCATCACCGCCGTTGACTTTGTTTAGATTCATCAGGAGGAGACAGTTGGAGTAGAACTCAAGCCAGCAATCTTTGTTTTCCGTTAGACCGGTAATAGTTTAAACATCGTTTGAGACGTGGTTCGATGGAGGTGATGGTGGCATCCCACTTAATTGTCATGGCTATTTTATCACATCAATAGTACCAACGGTTTGATCAATACGAACATTTATTTTAGGCTTACTGAAAACTCCTGACCAGGGTTACTGACTGGAATGAACAGAATGATCACGTCCGTTCTGCGTTGAAATGAGACGGGGAATTGTCTACTGTTTACACGAGAATATTCCATGCCAGCTGGATTTCTTTACTGTATCATATCTGCTGTAAGATTACAAACAGTGCGGTAACCACGCCTGCTTCAGTCACAAGGGTCGGGGTGCAAGACCCGGTCTGCTCAAACATATATGTACGGTTAACGAATTCTAGCAGATGCAAAACCTGAACCCATTCATTCTTTTTGAAGACTCAGCTGAACCGTCTATTCGAACGAAAAGATGCGACAAATCTTCAATGATGTCCAGTTTGTAAAAGTCCAATTTCCAAAAGTTAAACAATAGTTATAGATTGTTTAAAACAGATGAAAATATATTCAGCACATGAAACCGGAAGTCATAGACCAAAGCCACTTTTATGTTGAGAACTTTCCTCTCAGTAATACATTCGATAATTGACAGAAAACTACAAATTGCTGCAATCGGTTAAATGGGTTCGGTATTCAGATTGTTACTTTGTGTTTGTGTCGAATCTAGTCTGGTTAATCGATATGACGGAATATTGCAAATCCATACGTTTATCTCAGTTTGATAGGTCACAGCTCCATAATACATAGACAGGAGTAAAGTCTGAATTCAAATTGCCACTGGTGATATGGTACGGATATGCGCAGATCAGGGCTTCAAATGGGATCATTGGAACCATACACAGGCTGGTTGATGAATAATTCGATTTGAGGAATTTTGAGAACTAGGATAATGAATGAAGCCGTCTGGTTCCTTGGATAATCAATACGTTAATAAAGCTGAAAGCGCTATATTTTTGATTGGTCCAATTAATCAAGGCAACAGGAAGGCAAGCATTACCGGACATTAACCTTTCGATACATCTGGTCAGCTGAAACTAAGAATAAGCAGAATATACAACCGGAGTGCCTGGCAATAATAGTTGAACAGAGTGCAACCATGATAAAAAAAATCACTGCCACTGGAGTTGGATGATGTGAACCATTAACCTCCATGCACATCTGGTTCCCTGCCTTTGATAAGTCAGTATGGCTTAGGGATGGTAAGAAATTTTAATGTTTGGTTTTCGAAAACTTCACAGTGAACGACTTGATCGAGTAGACTTTGAAACTTGTTTCCAGAACGTAACTCTGGTGTGATGTAGTCTGGTTTGGCGCTTCGTTAGTTGCTCCACTATCCGCACATTTAGTGTGAGACTCAAAGCCGACTGAAACTGAGAACACACTGTAGGGGACGAGTAGTCTCCTTCGAACTGCGGCATGATGAACAAAGCTTTCTTCCGAGCTGTGTGGATTGCAGGTTTCTGCAACCTGTTCGTACTACTGATGGATATCAATTTCTTCATGTTTCTGTCGGTAATCTCTGTATTTTGTTTCAGACGGTTAATTACAAACATTTCTCTGGCTACGTGAGTTAAAATTAATGTATCCTATCTATGTGTACTCGTTATTTACCCGTATTCCTCTGTCTGAGACTGTAAGTCCAATTTGTGATTTCATTTCCGCAGCTGCTCCTTATCTTAGGGACTCATGCGATCCATGACTAGCAGTCGAGTATCTGGCAGATGGTGACATCTTGCTTCACTTACGATGTCCCCAGCCTTACTGATTTCGATGGCCTTTGCAACCAAAATCTTTTTACTTGTTCCAAATCCTCATATAATAACGCACACATTTCCTCGAGTAATTTTTCACTCCAACAAAAGTGAACCGACTATGGAATCCAAAACCGTGACGTAGTCTTTAAAATGATTTAAAAGCGATGTTACAGACTGCCTACAACATTAATTTATTCATGTATTTGGCTATTTCGCATTCTGTGCAAAGCAAACTGGCGGAAAGTTGTTAAATTTTAATTTAACTGTGAAATTCACATTATTCCCAAGTGAAAACGTATATCACAATTACACAGAGTATCGGCCTGTTTTTGAAGCCATGGTGCTTACTGTGCCCTAATAGCTATCACCGTCAATGGCTCATGAGGACTAACAGCTGAGTTTTTCCTTCTCGCAGTACTCAAAATACCGGGTTTAAATCACCCTACTTCTTGCTGACAAATTTTTATTGCTGTCTTTTCTATGCAATCTAATCGTTGCTGCCTTCTGTGACAATCACCAAGCTGTAGCTCTGTCTATTCATACCAGTTTTATAGAGAAGTTAACCAACTTTACTGTACAGGTTTGAACCGAATATTAATCTGATCAGAGAAATCAGAAACAGCTTTTTACACAGTGCACTTCTCAAGCACATGATGGAGAATCTCATCAGTAGCGAAATGCACTCGAGAGGTACACCATGAAAAAAGAACTTTTTGATTACTCTGCTCAAAATTGTTGCCAGAAAAAATAGTTTTGTCCCATTATGCTGATCGTCTGTGAGCTTGTCACAGATTGTGGTTTTCAGAATATGTTCCGCCATGACTTGTAAACAGTGTTGTGAAAGACTGGAACAAAATCGTAATCCATTTTCTGTCTTGTTGCATTATAGTCAGGCATACATGGTCGCAGATTTTCCACTCGCATCCGGTCCGGTTGGAAATATCAGCAGTGTCAAGGTTCGTTCTGTTTTTTAATCACCGTTTGCGCATCTGGTTGCCGCATGCAAGAACTGGCCTCGAGCTCATAATCTCACGCGGAAACCGTGTCGAACCTTGTGTAACAATGACCTTGCATTTGACAGCTGGGTTAGTGTAATTAACATTTAGTGACATTCTTATTTGTGATGCTCTGATTGCCAGTAAACATCCCCTAACAACTGTGACAAGGTGTGTGATTTTCATTTTCTGTGAAGTTATAACTTTAAGTTTACTCTGTCTCTTCTAAAAACCGTCTAGTTTCAGAACATGAGACTGAACGTTCACTTATATGGCTTCGTTCATGGCTGTTGTTGGTCAGCTCAATCTCCTCGTGGGAACGCTGACTGTAGTCGACCTTCCGGTCGTGGCATGGATGCTGAATATTGACGAGCCTAAACAAAAGCGGAGCTTGACTGTGATGGTCGTTTTCGAAAAGGATTAGCTAGAGAAAAACTGGAGTTTTCCCTTACTTTTTCTGGTTTATACACTTTACCGTCTATTATTCGCCAACTAGTGCCTGAAAAGTCACACAACATGCTAATATCAGTAAAACTATTTGTTGGATTCACCGAGGTCTGATACAAAGTCCCCGCTACAAGCGATGTTATTATGTATGATGATCAAGTGGATAAGAGCTTCACCTCGTAACAGGAAATGTTGTCAGTTGTAATCCTATCCATACAAACTCTACACATGTTTAACCGAAGACCAGCCAGATTGTGGAATGTCGGCTTCATTGCCGACATCACGAACTACCGCCACTACAATAACGAACCGTTTTGATGGTGGACAGTGCAAACTAACAATCTGGGGGTGGACTGTGTTCTTCCATATCAGCTAAGTATGATTAAGTAACTCATTTATTCCTAATTTTTCAAACATTGGTTTTCTATGATTCACTTATTCATCACAGTCATGCTGAATTATATCCTCATTTTAAATTATTTTATTTCGCACTAGAGTTAACCATATCTGTTAATTGTAAAAAAAATCAATTGGGTACACTCCAACGTGTTGGTCGGAATTTGTTTTTGTTCTTGACAAACAAGATCACTTCGGCCATAACCACCCCATCAAATACACTAGCCAAATTACTCAACTGTCATTTAGTAGTATTGTATCAAACTCGTAACGGCGGCCGTTTTTGAACGTTAGTGACACTGTGCTCTCTCCGACTGGATTAGCTTAATTCCAAGAAATAACTTAATATTTACGTTTGCTTGAGTATGAATATATTTGTCACTAAAGTGAATATATATATATATGAATATATATGCAGATTTGCGATATAGAACTGGTTGGACTACACGGGTAAAAGTAGTCGACGGACTTCACTCTCGTAAAGTGTAGTACTTAAGCGATAGGAGAACCAACGGGTCGAGGTGTCCAATTCGCATTGCTTTACTGGTTCATTAGTTAATTCTCGTGTATGAGGCGGCCTTGACTTAAATAACCATATGGCCATTTCATTGCTATGACAGAAAAAAACGTTTTACTTAAGTCATACGAATGCATGTGATGACATAGTGAACCCGCGGTTAATTAGCTACCTGTCACAGATCAATTCATTTCACGCCTGACTTATTTCTGTCCGAATCAAACTTTCTACAATCTTCAGCGGAGCATGCTAAGCTAGACAAACCATGTCTGGGACTGGGTGTCCGTTTGTTTCTCATGAAACACTTACGGCTTAACCGATTTAAATGCAGACTCCGTTTGTTTTATTAAAACGAAATTGTTGAATTTTGTTCTGATGCCCTGACGGCAAGAATGGGACTGGAGCACTAATTTGTCAACTTCACTTCATTTTAACAAAACATAATTAAAAGCAATGAATTTTATTTTTAATTTAGTTGGACTACCAATGGCCCTGTGACCTCCTGCCAAGTAACAAATATCCCGCAATAATCCGTTTCCACGATTTCTTAAGGACGACTAGTAACGCCTACTCCTATTGGTCGAAACCGGAAGGACGAATTTCACGTACATCAAGGTCGCTCAGGCCCTTTAAATATTGGAACAGCTGAGACACTCCATAATGCGTTGTACCTATTCGTCTAACTGCGGGACCGTGCCACTGGCCGACGATTTGGTAGTATAGGGTTTAGTAGGACCCATTCCATGAATGGATTATACATGGTGACTTAGTTACGAGCTTCACTGTGAGTAGCCTCAGATGAGAAATTTTCATTAGCATTTATTAAAAAGAATCCAGTTAAGAAATTTTTAACGCATCAGCAGAATGCAATTCACAACCACATTTATCCTTCTGACAATTCTTTGGTTGAAAGTAAACTACGGACTAGTGACCATTAATGTGAGAGAAAATCATGCGAATACCTCAGCTGCGAGAAGAACACATCAGGATGCTACAAAAAGGATCATAGATGAGCCGACCATACCACAAAATGTGAGTCTACCAAGTTTGTATAAACCTAGACCTGGTGGTTTTCAGTGGGTGAATTTTGATTATCTGGCGTCATTTTTTCAAGCGTTCTTTTGATTCCAGTTCATTTCCACTAACACCAGCATGCTAGAACTCTTCACATAGTTTTCCCAAATAAATGGCGTTCCAGTTTCTTCATCATCCTTGATTCTACTGTTAACGTCAGTTACAAAGAAATAGCACGTATTAATTTACTTTCTGTTCGTCGTTGGTTTGGTTTATACAGCAAATGATGATATTAAACGCTGAGTTAGTAGTTGGAGGGTGTGTAAATGTGAGAAACATTCGATTCCACATCCGATACCAGCGACATGGAAAATACTGATGTGGTAACTCACTTCTATGCCTGTGGAACGTCCAATGCCTCACGCATTGTTTAACTCTACCAATGACAGTTGTATAAACAGAAGTAATCAGACAGTAGTGGTCACAAAATGGTTCAATCGTAGGGTACGAAAATCTAGATTGCTTCAATGAGCATGAGGTTATGAAGAGCCATTTTTCTGGTTTGAAGCGTCCCCAGACTTAGAGCTGTGGTAGTCACGGGAGGACCTGTAATTATCAGACTCTTACCTCTTCTTTACAAACGACTCCTTGCTGTTCTTCATTTTGCAGTCCGTAGATGTTCTCGTGGTGATCAACAGCTGCGGTCACGGCAGCTTTAAGGACGACAACAAACTGAAACTGCATATTTGTGTACATTGGACGACTATCAATCGGTAGTAGAAGTACAGGGATTTAGGTTATTTCAAACTGGACACCACCCACACTTGATCACATCCTTCACATTCGGATAACCGTTTTGGCTAGCGCATTTCGAAAGGAAGCACTGGACTATCAGTCGAACAAATAAGTGTTTAGTGATTTTTAGCCCACGCATTTTTGATTCACAGGGGATAAGTTATATGGCTTGTGTTGTCAAGTTCCTCAGAAAATGACGAACAAACTATAAAACAAAACCGGATGACCGTGTTGCCAGTCCTATACATAAGATCAATAATCGAGGGTAAAAGGAATTCTGCGTAAACATTCCTAAATGTTGTCAAACCAGTTGAAGTCAATCAAGCCTGTGAGCTGACCGAAAAGTCCGTGTGATCACGATTCCCGCAAGTATGTTTGTCACTGTTTATTTACCTATGATCCTCAAAACAAAGCATTTTCTGTGTTTCCCGTCCCTTTGTATCTATGGTAGATATCCACCGACTACCATTCTTTAGGAGTTACTGCTTAGGTGCGAGTGCTCCTGTACAACAGAATCATCTGTGAGCAATGAGGCTCTCAAACAACAATCCTTCAGGGTTAACCTGACGCAGTCTCTCCTAATCGGTTTCGTCTTTTCACTCATGTGTTTTGTTTACCACTCTCCCACCGACTAGTTCATTGAACCTTGGTCACAGTACTCGGGCTCGGTTAGAATGGGAATTATGGTGATAGGACAGTGGTTTGGCACCGAGGGGTACAACAGTTGACACTCCGGTGTGCCTTCCCCTCCCCCCGATTATCGTGTACATTTATCGTTAGGAGCGAAGGCAGATACCGTGCGGGGGCACAGTGTGTGTTTCCTATATGGATAGCTTACTTTTTCATGTCTTTAGTGACCCATCTTCTTTTCCAACCATTCCACGCTTTGTGGTAAATGTGTTTTCCTCCGCCAGGCTTCCCATTGGATCCATGCATATTGGCATCGTTCACTTGTTGGAAATTACTCCACTTGTGTACTGTCTTGGTAAAACTATTATCCCGGTTATTAATTCATGCGAGTGGATGTATACAGTTACTTCTGCTGCCAGGGACCTACCTACTAGGATTGTAATTATCACTGTCAGTCATTTCCTAATAGTTGTTAATCTATTGTGCTGAACATTTACACCGTGAGACACTTGCTGCTATGCGTGACATCATAGTGACATTGCGTCTGGTTACTACCCAGTTGCCTAAACTTTGGCAACACTACCCTAAATGATGGGGCTATTGAAAGCAAAAGCCAGTAACTACCAATCGACCTTGTTCCCAACAGGGTTTCTGTTTAGCTGATGTATGTGGTGCGTTTGTCAGTGTGGAGCCTGCTACGGTCGGGTGACATCATTAGTGGTGAAACACTTACGCACTGATAATGAAACCTCGCTTGGTGATGAAACGTTTGCAACCTAAATACCAAGTTCGGGTAACCTGATCATTGCTCACAAGCGAGAGTGGTTGAGCGTTCAGATTTGATCATTCGGTCGTGCCTAATGTGAGGTCAATGGCGCAGTGGTTAACACGGTTGCCTCATGATTGGAATGTCCGGAGTTTAAATCCCGGCCGTGGCAAGGATATGCACTACTGACGAGCTCTAATGAGAGCGAAACTCGAGTCTAGTGCTTCTTTTCGAAAGAGGCTGGCTGGAAAGTCTATCTGAATGCGAACGCTGCGATCAAATGTGAGTGATGGTCAACTTGAAAATACTAAAACCATCAACCCGAGCTACGAACATCACCACTGTTCCCAACCATCAGATATGAAGAAGCTTTAACATTACCTTACTTTTGAACTTGTTTACTGATCGAAAGGTATGAAGTATGTTTTCATGTAGACTGATGCATCACCCACAACTGATTGCAGCTGTCGCAGTCCCATAGACATTCCAGTCGGTCCCTTTCGAGAATAAGCACTAGGCTCGAGCTTCGTTCTTATTAGAGCTCATCCGCAGTGCACATCCTTGCCGTAGCCGGGAGTAGAACTCCGGCCACAATATCATGAGGCAACCGCGTTGACCATTACGCCATTGACCTCACATTCAATCAATCTACGTGAAAACTAAAAATCCCTTACCATTCATCAGTAGTCAAAATACCGTTCAACATGACAGTGATTTCTGATATTTCAACTTGGACAGAAGTCTTAGTCGAGGGGTCATCGACTGAAATTAACAGTGCAGTTACTGTGTCTCCTCTTGAAGCGATCGGCAACCTGATCATTACTGAAAAGCGTAGGTGGTTAAGCGTTCACGTGTGATAGTTCCGTCGTGCCTAATGTGAGGTCGAAGGCGCAGCGGCCAACACGGTTGCCTCATGATAGTATGGCCGGAGTTCTACTCCCAGCTGTGGCAAAGATGTGCACTGCGGATGAGCTCTAATGAGAACGAAGCTCGAGCCTAGTGCTTATTCTCGAAAGGAACCGATTGGAATGTGTATGGGACTGAGACAGCTACGATCAATTTTGTTCGATGTTCCATCCATACGCAAATAAAAATCCCCTACTACTCATCATGAAATGTTTACTTTTCAAAAATAGGTGTTTATGGTTCCATGGTCCACACCAGATGGCGTTATGACGATAGCGATCGTTCGTTACAGCTGTCGGGAAAAATATTCTGCAGGAGATGCTGGCGTTAAGAGTGTGATATAAAACAAATTGTTTTGGAAGTTCTCCAGTTGCGAACAATTCATTGAGCGACCCGCGTCTCCACACACGATAACGCTTTCGGCCAGTGATTTGGGTCATCATTAGGTCCTTAACCAGATAAGTGGAGCGAATGGATTTTACAAAGTACGATATTCAGGGTCTCAGTAATTCGGTCCCAAATCGTCATCTGATGACGGCAAGTTTTCACCGGCTTTTGAAAGTCGTGATAACTAATACTTGATGCAGTACCCGTGTGGCTGACATACCAAGTACATAGCGTAGCCATAGTGAACGTTCATTTCCGTAATTTGATCAGGTCTTGCAGAACGCTCGTTACATGAGGTCATAGGCCATCATAGTATTCAGTTGCACAGCTTATGGTTCTATCTATACCCTACACGGTTCTCAGCATGGATATCTCTAAGTCTGACTGTTTTACCTCTGATCCCCTGGGTCCAATCTCGTAGCTTATTCACCTTTACACTGCTATGCATCCACTAAGACGTTCAACTATACCTTACTACAAAAGTTTCTCATCTTTTTTCGTCATCATTCTCATCATTATCCGTTTTGAGTCGTGCTCATGGGTAATATGGGTCGGATGACCGTTGGTCTTGACAATGATTTACCAAATAGCGGATTGCTGAATAAGCAAAAAGGTTTGGAGAAACACGGATTAGAAAAGAGGTAAAGAATTAAGCCTGAAGTACACGTAACAGCTGAGAGCCAACATTATTGAAGGTACAGACCAACCGTTCACTGTGGGACACTGTTAAGTCGGAAAGTGTTTCCATGACTAAAAGTTAGCTGATTTTCGTGTAATTTTTTGTCCAATTTACCATATCATCCTCACATATGTTAGGTGTGCCCATAAGATGAAAGACAATATTTTGTAACGATATCAGCTGTCTCTGCTTTCTGTAACTGTTTTTATGGTACTAAGCTGCTCCTCGGATCTGGAGACCCAGTTGTTTAGTGAAGTTAATTGATATTTTTTCCTATCAAGTGACTTAGATCCCTTCTGTCTCTCCAATGCTTTAGCACTGAATATTTCGAAGTTATTATCAAGACTGACTTGTAAACTCACCTTAGTGTCAATTACTGACTAAATTGGTTTGGAAAATAGTGAGAATCTCTCATAGATTTTCAACCCTTTCGTGATATGTGTGTCGATGTATAATCGCGATTAGTAACACTAGACCCCGGTTGTGGCTGTATGTGGCGAAGTTTTTGGTGCTGTACTCAGTGTTCGCCCCGAATTAAGTCCATCTAGAGGGACAGTTGAATTGGACTCCATTACGTAGGCAGTTCTTTCTAAGTAGTGAGTATCATAGTTTGTGCAGAAGATGGAAATCTATGCAAAATTGTGTGAAAATAGGATTCACCTTGAATTCAGTCAGTAACCTCTAAAAATTCCGACAATCTTTTATGTCGAACTCTAGTGGTTTATTTTGCAGTTGTTTTATAGTTTCGGGGGAACAGAAGATGATAGCCGCGGAAACGCCTGTGAAGTGTCACTGTCTGTCATCAATTCCTGTTCATATTTTCCGTCACCACCCGTTGCAACGCCATTTGTCCCACAACCCATCTAGTCGATATTTCCTTTGTAAATGTAGGTATCGATTTAGTATCTGGCTCGTGGCAAGCAAAACACTGGAACAACAACGAGAAAGAGGTCTCCCCTACCGTCGTCTATCTCTCTTAGATGTTATTCACCAAAGCGCATCTTCATATTAGCAGTGTTGTAATTTTTCTAGTAATATGTAGGTCATCTACTGGTTCCTGTCGTTTAACAGCCTACATTGAATTATCACTAATCGCTGTCGGTTTTTTGATTCAGTTGACCTTGGCTCTTAAACACTGTAGTGAGAGAGCGTTTTGTCGGTCGAACCAAGGACATCATCTCACAATAGGAAGTGGGTGTGATGTTTGAAAGACAACAACCCAGTGAAAGAACGCAGATCAAACAGAAGTGACTTTTAGATGAGACCCAACTGTGAAAAGTCAGGGCTTCGGCTGGATTCGAACCAGTGACAGACACAGCATGCCTGTGTCTGTCGCTGGTTCGAATCCGGCCAAGGCCCTGACTTTTCACAGTTGGGTCTCATCTAAAATCATAAATCTGCCACACTACTTATCGGAAGTGACTTTCATGGATGAGACGGAAAAAAGTGCTGAGGGTAACCTATTGTTTTCGAAAGTTAAGTCGTTTCATAACACAGTTATAAAAAATTGTTGACAAAGGGTTAAAATGCCCATCAGTTTGTGTATGAAATACTGTCATTTACAATCACCCACATGTTTCGTTAACCAACCTATTCTCAACCGTCCTGCTTCAATACCGGCTAACGCGTGTTTAAGATGACAAATTTGGCTCTCCTTCATATCTTTAAATACACCGACACAATGTGTATGAATTTTCGTCTTCTCCATATTGCAGAAATGTTCACAAACCCAAATTATGTAATCAGCACGACTATTAATTTGACCACACGAATGCGTGAACCGATAGCCAAAAGAGTGCCATCCGAAATGTCAGTGCACGGTCCAATCTAACACACTGCAACCAAATTGGCGAAGTTCACGCCACCCGACGAGAGGTAGCCTGTAACCTTCTTGTATCATCATATCGCATACTTACATCTTGCCTTAAATGAGGGGAGAAACTGCGGTTAATAAAATTTATAACCCACGCCCAATCGCCTACTCCATAACGTGGAAAGTATTCATCAAAGGCGCCTACACAGTACCTCTGCCTCACACACACGCACAAACATACTAGTGTAATCCACGTCTCTAACCTTTGTAAAATCGGTCGGTATGGCTTTTTCGTTGAACACGGACACACGGATGTGTACGTAGAAGTGTGTGTACGTAGAAGTCTAGCGTCCCTATGGTACGGTCTACACGGCCCTACCAGTGCAACCGCACATGTTTTTGTGTGTGCGTGTGTGTGCGTACTGGCAATGCTCCAAACGTGCTGTGCGCCTCTACGCGTGTATGTGGATCAGGCAAAGATATTCGCGATTTATTTATTTACTCTGTCAAACAGCTTTGAAGTTTTACGAGTCGCCGCAAACCAAGTTGCAAACAGGACTACTTTATTTGAAGTTTTCGGTTGCGTATGTGGCTGCTTGTTTCGTGCATGTGTGTGTACTACTGCTACAGACACATAGGCATCCACACACACAGGTATGCTAAAAGTCATATCAAGTAAACTGTGTGTGCAAATTCCCTCCAGAGTAGCGCTAGGCCTGTTATGTGGCCACGGTCTGCCTTAGAGGTAGCGATGGCAACTATAAAAAAGTGAGCATGAGAACAGTGCGCAGAAAGTAAATATGAATGACCTGATCGACTGCAAGCATCTCAACTAGCAAACCAGATGATGTCCGTTGTCGCATTAAACCTGCTTTGGATAATGCGATGCATAGTTTATTCGGAACTATGGTTTGAGTCACCTCAGTGGTAGACAGAAACCGATCACTGCTAGTCGCAGTACTCCCCTTACCATTGTGTTTTGCCTTGAATTACCACAGTGGATAAAAAACTACGTAATGTTCCCCTCCTACAAGCAGCACTTAAAAACCGCGCTAACATCCATCCCGTTAAGAGGACATACCTCGAAAGGTGGAATATCGGCTGTTGCAATAAGCTCACCTTATTCGCAAGCACTTCGTTTAACTGAGCGCTTCACTTTGTGAACCTACTCTGAACAACACATGGTTTGCAACCACGAGTTTAAAGTTTACGATAGCACCAATTATCCCACTATTCATTGCTCTTACAGAGATGGATGAATTTTCTGATTTGGTTGCATTGGCAGACCAGCCACGGAAAAGTAGTCAGACTTTACAGTTTGTACAATCCTAATATAAAATTTTTGAGCTCTCGGCATGGTTTCTTACTTAAGTTGATATACCATACGTCATGTAGGAAACAGGCCCATATAGGCTATTAGAAGCCAGACGAGGCCCACATGTTCCACACTTCAATCTGTTCGTAGTTAACAAGTCTCCCAAACTCCTCGCTAGCCTATAGGCTATGGCATATAGTACTACTCGGCAGCAGATAAACTTTGCCCATTGAGACATTCTTGACAGACGGAACCAGCGTTATTCTTTCTGACCTTTCGAGGATTTTTTGTTCGAGGTTCAGTTTAACTTATTCGAACCTCAGCATGAACTTTTGGAAATTAGTCGAGGAACAAATCATGAGGGATATGCGCAGGTAATCATGTGCATTATCGTACAATCATGAGCTTTACACTGACAGAAAATAACTACTGACGATACAGAGTTATAGGAACCAATCTCAGTTAGGTGACTGAAGAAATTTCGGGTATTCGACCCGCAGGTTAGACATACATAAACAATCACACACATTCTGTTTCTCCTGACCGAATTGGACAGTAGTATCAAACAAAAACACCTAGAAGTGGCAATCAAGAAATGGAGGTGCTGGTGACCGTGAGGCTAATTAACTCGGAGTCCGATCGATGGTAGACAAATATAGCAAAAACCAACACATCTAACTAACTGTGGCTAACTGTTCTGGATATTGCTCGCAGTTGGTACTTCCCCATTTTACTTGGTGTAATCATCCGTAGGAGGTCGTGAATACCGCTCAGCCACGTTTGGTAAAGTCAAACCAATTTGGCTGAGCAGTAAGCTCGCACAATCCTCTGTTCGTGCTTCCCATTGGAACCAGACATTCAAGATTTTCATCTCAACTCTGGCCACATCAATTCAGATATTGTGGAACGCTCTATATTTACAGCTTCCACCAAACTCACGAATTGAACTAACCGTTGCTAAGCCGTTAGCGATCACTTAATCCAATAGCTCTCTACTCATCTACACTTTTCACCTTACCCCGGCAGCTATTTTGCTAATCAATGAGTTATGATACACTTGGTTAACATGTGTAGAAAACAGATCTCGTTCATTACTCCGTCGTTCTTAATTAACTCATCACCTAATCATCAGTGTACTAGAAGTTTTATCCTTATAACAGAAAGATACTTGATTAACGGCGCGTCCAATAATTCTGTGAAATTTTGAAAGATGTAGAACTCGTTCCCCTCTGTTTATTTACGATCGATATGGAGTGCGTAATCCCTACTCTCCAAATGTTTCTTGGTTGCACCCGTATGTGTCACTCGTGACCAAAAATTGTTCACCAAAGAAGGTCATACAAAAAATTCTAATCATACTGTCAATTCAGTAGCAAAATATAGGTTCTGCTACAAATTAGCATTGGAGAACATTCCCGTCAGCTATAGTAGGAAGTTAGTCAAGAATTTTGAACGTTGGATTTGACATAACATAATAATACCACGACGTTACTAGCGAAATGTGACACTCAAGGTTCCAAACACCTAGTGTGACCTTTGTCAGGATCGATGCCACACAAATGGCTGATTCTCTGTGAAGTTCCCTTCTGAACACTTACCAACTTCAATCCTTAAGGTGGATGATTACCAGCCTTAATACTAAGGCTTCGATCTAGTTGTTGCAGTCTCTCTCTCTCTCTTACACACATAGCACAGGATTAGTAAATATGTCTGTTTTTTGTTTACGTGTTAGTTACAAATTAACATTGACGTCTGTCTGCTATCTTTTGTTAACTCGTTCAACGTTTTTATGATTGTAATTTTTGACAAACGTTGTATGCGTGTGTGTACATACATACTACCTCAAATAGGACCGATGACAAAATGTTTAATGATCCTGAAGTTTGCGAACTATGGGTAACTAATTCCATCGCTGTCGCTATCCCGACACACAGAGGCCCAGTAGTTCTTGTTGAACCCTAAACATCCCCTAGTGTGCAACTAACTGAATTGTAAGTTTTGACTGTCGAACGAAATGCGTCAGTGAACAACTACCATTTGTTTGTTGTACAACGTGGTAAAAATGTGCGAGTGAGAACTTGCGTACATTATTCGTTAGCTTTTAGATGCTTAGGGGTACCATCAATTTAGTCTTTTGTGCACACACGTTCATAAACAGATGACATTAAAATGGTTACGCATTTTGTCCTAGCACCAACCTGAGGGTATATTTCTTTTGTATGTTAACCAAGGCAGCAACAGTACCGCTAGACATAAGCAGATGTGCGGCGTGGCTAAACCCATGAGTCTGCTTTGGTGACAGTCAGTGTGCCAGAGAAAGGGTGTAGCCGTGTGTGTGCTAGTGATATGACTGATTTATGACTGTCCGACATTCTCATCCTACCGTTGCAGTCCACTGATTCTACTCTTGCAAAAGTAGCTATGCGGGCAGGCGGACATGTTTTGCGTAGACCAATGACGAACTGGTT
Organism: Paragonimus westermani; assembly: GCA_008508345.1. NCBI lineage: Eukaryota > Metazoa > Platyhelminthes > Trematoda > Plagiorchiida > Troglotrematidae > Paragonimus > Paragonimus westermani. The sequence goes on from QNGE01000849.1 coordinate 67,993, forward strand.
CACACGATCGCAGCTGACGGCCTTTTGTTAGGCGTGCACACACACACACACGAGTTTGTATGACACTATTAGGAGTTATACTAGTAGTGGTCTCTCTGGTGACACTATTACTGTTGGCAGTAAAGATGAGGATTTCAGGTATCTTGATGTTAACCCTCGTTAATTCATTATTACAGAACTGTGTTTACTGATATATCAAGGCAGTTACAACTACCTCTGTCTTTAGCCTACCAAACCACTGACTCTTATCAATAAGTATCGACCGTAGTTCAGGCTCAGCACAGTGCTCGACGGGTTGCTCTGTTGTCATCAATTTTGTTCATTCGGCAACACATAGTGTGATAACCTTACCTGAACTTGGCTGCTCCGCTCAGCCGTTTTGTGATTGTCGGTTTCGTCCGAGCAACTGATCTCATTTTTCTAACAGAAAATCGAACGCACTACTCTGTGAAGCTTGCAACAGCAGCTAGCACGGTGGAGCTCGTGCGATTGAAATTAAGCATTTATTTGGGGATCACTTTTGCCTTGACCGATGGGACTTTCAACCATCAACCATAGACTTGTTCTACGTATATCACAATACTCAAATGTCAGTTAAGCCATACTGATGCGGAAGCCAGCTACAGTGACATCTAACTTCGCAGGTCCATCACTCTTAGGTTCTGTGTAGAATCCACTACGATTCACACAGTGTGGACAACACGAGCCGCCAATTTATTCGGCAGTGGCACTGACTTCATAATGACATGCCATTCGGTTCGTTTTTGTGGGTTGGGTATTCTAACTTGACCTGCCACTACCCCCTCTTTGAGCAAAGGACGAGTGGAACGATCGCTCTCTAGGCATGGTTCATTAAAACGGAATGGAACTAGTGTTAGTTCGTTCTACCCTGTCAGGAGAAATATCAACGGTCCGATGCGTCCTCGGAGTGTGACAGTGGTGATCAACTAAGGACTTCAAACTGCATGTGTGTACAAGCTCTGCTGGACACCAGACGACCATGAGTTTTACGTAGTGTTCGACCGTTTATTCTCCAATCTTTAGTTCCTCTGTCTTGAGCGCACATACCCTAAGATCCTTACTGGTTTAATCGTCCAAAATAATGGAGTCCAAACTACTGGGATAACCTCGTTTGTCACACAGTGTGACACCCTGATGAACTCAGTTAACGGGATATTCCGTTCATCGTTTTCAGTCAAACAAGATTACACATGTTGTCGGTTCCTGTGTACAATCGGCTGGTCAAGACCCATTCATTGTGTTTGATGTGAACGAGGTGCGCGATTTTGTTAGGGTAGTAAGGTGCAGTGGTTACCAGATCGGGTATGAAAACACGTCAGGAAGAAAGATCCAACCGATAGCAGCATAGAATTAGATTTTAATAATCAAAATTTTGAAGCGCTGGTTTTTCCGTGTCAACTTCAATAGATCGAAAATGAGACATACCGCGATACTTCAACACTTCCGTTAATATCCGCAGTCGAAAACGTAAGTCATACAGACAAGTGGATATGCGGGAGAAGACCTTAATGATAGGTGGCTACACAGACAACTTTGTTAGGACACACACCAAGGTGAACAAGTGTAAAAAACGAATGTAATTCTACCGTAATGGTTCAACCCGAATGGTCTCACAAATGAAATAAAGCACAAATTGAACTTTATCTTATCTTCTACGTATGCGGCTACTCAGTTGTGTTGTGTTCGGATCATTGAAAGACCAATTCTACACAATAACGAACCTAATCTCTCTAGTTACTGTGTCTTCTGTGTTATCGACCAGTTCACTTGTAGCTGCGTGGACGTTCATATGGGCAGAAGAGTTAGACAAGTACCTGGATAAGTACTTCACAAAACAGTTAAAATCTGATCCAATAATCAGAAGCTGATTAAATGAAACATCCTACCTCATTTACGAATTTGATTAACGAAATCAGAAGACCAGTTTTGCGAGAGGGTAGTAGCACTTCGTATGTTCTCGTCACTTGTTACACATAACAGCGGTAAACACCAAAAATACCTGAACGAATCAAGTTCATACATCAAGTTAATGTATACACTAGTCTGTCATTGATCAGTACCGTGCCATGACTTATATATTTTTGATGTTCGCCGCTGTCATGTGTAGCATCTGACAAGAACATGTGAAATGGTGCTAACATCTTGCCAAACTGGTCTTCTGAATCTGATTAGTCAACTGCTGCATATCCGAGGCATCTAGTGGCAGAGGCCACATATCAACAGGTCACAAGGTTGGTCCAGTTGGTTCTGTTACAACACTGCTGCACAGTCGGGACCCTGTGTTACTTACTTTCAGTGAAGTGATGCTTAGCAGAAATGATTAACCCGTGTTGCGTGTACAAAAGTGACTGAAGCAACGCACCAAGCAACTATAATGTTGACGACCTAACAATTGGCATGAACGTTTACCTAACCGTTCCCTGTTTGTCTTATACAATATGCATGTTTTGCATTTGTCACTGATGGGATTAAACGAAATGCCAACACACCTCAACATAGGTCTTCTTTCTGCACTGATGAAGTCACTACATTGAGGCATAGTCATTCAGTATTGGGGTTATCTCCTAGATGGTAGGTATTTTAATATAGCAACAGTGTAGACCACAAACCCACTTCATTGTGACGACGGTTTTTTTGCGAGCAAAGACGTAAACGATCCTCAGAAACGCTTCAGAAGGAAAATCAGATCTAGACAAGGTTGAATTAAGTACAAAGTTGTATGGCACAGCCTAACGACAAATGTATCGATTTCTCTTGTGACTACTAATCAATGTAAAACAGACTTCCCCGCCTCGTGAAAACTGAACTCACTATGGAGTAATTGGCGTGATCTGTTACTATAACGTTCGAGTAGTCTGATTCGCTATTCTAATCACTGACAAGTGAGTTTGCGATTTTACAAATACGACGACGTCTCTGTAAGTTTATTCAACCTTTGCAAAGAGATATGTTAAAATTTTGAGCAATCTATCGGTAGTCCGCGCTCTTAACAGTTTAAGGTCTCATGTTGTAGTGAACAACTCCTTATACACCTAGGTACCCGTAGAAATCAAGCGGTTTTAAGGGGAAAATGGGAGATCAGCTGTCACTCAGTAGCCGTTAAATTAATCACGGACCGTTAGACTGTAGTGTTTGTCGTGTAGCCCGTAAATATTTAAGTCGATTTAGCAATATTTATAAAAAGGTCTTCATGTCTTAACGGATACTTTTCATTCAGTGGCTCTTAATTTGCCTATATTCTCCACTAATGGAAGAATTCGTCGCCTGTTTGTATAGACCTTCGTAGAACGTCCTACTTCATAAGCTTTGATGTTGTCGCCGATACTAACTCCTTTGTTCTACGTAATTCACATTATGTCACGTACTTTCACATCTTGTACATCTGGGTTTTTAAACGGTTCCAATGTTAAACGTCGGACCATTATCTCATCTAGCATTAATGAGTGTGAGCCTGACCACCCACAGTGAAACGTGCACTTAGCCTGACAGTGGTACCTAGGTTTTGTTAACTTGTTCAATGATAGTGAAATTAATTAATACACACAACACAAATATTTTCAGTCTACATGATGAACAATAAATTATTGTATCGGTGGTTTTTACTATCTTTGTACACGCCAAGGTCGACGGGTCATCAGCCCAATGGTTCATTGTTTTGCACCGTCAATACGCACTTGTAACTGAGGCTCAACGTCCACCGTTGCCGTCTCGGCCCTTTGATCTGTGAAGTTTCAATATACACTAAAAATCAACATAGGTGGTAAACATATACGCAGATAATGTATTCGGGCAGGCTGTGACCTGCATCTGTAGACAAGTCAGTACGTGCAGAAAGAATTAGGGTGCCAGGTTTTATTCTGACTACAGTGGTTTGTTCAGTCAACCGTTTTGGTAACTGTACATGTCCGACTTGCGGGACAAAATGAAGGTGTAAACAGTATTTTGTCAGCTGAGTATGTGAAATTAACTCAAATCTTCTCTGCCAGAATGTTAGGTTTTACATTTTAGTGAGTTGCTGGCTATCTTGTCAACAGACCATATATACGGTCCTGTTCCGTGTGAACAGTGTACGAATCGTGCTAAATCAGTGAGCTCGACCGTTAGTATGCATTGAGTATATCGTGCGTTTTCAACTGTGGAATAACTAAGAAATTGTTCTTGTTGTAACATTCGGTTTGCATGAGTTGTGCTCAAGTTGAATAATCGCAGGTTCAGTCCGGTCGTGTGCGTCATGTGAACATGCTCCGATTGCGCGAATAAATGAGCAGTCACAGAGCTCGAGATAAAAATCCCTACTTTACGCGTACTATACGAGAGTGCTTACAGTCACAGGAAATACTCATCGACGATCCGTTTCAGTACCGATGGCCAGATTACTCTAGTGATACAAGCCTGCTTTGACAAACATCGCACGTTAAGACAGGGTTACAAGTGAAACGATATTAACTGAAATACTGGTAAGACCGTAAATCAGTTAAAAATTAAACAACTCAAGAGACATCGGGAAACGACTCAAGTGAATTGCTAGTAAGAAACAATCATGCTAACCTAAAGAGAGAAAAAAGGAATCAAATGTGTTCACGACTTCAAACAAAACTGAGTTACATTGTAAAGCCACATATTTTTCCAAGATAAATTGCGTAATATGTTTACTGAAGCAGAGTTCGTTAAAACTCATTTTCCCGTCGTTCTTAAACAGTTCGCGAATGAACTTGTACGAATGCAACATTTGACAAGCAGCACAATTGTGCAACGCATTCAATAGCAGTGCTACGATTTTCCCTAGTTAGCTTGCTCATAGAAATATTTATCTAGATGTGCATGTTTCAGTTTGTAATATTCTTGTGTTCACATGTCAGCATTTACGGGGTTCATGCTATGCTACCTAGGATTTTACTGTACACAACTCATCGCTGGCAAGATAATGGTCTATGTTGCTTCAAACTCTGACATAATTAGTACACTGGAATGCAAAGCAACGTCGAGGAGTTAAGGTGTTTACGTTGCACTCTTCACGAACTGGCATAATGTCTGACTTAATAGAGAGTGCCAGAGTGTGTAAAGGAACTTAGAAAAAGGCACCACCGATTTCCAGGCTAATATCTCTTGCATTTTAACTACGTGCTACGGATACAGTGGACGTCCGATTTACTTAGATAGCTTTGACACAAAATGGCAAAACTTAGAATATCTGAGCAGTAAACCGCCAGCCTCCGAAAAGCACTACAAGGTTACATTAGGATTTCAATATTTTCCGACGTTTACTGTCAGGCAACATTTGTTTACCTTTGACTATAAAGCTACACGGGAAATCTTCATGCTGTCTGTCAAATTAATGTGCAGGAAATGGTTTCATATTCTTTTGGATTTAACATGTGGGTAGCGATTCAAATTAGCAACCATCGTCTTCCAGTCCAAATCCCAAATAGACAGAGTCATTTGGGTCACAAGTATAGCGTCAGACTTTGGTTGTATCTATTCTACTTGTTGACTAGACGTCCCCATCCACGTGACCAGTGCATAGCTGATTAAGTCATTAGAAGCAGGACTTTTCAACCAACTATCGTAACCGATATCGATTCAGTTAAGTATTCAACTCACAGAATTTGTACTCCAAGATTATTGAAATACTTGATGCACATTCTGTTTTTTTGTCAGCGGATATGTAACTCTAAATGCACAAATAATTTACCACGGCTTACAGATAACTCGTTCCTAATTCATCAGTGTCGTTACCAACATCCTCGTCGCCGTCGTAGACCGTATTAAGTCAGCCTCTCATACAGATGCTTGGCCGTCTTACGAGCGTGGAAAGAAGAACTGAATCCAAATTTAACAACAAATGAGAAGAAGAAGAAGAACAAAAGGTGGGACTGAATATACACCAGTATAGACTCAAGCATACAAAGCTAAGAAGTTTATACCGTTTGAATAAACAACTAAGCTTTCAGTGAATGTAAGACGTTCGCAACAAGACAGCAAGATGACTGCCACATATCGACACCACTAGTTTCATCAACTCCACAGGCAACTCACCAAACAGCGGCAGCGGTCACTCTACTGTATGTGATCAGCAGTCATCTCTTCTGACGACCGTAGCCGCCAACTCTGCGAGGGTCTCAGCCCGGGAAACTTTATCTGTTTAGGCTATCATCATCAACATCATCATCATCACGACCACAGTCAGCAATACATCAGTGGTTCACACTGATGCTTAAATGTCGTACAAACGTGAATAAAAAAATTAGGCGACGGAAGGAGAGGGACTCAACCATTAAAAATAGCCACATCTGTATTCAAGCATTCAACATCAAGGTGCCCACACTTTGCAAACAAAAACCGAGCTATAAGTGAAGGTAAGACGTCATCAGCAATACAGCTTCCCTACGGCTTTCACTGCCCTGTGCCATTCAATGCACTCATTCCACAGACCACTCGACCAAACAAGGACAACATTCAAGCTACTGAGCCAGAGTAGTCGCCATCTCACTTAATGTTTCTGGCCGCCGACTTAGAAAGCTACGACGTCCTAAACCCGGGAGACAACGTACGGTGGCCAACCCCTTCGTGAACGACTTCACCTCTCTACGCCAAACCATTATCCGTCCGCTTCGCACCTCACACCGATCGACCTCGGCAATGACAAGTTACCGGGTGACCGGTTGATATCCTTAGTACTTTGCCTAACCATCTAAGTCAGTGCATGCTTACAGAGTTGAAAATAGAACCCGCTTGACACTCACAAACAAATACTCGCTTCATAATCTCATCGATGGTTGCCTCTTAGCGCCGCCGATGCGAACGACCCAATGTAAGCGAGAATAGTTACCTGCTCTTCTTTTTAGGAGTAAACTGACGCCGATCTCACAGTCACCTTCAGAGAAATGTCTCTCGACTGTGTCTCGACTGTACGTTCACATGTTTGTTCGGTCTACACATGAGTTTAGGTTACTCGCAGTGTTGAATGCGTCTCCACAGTCGTAAGAAAACAAGAATGTTGACGGACGATACATGTGACGCCGCTCTGAAATTTGGCAGAGTTAAAACTCGATCAATCCATCTACTTCTAAGATGAAAGCCTCTTTGTTCTACCATAATGTTTACTTTCCGTGCAACAGTCTTTCGTTGAAATATGATGAATACCGGAATCCTTGTTACAGTTGGGGTCAAAATCATTTCTTTACGATTTTTGAGCGGGCCGCTGGCCTCTTTTTTGAATATGGAAGCTAATATTAGGGTAACCCTGGTAGAGAAGAACGGTCGCAATCGTCCACGCCAGTTGGGATGATTTAGTCAAGGTGTCCATCGATGGCTTATCACATTCTTAAAAAGCGCCGGCAAGAGATCATTTGAATCAATAACCCTAATACGTTTGAGAGTAGAAACACCGTAGCAAACCTGAGCTTTGGTAGACAGTTTTGAATCTACCGACCGAAACACTACATTTCAAGATCGCGGCCTTATGACGGTATAAGTAAGAGGCCACCTAACATGTCTTTTAGTGTGTTCTGCCTACCAACGCACCCTTTTGGACTTACCGTCGTCCACTTTGCTGATGGTTTTGTTGAAATAGGGACGTCCTGTGTCATCATTTTAATTGAACGTGAAGAGTTTACTGGTGTTCTACATAGCGAAGACAATTCCAATTTCATGAGCTGTTTCAGCTGACATGTCTGATCATCAGCGATCAAGGTGCACGTGACCTGCCTACAGATATCTTACTAAACTTGCTGTATGAATCGCACTGTCGAAATTTCTGTTTTCTGTCTGACAGTTTTATGGGCTTTCATAAGATCTAGTAGTTGTCTAACCCACGAACTACTGTCGCGAATTTTGATGGTTCTTGCCACCTGAATGACCTATGAACTTCGGATCTAGTGGCTGTCAAAAGCTTCGATATCAGAACAGCTGAGCTTGTTTTCTAGGCTGATTTGGTACGTGAGCTTTACAACCAAACTAGCCAGTTTCTTAACAGCCTTTTGTTCTGGTCTGTGGTTTATTTGTATAGCAAATTTAAGAGCATAACGAAGACGTGCAAACGCACAGTCAAACTTTATGTACACACCTCATTAACAACGATACATCATAAAGGAAGTGTGCCACCTACTAATATCAACTCTGATGTTTATTTGAGAACAGGTCTTATTCGGCGAAGCAGGACTCCAGGTGAAACAACAGCGCACATAATCTCCAAGATAAGTACTGACCAAGAATAGCCTTTGCCGGATGTATAGTTGCAACAGACATCCGCCATTTCTCAGCTATGTGATGCTAGTCCAAACACATCACTCAAATTTGTCCCGTTCTCACCAAGTTGGCCCACATGAACGTTTATCTCTCTACCCAGAATGACTACATTAGAGCTATATGTCTGCCCAAAGACGGCAGCCGGACCACAATGAAATTTGTGTTTGATATTGCGGTCAGTGCAATCATTTGAGTGACAAGCTGACGAAGGACAGTTTTCTGACGGTTTGACGTTTAGGGCTGGTCTTAACGGAGCCTGTTAAGCGGACGGTGCAGATTCTGTTTCAATCTGGAATCAAATCTACCAGTATGGTGATGGCTATTGAAGAACTCGCTGTCCCTACTCCAGCCTAAACCATGTCTGTAGCCGAACAATCACATGAATTGTACAACTACTGGCTTCGACCCTGACGAAGGATGTCAGCTCACGTATATCGATAGCCCACTGGGCTAAAGTGGACAGTGTGGTGACCACACCGAAGGAGCCACTCATGCTAAGCAGGCTAACAAGCCTGATAAACTAGACTGTTAGTCCTCCAGGTTCCGTTTTGTGACAGGGATGGCATCTTTTACAGGAAAGAGTGGTACTAGACCTGGTAAACTGTCACCCACTCGTCGCCTCGCCGTGAAGGCTTTTGAGGCAAAAGCTGTGATTGGAGTTACTATTCGTCCTACCCTCCAGGCTTGGACCTCTTGACATTATCTCATCGCACGTACAACCATGAATACTCGCAACGGTGCTCTCTCCATATCACAGTCGTCGTCTGATAGTACAAACTAAGTCATTCTGTCTGCCGCGTACATCACAGCAGATGAACAAAAAGCTGCAACGGCTGCCCCATCTCCTACTGTCACAGTTAAGTTAGTTCTTAAACCCCTCTTGACCTCGGCTCCTGGAAAGTATTTTTCCGATCTCACAGCAGAGAAACGTAATCATAATAACACTGTACTGATAAGTCCTATCTCCTATCATCTTGTCCCCGGCTTTCATCGTCCGTTGGTTAGGCCTGATGTGATTCATTATACAATTAGGATAACAGGCCACCCTCAGTGGAACGTTAGACTTAGTCGACGTCTGCTTTGTTTCAGAGACAAATCCAAAACAGTTATGAATTGTTCTCTCAGTCTCAGAGTGTCTCAAGAATCCCACATCGTCTGGTTTTTGGGCAACCTGTCATCCAGGTTGACATTCTAGTGGATTTATACTGCAGCACCATTCGCGATCAAACCCGTTTTTGGTGATCGGTTACAATTATCTCATTTGTACTCATCTAGATATGGGCGTTGTAACAGTGCTGAATCCAAAGATAGCTCACATGAGCGGCAAATTTCTCATCTCGTGATATTAACATGTCATCTTCTTACCCGTCAAGACCTTATATGAGCGTTCATTCACCAGTGAGTTCATTTAATAGAGACCTGATCGCACTGCTTCAACGAACACTTTGGGCTAGATAAGCGGTAAACTTTGTACGTCATTACTTCATGGTTTGTATGTCAGCCGGCTCATCATACTGCTCACTTGGTTTGCCGTGGACAAGATTTTGTACTAGTTTCGGTCTTATAGTCTCGGTTGAATGCTTTCAAACCTGGTTACCATGTAGGTTAGTTGGACACGATCCATCTCACTGCATAGCAGTTCACGCTGATGAACACTGCCACGTGGGAACCTCAAGTAGTACTTCGTCGATCTCTCGATGTTCACCCACAAAATCCGTGACCACATCCCACGTATTGGCTATAAGCACAGCGGTCTGCCTGCGGGATCTGATCTCCGCAGGTGTGAATTGTTATCTCTCTGTGGTAAGTTTTATTCAGCTGGGGTCAGTGCACAATGGTCATTAACGTTGTTTTGGTTATCGAGTTCAAACTTCGGTCGTGGCAAGTTCGTACATAACGAAGGGGCTAAAATTTGGTCTCAGGTTTTTTATAGAAAGGATTTGGGTGGAAAGTCCAGCTGATTTTGAGTGTTTCGATCAGCTGCGAGTGGTATGCAACTTACATAACGATGAGAACGTTTATGTAGGAGAGGTTTGTGCGTATGGGCAGAAAAGCAATGTTTCTAAACTCGGATTATCCTACGCGTTCAAGTTAACAATAGGCTACAATAGATCGATCAGTTTCAATCGACAGCTTCGTCAGTGAGTTTCTAACAGTGGCATGAGAAGAGAGCACAGTGTCTTAAACATGCATCCTCTTCAGTGGAATACGACTATTATCCGATTTTGATGTCGCCTAATCAGTTCCATGCCGATAGTCAATATAATCACATTGTTTCGCTCAAAAACCTATAGTTTTCGATATGTTTTCCGTAGGGTTTGATCATGCTCTTTTGTACAACAGTTCGACGAAGAGTTGAACAACGGTCTGTCAGGTGAAACTCATCTGGTGTTTGCAGATCAATTACAGCCAGCTACGTCCACGATTAATCGAGTGAGTAAACGTTTTGGGAATATTTGCTGTAGCACACGACGTCGAACATCAGACAGATGTGACAAACAAGCTCTATGTTTCAAATGGACAGATCAGGACTAGGTTTCTCTGCAGTGTAACAATGAATTTCGTGCTGTTTTCAAGTTGACAACGTGAAACTTTGAAGCAGCAACTTTATCATCTTAACTGCATTTGCTCAAGTAACTTGTGGATCTTTCAGATAACCTGAGTTTTGGTCTCCCTTTCTTCTCTGTCTCTATTGTGAGGGGAACCTGCCATTTGTGAACCTTGAAAGTGACGGTACTTCCCTGTCTGTTTCTCAGCCTATCAGGTTGGGTAATTTTGTGTGACTCCTGGAAAAATGCTCTGTTCTACTTTACTGACTGCGCGTGACTGATTATGGGACATCGGGCGTATCCTTTGATGAATCTTTAATCAACTCTACTACGAAGTGGCATGCGGATAATGTTTGAGGCAAGGCTGAACTGCGAACGATTCATGTTAATTGTTAAACTTTGATGGCAAAGCAGTGTAGTCAATTGATGAATGGCGTTGGCACCGGTTATCAGTCCTGTTGAAAAATGTGGTTTACAGCGGATTATTGGCAGCAGAATCAAAACCTCCAGCCACTCACTAAAAGCCTTGAGTTGGTACAAAGCACCGTACCATGATCTCTAAGAGACAAATCGCTGTGAGGGGTATGGCATCCTGTGAGCCCCTCAAATTCCCCTAAGTTTATATACATGCACATGATATGTATTCATACCACGGCAACTAGTTATTAATATGCTTGAGCCTTACGCCTTGCGTTTCGAACTAAGGCACCTACGAGGCATCGTGTATCAATGCTAATCTTGATTGATACTCTTACCGCGCCTTGTGTTCTTACTCTCACAACGGTTCTGTTCATCATAGCGCGGGTGTCTCGACTCTCCACATGCCATAAACCTCTACAACACAGAGTCAGACACATTCATCACTATGGTTGCGGACACAATCGGGCGACCTCATCGTGTCCATGTGCATGTGTGCGTACGTGTGCGTATTCAGTTGGTTTTCTGGACGTCCATTGCGGCGCCGTTTGACATTTCGTCGACTGGGGGGAATTTAGCAAATTTGGTCGCACGGAGATTGTTAAATTCTGACTACTGCTGTTTGCGGTCACGCGGCAAAATTTAACTAACTCGTAGTACACTATATTCAGAGCCAACTATCAATCTGTCCTTACAGTAATTTCAACCAGCCAGTAATCAATTAATAAGTGAAAGTTATTTCCGATTTCACTATTCCTCCGTCCTTCTGCCAGTCTGAATTTGCACTACCGATTCCTTCGGCCGTGACAACACAGTTTAGTGTAATTAATATTTCGAGGATACATCTAGTGCATGGTCGCTCCAAGAATGGTCTCTGAGTATTACTTGTATAGTATGTGAGAGTTCTAACTGTACAGTTTTGGCACATTTAAGGAACCGGATATCAGAAGTAGTTCACAGTCAATTTTACTTTGTAAAAAATTCGTGCTTCTTTTCCAGCTGCTTAATATGGTATACTAATGCTAACTCTTAATTACGGCCTCCAAGTGCAAACATTACAAATTCCTACCAGTCTCAAAACATCGAAAATACACTGAAAAATATTATGGTCTACAGTAACACGGATAGTGATTCAGATGTAATCAGATTAGGCACATTGTGACATATCAGACTGCAAAAATGTGAGCCGCGAATTGCCCACGCTTAGCCTGCAACTTTCAGATAGCTTGATTAGCTGAAGTGTTGACCCGTGTTTTGGTCACATTATAGTTTCTTTGGTATAAACCTTAAGCTAGCCACACTGATTGACTTTAAGAAACGAAAAGGTAACGCTTCATCAGTGTATCATAAAGGATAGGAACAAGCATACGACAACGGTGGGCGATCACCGCACTCCATTCACGAGTTACTTGGGAAAATTATTTAGCAGATAAACAAAACGACCTTTCTAGACGTGATCAGTATGGTTAAGTGGATAAACGACCTTTTCCACCAATAAGCAATTAGCAGATCAAGTCACACCACAAGGCAAACACGTGACAGGTTCATTCCATGCACCACTAAAGCTGAGTGTGACTTATCAGTAACGCCGGTTAAAAATTCGCTGATGGAAATGTAAATATTGTACGAGAGATGATATTCCTAGTATGAAACTTAATTTGCTATTTTATGGAGTGAAAGTCATATACAACCGACTCGTGCAGAAAACTGTTGCTTCCGCTAGGAATAATTTCGCATCAGATACTGATTGCGTCAGTCTTCCATATTCCTTTATCTCCAGAAGCAACTTCGTGAGCTCTCCAACGCCTACGTTCATTTACTGAAATCTGTCTGCTTAACTTCCTCTGATTTTCTAAGGCAAATGCTTGTGGCGTTCCTGTCCTTCCACCAGTTCAGATTTAAGCAGTTTCATTCTGATCTCTTGAAATCGCCGTTGTAAATTTCTTTTAGTCAGCAGTGAAAACGTGTCAGAAATGAGATCTTTCGTGGGTTTTTTGCCAGAACTCGTTCCCATCTGGCTGACATCAATGACCCGGGCTGATGCACATGTACCAGAAACTGGTTACGCGACATTCTCATTATGTACATAGTGTTCAGTTCCTGCCGTTGCACGGAGATGAGCCAACCCTGTGCAACCGTTACATTTTTCTGATAGTGTTAGTCGTCATACAATATTCACCGTTTTTGGGCAACAGCTAACGATGTGATGCAATAACCAAACCCACTGGTTCAGCTATTCACGTATCCCATAATGGGGATACTCTCATATATACATATACTTGGATATATGTAAGTCAAAAAGACATGGTTCTCACTCAAAAGTGTACAGTACAAACAGCAACGGGCCAAGTGAGACAGTCACTAACCTGTATAAAGCGTAGTATTGTTTGTCTTGGCTTTACCTGAACGAAGATTGAGAATCAAGTTTTACTTGATGAAAGCTTTCGCAGAACTTTGAAGAAACTGGTTACTTGCGGTGATTGAGCTCATTAATGCACTAATTATGAATTTATTACCCACATATATTGCTTATTCAATGTGATGTTGAACTATTACAGACTGTTTTGCTTCAGTAGTTGCGTTAAAAAAGAAACAAAGTTTGATGGAGACATTACCACAGTCTGCGACTGAAGAATTGACGTTTGATTCGAATTCAAGTATTCTCAAAGGATATGTTGTGTACATAGTACCGAAGAGGGGGCATTCTTGCTGAGTCTGTGTTCAGTGAGTTACCGATTTCGATCTCCCTTAAAAATGACAGTCTAGAGCCACTTTAAACATCCTATCGTCCAGTTAGGAAGTACGCATTACGAAAGCTGGAAGCGAGTTGACCAGACTTGCTGCCCCACATGTATTGTAGCCGTTAGAGTGATAGAACGGACCGGTGTTTGCGTCAGCAGTTAGCCGAACAGCTCCCCTAGTGGTTGTTATGGTCCACTGTTTAAACGAGCAACCAAGCAGGAAAGTTGAGGGCACCATCTGCTAAATGTTCTGGAGACCGATCACAAAATCGACCAAGTTAAACCGTTCATTCTATCAGGAGGTAACTTTAGCCTCATATGTTTGGCCAGTAGTAAAGTCATGTTGTTCGAACAACGCCGGTCGATAGTGTACTTGTAAAAGACACCGATTTGCGACATCTCTGTCTCCCGTGGTTTCAGTATTCAGCTGACGAGAGAATTCAAAAATGCGACAATTTTCAAGTGAACGCTGAGTTGGATGTTTGAGTAGTGCACCATATTGTCTGCTTTGACGGCGTCCTACGCTTCTACCGGGAAGTGATTGATGGACAGACGATGACTCGCGATAACGAAACAGAAGGTTGCATTCAAACTAGCCACTACAAACGTGGTGTGTCCCTCGCTATGTAGTTTTCCTGACTAACATGGATAGGGGATAGAAACCTTAGGGAAAATGATGATTACTCGAGTTTAGCCACATGAAAGTTGCCGTTGTTTAGTTGAATTGTCCGTGAAATGCGGACAATTACCCAAGCGGTGCAGTAAGGGCCGCAAGGAAGTTGTCACTCTGCAAAGTGGGGGTAACCACATGCTAAAGGTTTGTGTTCAAACTGAAGCAGCTTCGGTTTTAATCTCTTTCCATTTTTTGCACGAGGGTTTATTTTTCCCCATCTGGTTGTACGGCAGTTATACGCTGTTTTCAACTTATGGTGTGTCGTTGTCAGTATGGGTGATGATGATGCTGTTCCATTTTGAGGATTTTACTCAGAACAATCTGCATACCAGTCAAGTGCACCTGACTGTAGCTTCAGTGATTTCAATGTGGACATCACCAAATCATTTTACCTGAACTTTCAGAAGATCTCAACACAGAGTTTTACACGGTGCTCTCCGACCGCACATAATGGGAAACGCTATTGCTGTAGAGGAAAACCAACAGGTCATGAGTTTCTCGAAATCATACGCTTGATTGGCTGTACTGAGTAACCGGGAAAGTCAGGACGATTAAACTATATCTAATCTAACAAAATTGTACTGAGATTCAGTATTCATGGACAACATCTGTGAAGCACATAGTTCCATCCTGGAAACAGATAAAGCTGTACACTTCCGACCAGCCCTAACACAATTCCGGTGTCTCCTTTAGACGCGTAAAAACTGAAGATCTGTAATTGGCTGTCACAGATAATGTAGACCATTTATTGAGTCCAACTAAAAGTGTATCCCAACTGACATTATTTTACTCACCTTTTGTCAGTGACATCGATATTAAGACCTTGTACACAATCCGTCAAAAATCGCATTTCAGTCACTTGTTTATTTGTGCGGTCCATTCGATTCAGGAAACTTGTGCAAATCCATTTGAAGAATTCGTCTCCCCAGTACGTGGAAGTCCTCGTTGTTGCCGAAAGTGTGAATCCGGAACTGGTATGCTTCGCCTGTGCTCCGATTTGGAAGACACTCAGTGCACACCATGCGAACCTCGCTTGGAATTTTCGCCTGTTCCCAGTGCTACCCTCAAATGTCAGCAGTGTCGGAAATGTCATGATGTAAGTTCTTGCTGAAGTTCTGAAGGTGGTTGTTAACCGGTACACACATTTGACTCCAGCCGTTCCGTTTATAATACTTTTACGTGGCTGCATTTAGTACTATTTGTTATAAAGATATTCCGTGCTGGCTTTCAAACTAACCATCATCTTTCGACTGGTTTTCAATTAACATTTAAAGATAATCGATTGAGCACACTAACTGACATTTTATATGTTGTGAGCTGGGATTGTTGTCAAACAGTTTATCCTGCAGTGTTTTTTGAGGCGGGATGCTTAAAGTAACTGCTGCGTACATGGCTGGTCACGCATAGTCTAACAAGTAGAACGCATCGGAGACGCAACTCTTGTGTTGGGGTTGGAGTACTTCCACTGCGCTCTCTTTTCGAAAGAACACTAACAATATCGGATGTTCACTTGAATCAGAATGCTGAAACAATGTGGTTTGATCGCCTATTATCTGTGAGCGGTTGTGATCGTTTTATAGTCGCCTGTCGTAATTGATTTTTAATCAACGTTGACTATCCTATGGGCTTTGGCGAAGCATGAGCACATACATACTGTACTCTGCGTTGTCGGCTGACTGTGCGAGATGCGTATGCTGGTAACATCGCTTTAGTGCGTTTCTGCAAAGTCTGGACACATTTGTCAAAATAGTCCAGCTCTCGAAATAACCTTTTGGCCCCGTGTCATGATGACGACACTTGATTAAAAGTCGTGTGCACCAGAAGGGAAGCCAATCTCACGTTTGGTAACGGACTCTTCGTCTGCCGAATAGCAACGAGCTAAAAATGAATAGCAATGTCAAAAACAGTGGTCCCATGCCAGACATCTATAAGAAAAAGCCAACCACGGGTTGGAACGTTTGTAGTTCAGTTTATAATTCTAGTATTTTGTAGTTGATTGAATAGCCGTTTCAAGCAAATGCAGTTTTCTCGATGCATTTTCAATTCTTCTCTGGCATCTATTTTAAAAGAACACACTGAATGGGCACCGTCCGTGTTAGAGCTCATTGTGCTTGTTTGATGTCGAGCTTCAGCGTACATGTTTGTGAGTATGTGACTGAGTGTACAAATATGGTGATTTATTTATCCCTTGTGTACTGTCAACATACTGACGGCGAACATATGCAAATGTTGATCTGTATGGTATGTGCTTCGTGCCTTCTAAGGGTAGTGATTTTGTGAGACTGGGTTGGCCGTGATCTTAATCACATTGCTGCAGATAGACTGTTTCAGACGGTTGGTTGATTCAGCTGTTTGGTTGATGCCATTTCAGAAGTTTGTCGACGAAGTGACTATGACGATAGTGAGCTCACTTAGCTGACTCGTGGTTCCGCTGTACGTACCATGTGTCTGGTTCATCCATGAAGAAGATGCATACATACGGCTTTCGTCAGCCAATTAGAATAATGTTCACATACCTTCTGTGAAATGCGCCGATTTCACGACCATCGAAATCTGCTCCACATTGGTACTTGGGTGAGTGAGCACAAAAAGGATGTTACACATTTAGACAGCGTACTTCTGAATTACACGTAAATCACCGGGTTCGATCTAAAAGTGATTCACACTTACGAATCACGAGGTTGAGCAACTCCTCGCCCTTGTGTGCTGACATCATCGACAATCAACTCTTCTTACACCTGTATGAGACTGACGTTCACTGATTCCCGGGTTCATATATCTGTCCGTTAATCTTACAGGTAGACATACTTTATGCGCATCCGTAGGGTGAATGTCATTTCAGTCTGTATTACATTTTCAGTACATATTTTCATGTCTCTGTATGTCGAACTAAGAGTAAAGTTTGTTTGTTATCTGGAGGGGAAGTAAATGGAAAGGTTTGCACACTGACCACTCCAGGTTCATTTCCTATGAGTACTTCTCCGAAATACGCTGTCTGTATGATGTTTCAATACCGTTACCAGAAAAGACAGTTGCTTGTCTTTTATGACCTCAAACTGGAATGTACTGTGTTTGCCATAGTAAGCAGGCTATGTTGATTCCAAGATCCAACGATTTTGCAGATGATATCATCCGCATACTTACTGTGTTACACAATCCCATGAGGTGCAGTTGCTTGTAACATTGCCACGAAAAACCCTGTAAACAGTGGACTAAAGATGGCTTCAAAGTAACGTCATCCTCTTGACGATCGTTCCCTCATAATTCTGAATCTGTGTGTGGTGCTCACAAGTTAGTGTCAACCACTTGGATATCTCCGGGTAAACTAATCTTTGAACCTTCCAATCGAGTATAACCACAATGGTGGTCGACGGATTGTACAAGTGTTAGCTCCCGTAAACAGTGAAGTAAGCTTAACGGTGATTAAAATATTTTGGTAGAAATTATTGTCTGCATTCGCCTTCAACGTAGAAAGCAAAATCTTACAATGTAAATCAACTTATCGGGGACAGATGTCAACATTTGAAGATATTGCAATTTGAATCAAACCTTCAATGTGCGTTGGGAGTTGTTCTAGGCTGTGTGGAATTTCTTTCCCTCAAGTTCTTTGGCTCTGTTCAAATACCACACGTCATTAACATCAGCCCATACCTAATCGGCTTAGTTTACCTTGCCAGTACTGTGCGACAGTCGTGATGCTGATAAAATGAAGGATTTGTGAGAAGAATCTAAACACCTCTCCTCCCTGTTCATCATTCACAACTGAGAATCTCCCTTTATCATATCACTTATTTGTGGGATTAGAGGTTTACCCAGCTCTGTGCTGATCAGCTAACCACATACATAACTGACGACTTATTATCCAAAGCAGCAACTAGCGTTCACTATTGAACACTCATTCTATGGAGACAAAAGTTCTTGTCAGTCATATAGTTAATTTTTGTTTACGTGAAGTATTTATACGCTCCATTTGTTTATGTTGTGTATGAGTGCCATAAATGCAACAAGACATTGCTTTAATTGTGGACATCCCATATAATTTTAGAGTGGTCTGTCAGTTTGATTGGACCATTTCTATATCTTATTGACGGTCGAGGAATATCCTTATGAGATATAAAATCTTAACACAGTGTTCACAAGCAAGTCTAACCATCTAGAAAGATATCTTATAGAGGACAGAACTGCATGGAAGTTAACACACATAACGCAAATGTTATGGTGTATATTTCTAATCTTTGATGAACGATATAAGTGACCTATGGAAGTGATGGTAACAAAGTTGGGTACAAAATGATACAGCAATCAGATAGAACACTAAAGATGTTAAGTATTTAACGTATCGGTCACCTTCTTCTTCTTCAAGCCTGTGTGTGCACATCCCTTGTGTTCTCTAACTTGACAGTCGTCCTGTAATCATCATTCCGCTTCATACCACTTACAAATTTTCACGACTCTGTTTGTTCACCCTACTGAACGTCTTATTGGCTCATCAAGGTTGGTGCACATTAAATGGTACCGATTTCCTCACCCAATTAGCATCCGCAGGCCGAAAATGTTTAACCTGTCTCTCTAGCTTTCTCTAAATTGGTCCTGGCATTTCATTGAATCTTTGCCAG
The DNA here is from genome assembly GCA_008508345.1 of Paragonimus westermani. Taxonomy (NCBI): domain Eukaryota; kingdom Metazoa; phylum Platyhelminthes; class Trematoda; order Plagiorchiida; family Troglotrematidae; genus Paragonimus; species Paragonimus westermani. Next base: position 87,257 of record QNGE01000849.1, read on the forward strand.
ATCACAGGTCTAATTTTGGTCAGTTTGGCATAATGCATGCAATTGCAAACAACCAGCTGGTGTTATATGACTTATAGGAGTGCGAGTCTACGCAAACCGTTGGTGATGAGCTATGTAATAGAGTGGAAACGTTTATCTCCATTGAGAGTTCAATCTGGCCTACTGAAACGCCTGACAAAAGTATGAATCTAATGGCCTAAGCCCAGATAACGCTTATCAAGCTACGCCACCTGCGTATTCTAAATTTTTTTAAATCTTTCGTTTTAAAAGGTTGATTGTGTAATACAAATGTAAGGGTAATTCTTCTGTACGGTTACAAAACCAGGCTACGTGGCAACTGTGTGTATGAATCAGCAACGGTATGTGATTCAAACGCTGTAGTAGCAGTGATGATTGTCGAGATTAGGAGACTTTCAAAAGTCTTCCAAGCACTCTGGAAATCAAGCGCCTGCTGGTTCTGCCTATCGCAGTAGTAAGAGTGCAGAACTCCATATCATCGAAGAAAGGCAATGTCGTTGAAACGCGCAAGTAACCAGTGTCCGCAGTCTCAAGACACGTCCTGACAACTGGTCACGTTACCGACCCAGTTTGTGCATTCATAATCCTATTACGTCATTTCGATCCAAGGTTCTTGCGGTTTGCTGAGGCGGTCAAGATCAATCGACTGAAGCTGACCTTGTGTGTTCAGAAAAGACCGTTCGTGAGCTTGACCCTGCCCTGGACTAAGTGACCCTTTGTAACCTACCGATTGACTATCCACCCTACCCAGTAACTGTTCGATATAAGCAACCGTTTCATGTTATTGTAAATTTGGCATCGACGAGTCAATACGAAATGCTTGCATCTACCAGTTTTCGTGTTCCAACGATTTTGTTCGAAAAACTCCCTTATTATGCGGTCAATGATGCACAACTTACCCGCTCATCTGGTGTGTGCATGAAAACTCCGGCCAACTGGAGATCATTAATTACCAGCGGGTATTTATTGAAAACTTAGCGATTAACACGTTGACCAAGCATTTTGAAGTAGAGGTTGAAACCTCAAAACTGTTGCTGTCCAGCCCTAGGGATTCCTGTCAGCATGCACTCTATCACCTTATCACACCGGATACAGCTATGTCCAACAGCGGTGGAACTGATGCACACTGGATTAGGTGTAGGAGTCAGCCGACATGGAAATTGTCCAGCTAAGTGGCAGAATCGGAAAATGCAGGACTGTTTCTCACATACTGTCACCAACTGAGTCTCATGAGCTATCAGCTGGACTCAGTCTGTAGTGATCATCACTCGTAAGGACATTCATCAACTGAAGCTGTCCAGTTACGCAGTCATTGACCTTTGTCTACTGGCACCTTGAAGGTGTATGACACATACATATATGATTTGCTGTTGAATGCTCCTTTTCTGTCTGTGGTCTCGCGAATGAAGGGCCTTTTCAGTCCTTAACTATGAACCAGTTCGATGCTCAGAAAAAAGTTGACGTTTTCAAGTTTGCCTCAAATTTCTTAATTCTCCCACCAAGTGTCTCAGTTGATGTACGATTTTCCACGGAGACGTTGAACAAAGCGTAGGGATAAACCAATGATCCCAAATATTCAAAACAAGATTGGATTGTAATGCCACGGTACTAGTTAACGAATTATCAAAGTGAATATTTAGACAACCTCAGCAGTTTCGATCGACAGATCGTTTCCGGGGAATGGGTTACAATTTGATGCTGAACGGGTTAAATATGAACTATAATCACATAATAAGGCATTCATACCTGAAAGAACTCTTCCGTGCAGTCAACAGGTTCAAAACAATGGGGATGAGCCGAGCTCCAAAAAGGGGTCCACGCACCGCTCAAGTAAAGTACAATGACCGACAACTGGCTATTCGCACAACCATTAAATTGACATGACAAAACAAAATCGTCTAGGTCAAGGTCCAATTAACGTCCAGAAACAGAGGGGAGTTGCATGCAGAGGGGTGAATATTTAGGGGAATTGGGCTGGGTCGGATTTTCACGGTTGTAGTTGAAAAATTCGATACAGTTGATGATGATGATTTGCCCTTATAACGGACGGAACGCTTCAATGGGTCTGACAGTTATCTTATTCGAGGTTTCCTTGATTATTTCCTGGTTTAACCACCGGCCGTTCTTAGTTTTTAGAAAATATTTGCTATTTAGGTTTTGCAGTAAATGCCGATGTATGGAAAACAACTCAGTAGTACTCTTCTACTGTCCCACAGCTTCATCCGTTCGCGAAGACCCGCACTGCTTGCACACCGACCAAGGACACGGAATGCGACTGTATGAAAAACTATTACATGTCTATGGAAAACCAGACTTGTAAACCCTGCACTGTGTGCAAACCAAACGAAGGCGTGGTTAAGTAAGTCTTTTCGAACAGTATGAAGCTAGAAAGAATATGATCCATATTTTCCGTATTCCCATCTCCCTAGGTCATACACCTTTTTAACACATTCATTAGGTTTACTTGGGGAATTTTAAAAAAGATACACAAACTACCTCGTGATGTCCCGCTTCCGAACACAAACGTATTCATAAGTTGTTAGATGTGAGCTTCATCAGCTCTACGCTGCACAACGTACCCATGGGGCCGTTCAGCAGCTTAATGTGCCTAAACCATTCTAAGCCACAACATGCCTGTTTTCAGTAATCAGCTATAACCATAACCAAAACCACGATGAACAGCTATTGGAAGCAGTTCCTTCCTTCTGAAGTAATCAAGCACCTACGTGAGTGACTGCGACAATCATTAGTCCCTGAATATGACCATGTACGTTTACCTGCTGTATACGACACTTAGTCCGCCGCACGTCAGAATTTAAAAAACCACATGCCAGACATTTGAGAGCTCGTGGTACTGCCCTGGATGATCGATATTGGGATCAGAAGAGCGACTCTCATGAGTTGAGACAGTCAGTCAAGTAAACTGGTTTGTTTCTCTTTCGATCATGAACTGAAGTACCACGATGAGTATATCTAGAAATAGCCAGTGTGTCATTCTGGAAGATGCAGCTGAGACTACAGAATGATGTTAAGCTATTTTAGAGGTCAAAATCTTCAACCAATAGTTTCCTGAATGATTTGTCTCTACTGGTAGATAAAAGTCAAACGAAACGACTAGACACTTTTTCCAGGCGAGATGGGCGCAATCTCTGTCAAATGGTGCCTACTACAACTTAAACTATTATAATGTTGAGGTTACTGGTGGTGCGGTTAACACGTTGATCTCACAACCATTAGGACCAGAATGTGAATTCTGGCTCGACTGAGCATATGCATTACTGCTGTTCTCTAGAAAACTTGAAACTCGAATCTAGTGTTTCCTTTCGAAGTGGGCTAGTCCATGGACTTATTTGGGTGCGAAAACTGCGGTCAATTGTGAGTGGTGTTCACTTTGAAACGCGTTTAACGTCACAAACGCATTTGCGCTGGAAGTTAGAATTAAAGCCTAACTAGAACTTTCAGCAGCTGTTGGGTGTTTTGATTACCGCTGATGCAGAGAGGTAATTTATAGAACTGGCACACATATGAATCGTGTTCTAAGTCAGCTAGAGTCCTACGTCTCACGCATATCCAGATGAAAATTTTTGCTTAATGACGAATAGAAACTTGATGTGAAATGTCCTGTCTCACAGAAGTGGTGCTGACATCGGTTTGGGAGGTTGGTGATGCGCTGTGATGAGCAGCCCGGTTATAAGCAATCTCTGCTGGTACGTATTTTTGGGTGTGGGTGAGCTGGCTGTAAGTAAGGGGAGAGCGAACAAAGTTCTATTCCTTGTACCAGTACATTGGAAAAGACCCCTCACGTCCCGTGTGCCAACGGATATCAGTTCCTCTCATGACACCACTCAAGTGTCATGTGTCATAAAGTGGACCACCTTTTCACAGCGTTGGATTGCATTACTGTTCGAAACTCGATCGGAAGTATTTGCAACATACGTGCTCAGCAAGTATGTAAAGACACCATGATGTACGACTCTGTGACAGGGCTGGTGGTCACCATTAAGGGAGAACGGTATAACTTGAATCCAGCTTTGTGCGATTCTCTTGTAAAGAGCAATCTGTAGTAACTTGTGGCTGTTCGCAAAAAGGCTAGGCAATGAGCATTTACTAATAATTACCTTTTCAAAGCTGTTGTGTAACTCTGTTGTGGTCACTTTTCTAACCTTTCTAAACTACGAACACCCCTATTCTACTTATGATAATATGATTTTTGCTTGGTGCCCACAATTCGAATCCCAAAATAAGTGCATTGTTTCTGAAGGTTACACGTATGACTGCTAGTAGCACTTGTTATCCCCTATCTAGTGAGTTGAATTCGCTCATCGGTAGGAATAATTTAGGGATACTACATAATACTTAGATCAACATTCAGTTTCTCCAATGCACAGATTGAATGTGGCATTCACGTGCTCATGTCTATATCATCGTAGTTGGATTTCACCAGACCAAACTTGCAAGTTCATGGGACGTTTTGTTTTGCATAGTTTCTAACTTCATAAAGTTCCCTTTAACTCTGTTCGTTCTACGTTGGATAATATATTTGCCTTTCTTCCGAGTCGTTTGAACGTTCCAGTTCTAATGACCGTTTTGTCATGATAACAGTCTTTGTGATGATAGTCGTAGTACACTACGAATGTCTTCTGTTTGACGGCTTTGTTTCCTTCAGTCCAATTTCGTTTTTTTCCAGACTGTTATTTGATTGAGTTCGATTATAAATTGAAGGGGTCGTTCTGTTAGTTAGACAATAAATGACAACGCGAGATGTATAGTTAAGGATTTATTTCACTGTAATTCTCCTCATTCGGTTATCAGTGTTGAGAAGATGAAAGAGTACAACACAGCAACGTTGAAATCACACAAGTCCGGATGACGGGGAGATTGTACATATAGGTGTTCACCAGTATTCGGGATGATAAATACAATACTTAAAATCACCAACGTCCGAGAAGCGCGGTTGCCTGGGGGTCTCGCCTAAGCTGTCGGGGTAAGGTTGAAACCGTGATGGCGTGTGTAGTGTGATGGAGATAAAACTGGGTGAAAGTCCACTTACTGTTTGGCCAGTGATTGCGCAGACATTAAGGGGAGGAAACCTGTGTACACGGAGCGTGTACCGTGTTCCAACATCACTTTACCCAACGGGAAGTGCATTCGAAAGTGATACAAAATACCGTTAGTGTACAAAATTGAAATATTATTGGTTAAAAATCACGGAATGCCCCACGGTTACAAAAGTGCCTATCTGACCGACATTTCGCATACTCATTACAGAGCATTCTGATGGCTTAAGTCACTAGACGTGAGAAACAGTAGTCGGTTATGTTGAAATGACTGAAGCTGACGAACAAGGTGAACAGACTGGGATTCGTATGTATGAACAGTAAACGTGTCTTTCATAGTGGTGATTTGACAAGTGACCGTTAAGCAGATAACCATTGCCACTTCGTTAAACGCAGTTTATCACGCAAGTTCACATTTTCTTATGATACAGAACGCTGCACCGTAATGTGGAACAGGTTGGTAACACTGAGGGATTTTGGCTTATATTAACCAAACATCATTCAAATTCCGAAGGTTTTTTTCAGTCAAATCACTTCAACTTGAAGCAGACAACTCAAGTTTCACTATTAGTAGATCTCGTTAGGAGCGTATGTCGAGACGATTGGACAATCTGAACACTACCCGTGAACGAATATGACGTTTGCACATGATAGCTCAGTCGTTTCAGTAGCGGAGTGGTCAACACGATTGTCTCAGGGAAGCGTAGCTGGAGTTCTAAACCTAATCGTGGTAAAGATTTGCATTGCTGATCAGCCTTGATAATAACACAGTTCAGCTGTACTTGTTATTTTCGAAAAGGTCTAGCTGGATAAGTCTGTTGAACTGCGGCAGCCGTAGATGGCTATGAATCATGTTCAATTCGTTCTGAAGATGGTTCGCACTAATCAAAATGCAAATGGACAAAACATGACCATGGTGAACCATCACAAATAAAGGAATAACCAGTTGATCTAATCATACAGTACGGGTGTTTAGTTGGGTAATCAACACAAGCATATACTCAGCTTTCACTGTATGATTTTTCGCACAACGTTCGCCCCCACTTTCCCCCAGGGAGATCAGCATAGCAAAACCCTGAGCATATTAGTAACTGAAAGACACTCCAGCAGGTCTGTCTGCGTAAAACTACCTGCGTTCAGTGGGAGCATTTAAAAATGATCCATACAAATTTCTGGGCACGCACAGTGTACCGCTGTTAACAATACTGACTTAGGTCATTTAAACCTCAAAGGTGCTACGTTCAAGCAGGATGTGTAAACACTAAAGTGGTCGTATATGGGTCATGAAATCAAAAGATTCACGTAACGGTCTTTTTAGCCGATTGCTTGTGACACTTATTCATCCATTGGTCTTTTTGGCTTCAGCTGAAAGTGCGCGCCAGGTCAAAGGAACCTTCATAACTTTTGGCCTCCAAGCTAGCAAATTCTTGAACTCTAAGGCTTGCGTATAACCTTTATTGTATAGGTCATACTGGCTTGACAATGCTAGTCATCGTTACCTCTACGGAACGATGCTTAAATCATCAAATCTGCCACAACTTCGTAATAATTCGCTGAGGCTGCTCATGTTACTAACTATTCTTACCAGTAGTGTACATATAACTGTATTTTTCTGATACTTCCACCCTAGTCCAGTGCAGTCAGAGGATTCACCAAAACAAACCATAAGACATATTGCTGAACTGTTCCGTGATGCGTGGTATCAAGAGTGAACTCTAGAATTAATATAACTAGTTAGAAATAGACGAGATACTGACTGGACACCTTGTTATCCGGACAAGACGAAATACCTGTGTGTAACTAGAACGGCCGTCGTTGATATGTGACCACTGAAACTGCAAGGACCGAACAAGTTTCTTGTTCGTATGTTCCTTTCCCTGTCTGTATTGTTGGACAGACTATCCGGAGGGTTTGGATGGAAAATTGCAGAAAATGACCACACTCTGCCAGGCTCCGCGGTGACTTAAGAAAATCAATCACGATCGCTGTCGTCACACATCTTACCGACACCAAAAATCTAGCCTATGCTACTAAAGTATGTCAAGTTGTCTACTGACTTCCTACTAACCAACCTCAGACAATTTGCTATGGTACTTCGGCGATCGCTGACTTGATCACAATCACATTGCGTAACACTGACCTGTGCTTCCCTGAGATACCAATGGTCACAGATCAAACATAACCATCCCATCTCCCCAAAAAACCGCTTAAATGAGACAGTGCGACTTAACATCTCATAGGGTTCACGTAAGATTTACAGACCATAAGAAGGTGAGAATGCTTACGCACCTGAATCTATACTGAGCGGTTTTATCTGGTTCAAAATAATCAAGTGGATTTTAGGGTTCAGTCGATATTTGTCATCGCATATCGTACATCAGTATACCATTCCAATGCTCAGTAGTGGCGTTGATGGGCTCTAGCCCGAACTTTTGGAAAATCCCCGTCTGGTCAATGAATCCCCCCGAATCATTTGGTGGATTCCCTATGATGCACTGAGTTAAGCGCGCTAGTGGGTCCGAATGTGATACTTCTGGGTTTCGGAGCTAAGCTGATAGACCGTTTGCCGCGTTTCAGCACGCTGCCTTTCGTCGCTGATTCGAGTCCAGGAAAAACCCATATATTTTCTGAACGGGCTCCTTCTGAAAACACATCACGGTCTTTATGTCTTTTATGTAATATGTCTTGACAAATCCTCTGTAATTGTATTGATTTAAGAAGCACTGATGGACACAACTTGTTCGATTTCAGTGAGAGTATTCCATTGTTCTCAACTGTTCATTCACGACAGACCTTGTGACTGGAATGCTGATACACAATGTCAAGCCTGCCCGAGCGGTTTCTGGTCGGCTCTGATAGGCGATGCAGTCAAATGTATCCCGTGCCAAACCTGTTCCAATGATCAAGTTCTCGTCCGCGAATGCCTGGTAAATACGGATACCGTGTGCTGCCCGAAATTCAATACTAATTGTTCCGTGTCCAAGCTTTCATCGTTCGGTAAGTTGCTGACAGTTTTCCTCACATTCCTTAAAATCTGTTACCCATCAAATTCCACGTGACAAGCTGCATCTTTTCAAGACTGATGGATATCGAATGGACCATGGACTCCTTTGGCTGTCTCCGGCAGGCAGGTTTAGTTCGTTCCTATTTAAAACTTATATTATAATTCGTTAATTGAAGTGACTTGGACAACGTACACAGTTTTGTCTGTTACTCACTGGACTTTCGCAACTTTTATAATCCAAGCCTCTTTGCAGTTTGTGCAGCATCTTTTGTGAAGGCGACAGCAAAACTTAGAACGTTAAACGGTTCGTTTCTACCATGTTCCTCGAATTCAATTTAGTCTGTTCTGACGGACAGGACACAAAAGTGAAAGTTTTATAAATGAGGACGATGGCAATAAAACGTATTGAGATATTCGTAATGTTGTTTACATTTAAGTAAGCTTTAAATCGTGTGGTCATGCAAGAAAACACCGATGTGATTCTCGGTGTTATCTTTTCCTTGAATGTTTCCTAACGTTAGTGCCTAAGCTGGTCAGGCCTGGTCCAGAACGTCATCTAACTGGGAATCAGTCAGCTGTATACATTTCATTTTGCGATGAGTTGGTCAACCACACAGGTGCTCTCACGGTCGATACTACACTTAAATGATCTACTAATTATATGTAATTCCTCGATTCTAGAATAGACGCTTTATCGATTTTCGCTATAGCAAGCTATTCTCAAGAAATGCCAACCGACATGAACTCATTCACGTATAAGTGAGGTCTGGTGAAACGGAAGAAGAGATTAAGTCTCGAATCAGGTTGGTTCAGTGCCCTGCGGGTCAAGAAACAAGGTACAGTTTAGGTCCCGAAAACTGGCTTCCACATAATCTTAACTATATCCCGAGGGCGATTATAGAACATCCATCCATCTCGTGTGTCAGATGAGTTTTTCTTCAAGTTATTTTCTATGGATAACTGGTTTAGATAGTTCAGATCGTGTTGTAAGGCTATCACATCTTCCGAACATTCTAGAACTCGCCAGCGCTTTGTTTCGCCCGCCTGGAGTAGAATCGTCGACGTAACTAAACTGAGTGGTTCACGAACGAAAAGGATGAGCAGCAAGTGTCCTAAGACCGATCCATGTGGATAGCCACCGTTGGTAGGAAATCACTGACAGATGTATATTCACTTTGGCCTCGAACCTACGTTCAGTCAAATAATCCCCAGGTCACTTGAGTAAGCGCTGACGAACACCATGTCCGTTGAGTCACCGTAGCAAGAAGGAATGACCCACTCCGTCAGATACTTTGGAAAAGTCAAGACAAACCACGTCTACGGCCAGTCTTGTATCGGCAACCTTCGTCCAAACGTCATGGGCAATCAGTAGATCCTTGACGTTTGAATTTCTGTTTCCAAATTTCCGATAGACGGCCAGTTCACAAGCAGTGATTATAAGGTACTACAAGTGGTTATGCTAATTCCTAGGAGCAGCTTTTCACGACGACAGAGGATATCAAAACTGGATCAGGTGATTTGAAAATTGGTGAGTACTCTAATCTGATACTGACCTGTGATATTGAAAGTTGAAATAATTCAGTTTTCACTTTCTGTGCAATCAAAAATCATCCGTGCCTTGCAGCTCCGTTCACTCACGTGTGGCTTCCCAGAACACCGAAAGCATTCACATCTGTATTGGTAAATCCACCAAGGGTTTGCAGTTGCGAAATCCTAACCTGACCCCTTGTGTGCGATACGACTTCACTGTAGAAAAACTTACTATTCACCTTCAGCCTCTGGACAAAACCGCGTCAATGGTAAAATCGACCCTCTCTGATAGTAGCTGTGGTACGATTGCGCCACATAATGCACTCAACAAACGCAAGTTGATTTTGCTCTGGGATGAAAAAAAACTCAATGTAATCAAACGTTTGATCCTAGTCCGTAGACGTCTCGGTTTTCTACCAGGCCAGAGATACCTTACTGAAACTTGGTTGTTAACGGCATCAGAGAGTTCTTCAACGATGAGCTGCCAGTGGTCATCTAGACTGAGTGTGGTGGAAGAACCATGCTACTCTATCTTGCCAAGATTGGCCTAATCTGATTAGAAGCTCAAATGAGGTCAATGAAATAAACTTACCGAAGTCCAACAAGGCAATAAGACTTGATGGCCTATCACCACCTGATTATAAGAAATTCGTTGAATATTATGCTCACCTCTGGCAGTTTAATTCACTCAGTTTTCATACAACATAAAATCAATGACTGTTAGAAAAACGGCAACTCTCAAACGCCAACTCTCAAAATACGTCAAAACGTCATTTACAAAATCCAATGCAATGACTGTAGACAACTCTACGTCGGCCAAACCGGACGGAAATTATCAACACGAATACATGACGTTTCTTCTGTCGGCAGTCAATCAGACTCCAGCCCAAGGATTCCAGGGAACAACCAGTCGGACATCAGGTCAAAGCTCACTTGCGACAAAATCAACCAATGGTGGGTCAGGCCAAACACGACAGAAAACGACCAACCAGAATTCAGACCAGTAGGTAAACTCACTGTGCTATATAAGAACAGGCATCGATCCAACTTCACCAAACGCCACATTCAAAATTATACGCTGAAACACTCACGCACTGATAATGTCACCTCGCTTGGTGATGAAACGTTTGCAACCTAAATGCCAAGCTCGGCGAACATATCAATACCAAAACCATCAACCCGAGCTACAAACAACACCACCACTGTTCCCAACCATCAGAAACCTATGTCTTCATCCCTGAGAAATTTGTCTTGTGATAGGCCTTTAGACCCGTATTTTGGGGGATATACTGCCTAGTTCCATGTAGATAGCTGATTTTGGTTATCCCATGTCAGAACGTAATCAAGACAAGACAGCACTTAGCCCACACCCCACCTCGTATGGTCTTGGACATGTTGAAATAGTCTAGCTCCCATTACGGGGCTCAATAAATCCACAGAAGAAGAAAACGCCGTAGTATTGACTAAATGGTTCATGAAGTCTAGGTCCGGATGATTAAAATCTCCCAGTAACAACGTTTAAACATGATCTACCTATGGTGTTCTACGCAGAACGTTGTGCAAGGCCACCTGGGCATCCCGGTGAGCAGGAGTCGATCTGTATATCACACCAATAAAACAAACGAATTTTTGAGTGCAGTTAACTTTCTTCCAGACTTATTCCGGAGGCTCGAGTAGCACCCTACCACGGACACTTGGGGCCTTTAGGTGCGACCCAAATAAGGAGCTATGCCACCTCCCTTACCGATTGTCTTGTCTGCAAAACATTGTCATGCCAGTGGTAGACAATTTGCCATCCTGCACCTCGTCTTTACGCTACGTCTCCGCGAATAGAAGTCATGAAGCTTGTCCAGTTTGATAAAGAGTGAATCTGCGTTGGTACAAAAACAATACCAGGAAGCAGATTAACTACTCGAATTATACACAGCAAACCAATCCATTTGAGGGGATTCACCGAGTGAAAAGGGCGGAGACCGTGTGTTGTAGTTTAATTTGAAGCCAAAATCCCCTAATTGGGTATGGTGAGAGTGGGGTTTCTGTACGAACTGCTGGAATGCATTTGGCATCTTTGTGAAATCCACATGAGACAACATTAGAAGCAATCGTACTAGATTATATGACACGGCCAACACTATGCTTCATGTTCTCAGAAAGGTACATTTTGGACTAGTCAAACATTCTCATTCTACGCAAATGGACAGTAATTTACTAGGTGTACTTGGGTCAAAACATAACAAGCGAAATAACCTTGAAACTCATGGAACAGGTGTCGACTGATCACAATCATTACGAACTGGAAAAGATCTTTTGATTCAGTTTCGAGGTTACTTCACTAATAAATGACTGTGTTAGTGTGGAAGCCGAGTAAATAAGGAGTAGCAGGTAAACAATGGTAGTTTCATCGGAACCTAGTGGAAGATATATGAATACATTCGTAGAGATCCAAGTAATTGGAGGTGAGTTATAATAGGTTGAATTTATTTTGGAAAATTTTCACACATTATGAAACGATGAAAAACGAAAGGTCGATGGGTTGTCTACGAGAAAGGTTAGTGCAAATAGATAAATGTTTTAGAGATCTAGCAAAAAACACGATTGGTGTATAACGTGCAGCTTCGCTCTTGAATAGGATTACACTATGGGAACACGCGAAAACTGGAGGGTAGGAAAACCGGGCCCTGGAAGTGACTATTGGAACCCTGAATATGTAGTCTACGGGACGTGTCACGCAAGAGAATGTCGTTACATTACACATCGCCGGTGTAAAATAGTGTGCGCATTCGTTGTTCTGTATTTTAACCTATCTTGTAATGGGTGTCTAACGATAAACAACTTCCCAGGTCATAGTTCCATGCGATGACATCGTGTTTCGAAAACAAATCTGGGAAACAATTGATGGACAGTGCATCCGATGGGAGAGCACGAAGAACCCGACAAATTGGCCACCCAAGCGGCGTAAAACGGACATCGACTTTCAATGCCTGTCATAAAGCGAATTTTCGGACATTGGTGAAAATGTTATTAACACGAAGTGAACTAGTAGTATCGTTCAAAGTAACCCTTAGATATTCAGCAGAACGTAATTAATATAAGGTTCGTTATTTGTACAAATGAAAGGACACGCATTAGAAAGTCCATCATACCGATTCTGTTTCATGAGGGAAGACAAACTGTCAACATATCCGGATGTGGTAAGAGACAACCTGCTGAAGACCCGACATCTGACGAAAATTAGAACAAGATGAGGATTCCACTCTGCAGAACTCTAAAGCTGATGATGACTGACGAACTGAGTACCCTAGCTTTGACTTATACAGCAATCACGTAAATGATCACCAGTTGATATACGCCTCTAAGCGCATCGCTCTAGTCAAAGGACCAGCTAGAGATTTCCCAAGAAGCATTGGCAGAATGAAGTAGACCGGATAAGCGACAGAATTAAGAGATGCGAGTGAGCGGTGTCAAGCAAACTGGTTGATATTCATTTGAATTTTCACTTGAACGGAATTTAGTTTTTTGGGAAATTCTAGTACCGCAAACGTACATTAAACCAGACGAAATTCGCCATTTCGTATTTTGAGAGTTGGCGTTTGAGAGTTGCCGTTTTTCTAGCAGTCAGTGATTTTATGTTGTATGAAAACTGAGTGAATTAAACTGCCAGAGGTGAGCATAAAATTCAACGAATTTCTTATAATCAGGTGGTGATAGGCCATCAAGTCTTCATGCCTTGTTGGGCTTCGGTAAGTTTATTTCATTGACATCATTTGAGCTTCTAGTCAGATTAAGCAACTCAACAGAACGATAAAATCCATTGGTAGCTGGGAAGGAAGTGTTTTTTTGCACCGCTGAAATTACGATCGAGCTGTTTGATGTCGATAACTGGTCTCTCCACGACACAATTCAAATCACGCGGTCTTTCCATAAGTTGTCAGATCTTTCGGCAGCTTTTGTAACCCAAGATTGTATCCGCGTGTACTGACGTTAAACGATCTGATTAATTTCTGTTAGCCTCTGAAGTGCATCTTGTCGGAAGTATTCGTTGTCTTTCTTGATACACATATCACTTTATTTGGATGGATAATACTGTTCATTCAACCTCTTCGGAAGTTGCCAAATCTTGTGACAATTCTCACAACCTAACAGTGTGGACAGTTTAACACACGGCTGATCGACTGTGAAATTAGTAATCGTTTGTTTTATACTTCTCGTTTTCTAACAAAGTTTTTTATACAAGGGGAAGAAAAACTCTCCGCAAGAATGAGGATTGTTTTCCCGGGACAGCGTATATCGGAGTAGAAATTGAGTTGGCTAGTCAGCCGAACACAACGGAACGATTATAACGTGAACAAACATGCACAAATCAGGTGGAAATGTCATTTTCCTAATCTTGTAGTTGTCTGGAAGAGGTTGCCGATGTCCGATAGCGATACTCTTACAACGTGTGAAGAGCTTATAGTGTGTCTTACTGTAAACCGTAAGGGAGAACTTTACGAGAGAATAATCAGGGTTGTCGAGTAGATCGTGCAAGAGAAGTGCACGCAATGGTGTGATATTGCGGAACGCCAAATCGATATGTGCGTCCAGGCACGCAAGGAAGTTCACAGTGTTGTGCCTCTGGATACTGAGAAAGATGTTATTAGTTTCGCTGAAATCACCGCATTCAATGCATATTGGCTGGCCAAGAACATTACATAGAGCTATCGGAGAGTTGTTGAGAAATTTGTTAAGGTTACTGAAGGGACAGCTGGGGGCTAAGTAAATTGTACATAGTACAACTGAATGGAACACTTCAAGAACTTGAGCCTGGTCACAACAATCATGCAGCTAGCACGAAAATTTGATTAAGTATAAGGCACACGCATAGACTCGCACCATAAGTGATCGATGTAAATAACAACATCACCGCCACACTGGAAACAATCTACACGATAGCAACCGAGGTCATCAATCTGAATAATGTCATCTTCAGTGTCTCCATGCAGCCAGGTTTCCTGTTACATGATGATAACCAGACAAGCCTATTCAATAAACAGGATTATACCGTTAACCTCAGGCATGTTACAGAGTACGGAACGAACTTCTTGGGATATCTGGTTGTGACTAAGAATTCCCTTAATATTGCTTCTCGTTGTTGCACGGTGTTTTCAACAAGCTCTATTTTTTACTCTTTCCAGTGACTGGAAGCACTAGTTGTGCCCTAAAAATTTACTTACTCACACTGCTATAACAGCTCTTCTTGGGTGTTTTTCTCCCAGTTATTTCACTCGTTATTCTTACGAAAGTAAATGACTTTCATTGATCGATCAATGATGGGCAATATATGCCGATCCTGTCCCCTGTTACGTTAGTCACTGTCAATTTGCTCTGGTTAAAGCAAAGAGAGTTTGAATTGGTTCCTGACCGATCACGAAACGTTGAGTGTGACAGCCGACTGATGAACTACATGATTGGTTATTTTATACTTAACCTCCCAACTGAGAACAGACCCAACAAGAAAATATCCGGTACTTGTCTGAGCTCGAACCAATAATTCTAACTTATTAAATCCACTGTATCAGTTGACTGAAAGGAGTGACGATGAAATAGAGGAAGGGGGGAAGAAGGACAGAAACGACCGAAGTTTCGATCTAGCCGATACTTCATGAATGTCAGTGCCAGTTTATTAACGTAACAATGGTATATGTGATCATCCTCTAGTGTCACTAGGTGGACATTCTTCGTAACGTCATCAACAACTCTCTGAAAGTTACGTTCAAAATGTAATTTCCCGGAGCAACCGCAGTAGTAGCGAAGTCAAGGCTGTGTCTTTGACTGGTAAGAAAACACTCAACTCGTAACTGATAAAATACAAAGGTCTCAACGAAATGTAGACTGAGGTCGGTTGGCAATCTCAACGGAACAATGGCTATATATATATATATAGACTCGCGATATGTGCGGTCATATGACCACAAGCGTATGAGTTCACTCGGTTAGCTGTAATATCCATGTAATGATCCCACTACTGACTGCTCTTAGCAAGCCTAAAAGAGTGTTAAGGGCCAGATTTTCCTATTCATATAATTATGAAACTGTGTAGGCAATCAGTGGGACTTCGATTGTTTAATTTTTCAATTTAGTGTATGTGATCAAAGTAAGAAAGAGGTTTCGTTTGCTTGCATTCACCATCCTTCGATTTTCTTTGTTTTCTCATCGGTTACAATCTAGAATCTACTTAAATGATAGACGAATTTGGTTATTGTACCATGGCTTCGTCCAAAATTCTCACTAGCCTGCTGTTCAAACCCTTCTGATTTTCTTATTTCACTGGTTTAACTCAAATGTGAAATTTCCGAGCTCTAGCCATGGCTTCTTAGCTTAGCTGGTAGAGTGGTTGCCACGTTTGCTTGTGCTACTTCTGTCGTTGGTTCGAATCCAACCGAGGCCCTAATTTTTCACAATTGCATAGCCCTTAAATTACAAATCCTTCCGTGCTACTCATTAGCAGTACTAGGTCTGCTTGTTACACCGGGTTGATTTATAACTCGAAAATTATGTCGACTGAATATCATTCACAACTGATTGCAGCTACCGCATTCCCGTGGACATTCCAATTGGCTCCGTTTTTGACAAACGAATCATCAGTAGCTCGAAAATCGCGTACAGTTTTAACCTGTTCATAGGTTCGAAAATTGGTAGACAAACAAATCTTCAATTTCACATTCCGATTGTGCAACGGGAACCGTGAGGTCATGACCTCTCTGAATGGGTTAACGATGAAGTGTACGGTTAGGATAATGCGTCAGCTACGATACTAATGTTGTTGTTGTGATGGTGGTGGTGGTGGTGAGTGAGTGAGTGCTACCGTTCTGGCGGTCCAAGTGATTGTAGAGTAACTACGGTAACAGAGCTTATCACTGGCGTTGAGGTTTTGGATGCAGATGGCAGTGGAAACCATTATTATGGAGGTGTTTACGACCGCGGAGCTAATGGCTTTTACACAGCAGTCGTTGTGGGGACGGTGTTCGTGTGACATCGATGACGCGATTAAAGATGATACTCGATGGTATTCATAGTGGTTAGGATGGTTTTGGGGACGAGAGCAGTGACCTCAATAGTCGTGTTAGTACTGATGGTCGTGATAGCAGTAATGGTCAGGTTGATGGGGGTGGTAGTGGCGATGCTGATGACGGCGACAAATGTTATCAGTGATATAATAACCGAAACCATTTATATAACAACTTGATCACTGCTCACAAGCGAGAGTGGCTGAGCGTTCAGTTGTGATCATTCGGTCGTGCCTAGCGTGCGATCAATGGCACAGTGGCCAACACGGTTGCCTCGAGAAAGCGGGGCCGGAGTTCAAATCCCGATCGTGGCAAAGACTACTGACGAGCTCTAATGAGAGCGAAACTCGAGTCTAGTGTTTCTTTTCGGAAGAAGCTGGCTGGAAAGTCTATCTGAATGCGAAGGCTGTGATCAAATGTGGGTGATGTTCAACTTGGAAATAAACCAAATCTCCGACTACTCATCAGTAATTTATATAACAGTTTACGTGATCCCCGTTAACAATCAGCCTTTGAAATAGATCACACACAAACAACATGGTGATAACCGACCCCCCTCCCAAGTGTGATTAAATCTCATGCATACACACAAACTATTTAGCAGATTTAATCAAGTGATACCTGTTGGTTAATCATGCAAATCACCAGCGGGCACTTCTTGTGAATGACCAATCATTAACCAATGTGAATATGTAAGTGATCACATTAAAATGACCTAAAGCTAACCGTTTGACTATAAAATTGTTAACGTGTATACGGAAAACAAGTGTTGTGTAACACGTCTAGTATGTGATTAAACATTGTTCTTCGGTTGTGTCGCACCATCTATACACAAATGCCTTGATTGTCAGTACAGGTGTGTTCAGTTGGGTGAACCAGTTAACCTCACTTCCTCGAGCTCTATCGATTGTAGCGATCGGGCATGTGACGTGTGTGCAAGCCGATGAGAGTAACAGAGAACAAAACACAAACGTGCACACATGCGTGCACTTCGCTCATGTCGGTCTATTTCTCAGCCATCACGCGAGTGAATGAATGGAAAGCAAGATATGTTCGTCAACGTCTGACGTTGACCAACAAAATGGGGACGAGTTTCTTTGTTTGTTCTCTTCTGGTTTTTGTCTTGGTCAGTCAATTTGTGGTAAACCGAAGCCCACGAATACCACTTTACGGTTTACCATTGATTTAACTAGATACCCGAAGGAATTCGACTGTTATCTCTGTCTTGTTCGCAGCTGGTTAGTAAACACGTTGAATGATGGTGCTTTAGAGCCAGTGATTTTGACCTCATGATCAGTTTAGGGGAATGTGTGGAAATGAGATACATGTAAGCTCGTTTGTAGACTGGAATTTTTATTTTAGATGAGACCCATGGCTTCGGCTAGATTCGAACTAGCGACAGACACAGCATGTCACAACGCGATAAGCCCTCTGCCAGCTGAGCTGCGGAACCACACCAGGAGCTAGGAGATTTTACATTTGGATTCTGTGAGCTTCTGGTGTGGCTTGGTAGCTCAGCTGGTACAGCGCTTACTGCTTTGAAGCATGCTGTATCTGTTGCTGGTTCGAATCTAGCCGAAGCCATGAGTTTCCACAGTTGAATCTCATCTAACATCATAAGTCTGCCACACTACTTATTAGTACTGAAATTTTTATCGTTTCATTCATGTATCGGGTGTTTCCGTAGACGCATTATGTTAGTCTGGATTATAGGCAATTAGCAATATACGAAGAGAAATTTGGCGCAAGTTCGGACAGAATTGAGATATGGAAGGCGAACGGACGATGTGACCACTCACAATTGGGTTTTCTCCATCAGGCGCGCACTCACGTCGGTGTAGTGTAGATTCTATTGGTTTCCACCGTCAGTGTTCTTTATACACTTCCGAATTCATTGATTTCTTTTTGGAGTGCGGAAAAGGGAGGAGTTATTCCGTGCGTAATGATTTAGGTCATTATTGAAGGCTTATCCTTTATCACGGTAAAATTACCATCATTAAATTGATCAGGATACTTTTATCTTGTGAGATCGCGTTGTACGTTTGATGACGCCGACTTTTGAGGCTCCCAATCAAGCCTGCCGTTAACTGGCTGCTGCACGCTATTCTTGAGGCACCACTAAGGTATGACCATTCAGTTTTTTTCGGATAGGATAATCGTTTGGTTCATTATATTAATGGGCGTTTAGTTGAGATGTGCGCACTCTCGTACAACTGTGTCCGTGAGACGCACACGCCCGTCCGTTTTTCAGTACGCCTTTTTGCTTCTGCTTTTCTATGGGTCATATGCCTAACACACACACACACACATCGGAACATTTATCTCTAGGTTTGGTGTTAACCTCATTTCATGTTGCTTCCGCACCGGAGGCAGGCAACCGCATTTTTTCATTCTGATTTCTTGTAGTTTCGTCTGCACTCGCGCTCGCACACAAGTGTACGTGCTCCGCCCCATTTGGTAGCACCAACGCTAGAAGTGGTATATGCTGGCGCACACACGTAACGTCCACCATCTGAAAAACCACACATAATTGCGTGGAGGGTTATGCGCCAATGGCAAGGCGGCCAATAAATCATGCTGTAGCTTAGGCCGCATCGAATTATAACGTATCCCAAGCAGTGTTTGTCTGTACGTGCGTATGTACACCGATTTAGTACTGGAGCTTGTAAGCCAGACGCAGCGTTGTTGTCCGTCGGCTCACACAACATTATGCAGGTAGCGTCCACTGGCGGTGATGATGTATGTCGCATGCTCGTACACATGTGGGAGTGCCAGAAGCGAACCGGTCGCCTTCCGGCGATCAAGTATTAAATCTTCAGAGGATCAGCGGTCGCCTTGACACACACGCATTCATTCCAAGTGGATTTATGTGCTTGTCTGCGTACGTGAGACTGTCCTTTTCGCGTAACGGGCACCTCGTAGTTGCCGCGCCTTGTGAAGGCATTCGTTTGCCCGAGGACTAACTAATGCAGCAAGCGTTGGCTCCGCACCGTGGGTTTTAACCGGAAAGATTTATGTTTCTCTGTGAAATAGACACTCACGTATGCGCGCACACGCGCACGGTTTGGTTCGGCTGTTAGCTACAGACGAGATACTGAACAAATGCACTTCAATGCATGCACGTACGCACCTGTATGCACCGCTTCAAAGCGATTGTCGGTCCCTCTTTGAAGTTTACGGTCGGACCGGTTTGCCGACCGTGCATAGTTTGTAGGTTTTGAGATTTTAAATCAACAGTATGGTGAGTCAAGCTCACGCACTATCCGGCATTGTTTGTTGGTCTATGTAGCGGATGTAGACGGCTTTTGCGCATGTGTACGAGCCATCGTTGGACCCTGCACATAATTGGATCTCTCCTGGTTGCTCTGCTTTATGGAGGTGCGGCTACCGTGGAAATCTTGACCCATGTGCGGTGTTTGGGACATGTATACCATAAACTGTGGGAATATGGTTGAATTGCATCTTTCTAAGCGGACTGAAAATGAAGACTTGTGTACCATTTGACGCTTCCTGCACTAAACAGGTCGGATAGTGCCATCTTGTCCAATAGAACTTACGTTTTATTTTCATAGGATATACATAAGAATGTTCCAAGGTTAACGGACCAATGTTACTTTGTATGGAATCTCCTCAATGTTCACTGGTGATACGGTGATACGCAGGCGTTTACTCCTGTTGGGGGCCGAAATCCTCATAATCGTCAACTCCTTATCGCCAGCAGCATCACCCCACACCGTTATCACCCTTACTACAGTCCGCATCATAAACATCACCATCAAAGACGTTCTAATTAGGGCACAAGAATGCACACGTATTTGGTAGTGCTAACTAACTCTGATAACCTCTTAACATATTAGCCATAGTGTTCGCATTCAGATAGACTTTCCAGCCAGCCTCTTTCGAAAAGAAGCACTAGACTCGAGTTTCGCTCTCATTAGAGCTCATCAGTAGTGCATATCCTTGCCACGGCCGGGATTTGAACTCCGGACATTCCAATCATGAGGCAACCGTGTTAACCACTGCGCCATTGACCTCACATTAGGCACGACCGAATNTCTATCTGAATGCGAACGCTGCGATCAAATGTGAGTGATGGTCAACTTGAAAATAAACCAAATCCCCGACCACTCATCAGTAATATTAGCCATACTTTAAGAATCTATGAGCTTAAGTGGATGGGGCTTGAGTTCTGGATGGTCTATGCCTAAACTCAGACATCAAACATCGAGATAGGAGCACTTTGTAAGTTAGAGGCGTCGATACGACAGTAGACCTCTTATAACTTTCAGTGACACTGTCCACTCTGTGAACTGATTTGATGCCCGAGCCAACAGGAATTAAGTTTTTAACATGAAGAACAGAAATAGGACACGCTATCAAGACACATGGATTGTGAAGCTTTCTAGGATTCGATTAGCCTCTACCGTTATCTGGTGGAGATAGTCAAGGGTAAAGCAGTTTCCTTTGTTTATCTGTTGATAACATCCACTTCAAAATTACTTCGGCCGATAAAAACACTTTCTTGATTTTACGGCTAAGCTCCATGCCGATAATCAAAAACACGTGTCATTTCATTCGTGCACGTGTTCGTATACTGTGCTGTCCGACATTGGAAAACGTTTTCACAGGGTTCCCGGAAAACATGATCGTGTGCACGCGGTTCGGGATGTGATTGATCATGACAGGAATAAGTGAAGTGCGCACTCCACACTGACGATTACAATCACATTTACTACGATGACAGTCAGTGTGCGTGGAAACGAATTTAACGACCTAAAATATATTAAAAGTTGATGGAGTACTAAAAGTCAAAGGTTTGGCAACTCAACCCACTGGATTGCTAAAAATGCTGAGAACAACCATTTTGCGTCCACACTTGAGACTAAACACTGTTTGCCAAAGATGGCTGCACTAATCGGTACAAGATTGACAACCACTGTGGGCGTCGCTCACCTGCGCCCTTCACTTGGCCAAATTCGGTGACAGTGTTATGTCAACATTGTGCTTTGCTAGAACGAGCTCTCCTATCTCAAGATTACTCACTCTCAACCATGGATGCAGTGGAATGAATTTGTAGTTGATTTGGTAGTCGGCCACTATCGGTAAACTATGTGAAAAACTTTTTGTACGTTTCAAACAGATCAGGTGGGATAACTGTTTCCGGCAGTTATTAAACTTTTTCAAACGAGACCAGTGAGTAATTACAGTTGTGCACTGACAATGAAGTTAAGGAGTTCAACTGAGAAAGTAATGGTGTCACTTATTGGCAATTATCTTAATGAGGCTGCTTTATGGCATTTCCGAGTGCACCACTGTAGTATAACAGTCACCGGTAATACACAATCAGAGGAACACAACTGCTCACCTCCTTATGATATTTTGTTTAATCTCTGTGACTAGTGTAACCAGGTACCATGCCGGTCGCCCCTCTTAATTATGATTCCTTCACATACACTTGTTTGTCCTAGGGACTATTCTGTTCCATGATATCCATCACCTTACGATTTATGTGTAAGCTTGTAGACATCTTTGACACAATATCCGAAGTTTTTGCTCAAGCCATAGTCATGGTTTCTCACTTAGGTCTTCTAACTAATGTGTTCTACCTCTACGAGCAGTAGCCGACCACTGAACAGATGATTCGTTCAAATGATTGTGCTGTTGTCCGTGTGTGAGCGATTACAGTAAGCTACGTGTTCCTCGCATGATGGGCTATTCAATACCATGCCGAAATGCATGTCGGAGACGCACGGATGCAAGATAAATACTTCGGACAGTACACACTTCCGGATTTGACAATACAAACGAAACAACTGTCCACAGGAATAGGTCTCGGACATTTTCATAATGTCCGTCTACCGTGTTCTGTTAAGAGTTGGAGGACATTGCAATGAAACAGCCTGGCAGTGCAGTCTATCAAAGTTCAACCTGAGATCACTAAGTGTTTCTAAAGTTTGTCTGCGAGAACCTGTTTGGTTCATCGTGGTATTTTGGTGCCTACCAAAATGACCATCACCAGTAAACATGAAGGTCAGTAATGTTGACGTTCTGGGGGGATGACTATTTCGGCCAATATTATTTACCAGTATGACCACCTGAATGTTGTGCGTCAGTTAATTATTACCTTGTGCCTACACGTAAGTTGATCTTACAGTGGCCTTGATTACTATACTCTTCACATTCATCTGTCACTTATCCGTGAGGGCATTTGCATCTTCAGATTAAATCCTACCGGGGACTTAGCAAGTTCATACATCAAACTCACGCACATGGTTTCGGTAATGATACCTATATTCGTTCGAGTGCAGAATCATCACTTCTTTCCGATCTCTCGTTTTCTTTTGGCTTCCCATTTCTTCCTTCTGTCTTAAAGCACTAAGTACTTGAGTTCCTGGTTTTGATGCAACCGGTTATGTGCATAATTAATCTTCCGTTTCTAACGAGGCAATTAACCTTTCATTTCTCTATCAAGCGCAAGTACCCTCAGTTGAGTTGAGGAGGCATTACATAAACCTGTGATTACCACACCGGAAATCTCTACAGTGAGTAATCTTTCTGCTTTTTCAAAGACTGGAGATTCACGTTTTCTGGAGTGTATCCGAACGATTAACACACCTAAGATATGCAAATGTGAAACCATCTAACTAATACAATCAGTCAGATCAACTTAAACGATGAGTAGCAAAAGATTTTCGAGATCATCTGATGGTCTACCACTCTAGAGGTGTAGACACGGGGTCGGAACAGAATTGATGAACAATCATGATCCGGCACATGTGTATCATGTCTGTTCCCCTACTCTCAGAAAATCAAGCACCTCTTTGGTAAAGGTATAATCAAAGGGCCACGAACTGATTGAATTCCTTCTGGTTTGACTGAAATGTTAACAAAGTGAACAGATTTGAAGTAGATTAGTGCAGACATGTTCCAATGTATGTCACAAACTGCTTTGGCAGTCTGTTCACAGGTAAATTGAGTGATTTTTGTGCTCCGTACGCGCTCTATTGAGTTTCGGCCGTTCTCTATAAAGTGGTCACCTCTGCGGACTACTTGTGGAATGTTGGATACCCGACAGTTATGAAATTCAGTCTCTATAAGCTTCTGAGTTCCACTGAAAAATGGCAAATCTGAAAAGGTTTCATTAAAATGGGATACCTGCCACACGCACTAATAAAGGCAGATGATGCGCATTTAAATTTTTCACCGTTGAGAAAATACATCTGTAAACATGTCATAACAGTTTAGAGTGAGATCATCTGTGAGAATCTGAACTATTCGTTACTACAATCTTACGGTCGCTTACCTAAGGCTAAGATGATATATGATCAGATGGGTATAGTTAGTTGATTTTCTGAGGTCATACAGTCAGTGGTTAGACCTTGTGGTATCATCGTTTATAAAGATGACTTATTTTCAATAACTGTCGGATACAACACCAAACTGATTGCACACAGAGTGAATACTCTTCAGACTAATTTGAACAGGTGGTCAACAGAACCGCGTGTATTCAGCTGAGTCTTTTGTACGGCACAGTGTCTTGGTTGGAGTTCGATCGAGTCCGAGCGATTGAATGCACGATTCGTTTAGATTTTGTTCTTCGATATATGGTAAACCATTTTCGAGGTAAAAGCGAATACAGTCTAACTACAAACAGTCCTTTAATCATCAAGTTTTTCTGACCACTAAGAACGATCGCAACATATTCACAACATTTTTGGTACGTTTCACTGCGATGAAATTGTATGGGGTTCGGTATACCGTGGTGGTCCCTTCCAATAACACAATCCCCACAGACAACAACGTGTTCCCTCGTTGGAGATGTTTCTTCATAGAGAATTGTTTTTATCAATAGAGTTCGATTCACGTGAGTGCGATGCATTCAGTGAGATAACAAAAACTTTCTGAGAACCTGGAACGTATGCATGCTTACGACTAATAACAAGTCTCATCAAAATTCTGTCAAAATCCTTGATCGTTATAAACACACCAAGGGGAAGCGTACTAGCACGTGATCCCGACCTTCCGATTGTCTTGCTCATCACATAAGCGTCATGTAAAGAAGATTGGTCACGTGTTGACGTAAACAACAACGATATGTGCAAGCGGCTCGGACGAAAAGTTCGAAATTTTCCAACAATACTGTTGGCGTTTAGTCGTCCAGTTCTTTCTCACCGTACGATGACGTGGTTATAAAAGGGCTGGGGTGTTATCCGGCTCTCCCTGTCTGTACGAGATTCGAACCAAGGCATCTTCGACTTGTAGAGCAACATTATGACCGCTGTGTTGCCTGGTGCGGTGGAGAAGTTAGAAATGTCGTATAAAGAAGACCACATTAATACCGCTTAGTTAGTTATTTTATGGAGCTCTAAAAAGGATTTCCAGCTTGGTTTGATTCTTCCTATTCTCTGATTACCAATGGTCCTTAGTTCATATTACAGCGTTGTCACATCACTGGGGCTTCACTGCGTGGGTTCGTATCCGATCCCCGTCGCCAACTGTTGAATGCGCCCCGCTAGGATAAGCAACACACGAGTTGGTAAGCCACCATGTGCAAACTGTATTGATTCGTTCAAGGTGGTAACTACTTGTACACTTGATTAGCTAGGTTGTTGTGTGGCTTATCTGGCGTAAGTTAGGACGCGTGATTGTGTGGGCTTGTAAGCACAAGACCGTCCGTCTGATTCCGATCCAACACAATTGGAAGCTTTTAGAATTTACGATGAAATCCCTGATATTCTGTGCTTTCTTTGAGTTTATGACATTTACGAATCCACTGTATTATGCACTGTGTTATGCATCATCGACCAACGTCACCCCTGGGGCAGTATGGCAATAAGACTGGCCGTTTTGATTTGGTCGGATAGCCCTCAGTATATATCTGGGGTTTGTAAACCCTCGCAAAAATATGCTGGATCGATCAGGAAATAGAAGTAATTTTGGCAGAATTCGAAATTTCCGCGTTGAAACAAAGAAAACAGTGAACTTTAGTTCGGGGAATAACGCGACCATACTCGCTAGTTGCTCCAAAAGTTAAATAAAAAAACGATTACAAAAAGTCAATTTATACCCCTCCAAAAAATGTGCAACATAGTGAACAATGCAGGGTATTTGCCTGGTCCATGGCGGCCTAAAAAAACATTTCCGAATCAGGAGACTGAATGACATTTGCTAAAACATAGTGACCAAGGTCGTTAAACCACCGATAGCCATGACGGGGTAAAAGTCGATCAGGTGTAAAAAACAGCGAAGGTTGATTAGATTGTCCTAGGAATTCTCTTTCATCCTGATTAAACAAGGAAGCGGTTTGGGGTGAGAAAATTGGAGTTCCTTAACACTGAGACAAAGCCGGGTCACATTTGACAAAGTCGTGCCGCGCGCTGTAGCTGGACCATTGCTCTTATGACAACTTCATTCTCATTTATTAAAGGTTACCAATGAGAAGCATTTTTCACACTGAGTTAGCTCACAGTGGTGCAGTTCAGGAAGCTTCCCTGTGGTCAGTGCTTAGGGAAGTTAGTTTTCGGCCTACAAAGTAATTACATCATTTCAGTTCACTGGAGATGGACCCACAAAAACCCTCGAAAAGTGTTTCGAATATGGTCCTGCAAGATGTATTTCTCCAAAAGAGGTAATTAGCACAAAACTGTAGTATCTCGCACCTCGTCGCTTTGTGTGACGATGGTGGACTGAGGCAGTCTCCTGATTGGGGAACGTTCAACCAGTCAGAGCTATCCCACAAACCGCTGTCGATCGACGTCAGCCAACTCAAACAGCGGGCAGCTGCTACATCAAATTTGTTTGCAGCACAGGTTGCTTAAAAAAGTTGTGCGCGTTTCGGATGTAACCAGGCAAACTGCTTACGTCGCATTCGTGGTACGTAGTTACGACAGGGCTAGTCAAAAGTCAACATGTTTGATTCCGTATAGAAACCACAGTTTTTCGAATAAAACGAGATTGTTTAATGTCGCTCAAACCATAGTTCTTCCGGCTTACTCGATACTGTAGCCACGTATGCGACACTTGATACCGCTATTTCCTTGTGGTTGAGCACCGCATTGGACTTCCCGATGCCATCTTTTGCTCTATCATGGTTTTCAAAACAGTCACCAGCGACGGTTATCTTTAACATCTTGTAGGGTTGAGATGTGTTCATACCAGACCGGATGAATTGTCTCAACCAGAGTTTGTACGTAGCTCACCAACCCGTTGTTGTGAGAGATTTATAACCCTTAAAATACACTTTGCTTTGTTAGTCAAATGCAACAGCATACAACCAGCTACACAAACTGTCATATTCCGTCTGTTTATATACTTTCTATGCGAACAGTTGTTCACGGTCATAAAAGCATACCCCAACCCGTACGGTTATGAGCGTTTTATTGCTACCCATGGAACCAGGTTGACGCGCTCCCTGCTGGATAGGATTCAATTGGGTCACGTGGCGGTGTTCACGTGACCTCGAAATTTTATGACTGTTTTTATTCGCGACGGTGGTACACGCCGTCCGGGCTAGGAAAACAGTTTTGCGTTTGTGTGCATTCAGACAGAACATAAAACCACCTTGGTTTTGAATGACGTTGCCCCTGATTCCCAAGGAAATCAGACATTGAACGGTCTTCATAAATGAGCAACAACACTTCTCCAGACAATGTGAGAGTCTTTTGATCAGTTTTGCTCTTGTTAAGTGGATAGCATGCGTGAATTCCTCCCAATGCCATCGTGTTTATTTCATACGTCGATCTAGAAACTCGGTTACCTGTCAACTGAGGTAATGGTTTATTGGGGCTAAACATCCTTTTTCAATTTGAACTTTTAACACGGTTAGAATTACATTAGTAATCCCTTATCGAGTTGAAATATAAGAGTGAGATAAGTCTTGCGTTTGTTAGTTAGTTACCAAGTTTTAGTTGACCCCTTCCATCTCTATGTTATTCATCGAAAAATGCTCCTTCCACACCAAAGCTTTACAAATAACAACTACATGTGCCGTTGTCCTGCCTTTTCTGCATAGGTTTACTTTGATCGCAAAAGTACTTTGCCCCAAATGTGTACATTTGTTTGGTGTTGGTACACGTTTCTTTCGGCTTAATGAAGAAAGCTTGATTTTGGGGTAAAATAAAACATTTAACTAACCTGCTGAGACAAGGGTAGCGGCGTCAACTAAGTCTTTTGAACAGATGGGCCAGCCCTATCAGCCGTCGCACACGTTAGATGGCACCCACGATTAATACGTCTTCCACTTCGCAGAATACACGTGCCTTCGCTATCCACTTGAATTCTCTTCTGATAACTCTATCGAAGCAGGCGAATCTATCCAAAAACTAAAGTTTTCAACCTACAACAATAAAGAAATGGTCAACAACATGTCGCGTAGCAGAAATTTGCATTTGGAATGAGTAACTTCTAACCAGTACAGACTGGCCATATCAGTTAAGGTGCTCAGCATCATCGGCTTATTGTTTACAGATGTACTGTGGGAGAGAGCGTCACGCTCATGCTCGATATTAGTCGGTTTATTATGTAGTTTGAATTTCACTCTTGGATTAACCGAATCTATGGACGACTGTCCGAAGTTGTCAAGTATGACAGCGTTGAAAAAGATGGTCAGATACGGGCCCACTAGTATTTGTATTGTACTCAGAACATGTATAGGAAATTTTGGGAAATCTATAGGAATCTCAGCAGACGTGCAAAATCATGTTCAAAACCCTACAAACATGGGTTGGACCTTGAAATACCGACAATACCGCGTCCATCACACTATTCTTCTCTTACCTGTTTCTCTTAGACAACAAAAGACCTACCGAGTTTAGCCAGTGAACCACTCCCCATAGGAGAGCGGTACTGAGTTGCTTTCGTAAAAAAAATGAAGGTACGTTGCTCTTGTCGCACACTGCATTTAGTTGATAGTGTAACATGCAGGCCGGACGTTCTGAATTCTATTATCCATTACACACGTAAACCAAGTTTGTAAAATGCAAAGACACCGGGGGACAGCATTCTTCCGAAGTAATGGCTCCACTGGTAATCTTGCAAAAGAAGACAACAGAAACAAGTATGAGCCAAAGTCCCAGTAAGACATGCACCAAGAACACGGCAGAGCGCTGCGTTTCAATAGTGATAAATTCAGGATGTTTGCACTTGACTGCACAGCGCAAAATTGTGCAAATATCGAAACAGAGTGAGTTGTAAGTGAGCGGATTTCGGAAAATCTGAGCTCTGATTGGATTCGAACGAGCAGCTGGAACAGCGTAACAAAAAGCAGCCACGAAGCTACAAAATCACGTGAGAGGTTCAGAAGCCTCATATGTTGTGTTCAATGGGGCACACAGTCAACCTAGCCCATTGTAATCTATCGAATGCTCCAAAAATGTGAGTGTCCAAGGTGAATTTCTCAAACAGGATAATGCCCAACAATTAAACTCGGCATATAATCGGGTTCACTTTGTTTTTTGCCTCGAGTATCTTATTTTGATAATACACTGTTTGTTAATGTTTAGGCAGAAACACAGATACACACGTTCATCTGTATATTCCAGAATACATGCGAGCAACCTCAATGATTTACAGCGATTTTAGTACACAATTACGGCCGAACAACAACATGGACTAAATGGTTAGCACAGGATTTGTTCAAATGTCCTATTTACCCAAGAAGATGAACAGGTAAGCTTGACAACAGGGAGTAGTTGACACACACACACACATACGGTATATTTTAGTATGCATGGGTGTTAACAAGTTCGAAGTACTGACACGGGCTGGTTTGTTCGAACCACGTCCACAATCTGTCCTTGTTAAGGGCTATCCGGCAAAATGGTACAGAAAACATACTGATAAATTCTTCTTCCCGTTTTGTGTTATTCCCTGAGAATAAAGTAAACCGCCTCAGATCAACGTTTTGGTTAGGTTTAGTCTCAATCGGGAGTTATATCCGGCGGGGTGAAACAAATCTGTTGGCTAACATCTTAATACATTTACATTAGGTGTAACCATTGATGCGTAGTTAAATACTCAGGTGAAATCTTTTGAGGAACGCGCAAACTTAACCAGTTTTACGATAGCATACGTTTTTCAGCAGTGGCGACAAGCCTGACTTGATCTGAAAAGGTGGCGCTTTTTTGTCTTAGGTTTACGCAATTTCCGTGCGATTTATAACCATCAAGATTTCCGTCTCATTCAAGCATTCAGAGCGGATCTCTGAAAATTGAATAGGTATCACCTATTCGTTCGCATACGTGGTGGACACTAAATCACACCCGACTGCCACCCACGTGGTTCTATGGTTCAAACTGTCTTGAATTGAAGTACAATTGTATCCGATTTCCACTGGACTCCTGTCTGTTAGCCACTGATAAACGAAAATGTGAGCAATTCGAGTTCCATTTCATTTTTCCAATAATTCACATTTTACGCTGTGCTCAGATGCAACCGGTTTTAGTTTGACTTGACCAGCCGCAGCCGATGGACAAGCGAATAGATCAGTTGTTCTTCCAATCTGAGATAACGTACTTAATAGAATTGTTGAAGTATAGATGAGCAGCTGTGTTCGTGGTCTGACAGTTGCATTCCTAACTAATTTCGACGCTACAAGTTCCTATATTGTAATGGAAGGTAGCCTTTGGAAACAAACATCTTTTCTTCTTGGTAAATAACGCAGTAAATCGTTTATATACGAGAAACTTAACAGATTTAACCTTCCAATCAATGGCTATTCATACATACTAAACGAACAGACGATTTGATAACAAATAACCCATAATCGATCGTGACTACCTTATTTCTATCGATTTTTTCTACCAATGTTTTTCGAATAGTAGCCATGTACTCGTGTTACACTTTGGTTTAGCGCGTCAATAATGCATATCATTGTCGCGACCGGGATTTGTAGTCCGGTCACACTTTCATCAGGCAATCATGTTAACCACTATGCAACTGATTTCATATTAGATAGAACCGAAATATTATGGTTGGCGGCATCCACCTCGGATTAGCGTGTCACATTGATCGGAACCAAAAAACGTCTGCGCATAACCACATTCACAAGTGACTTGCACTACATCACATGTGGTTCCACTTACACACCACATTCAATGAAAACCCGAAGGACTAAGACCAGGAGGTGTGTGAGTGAGGCCTTTGTGTTCAGCTGGCCAATGCTGTTTAACCAATTGATGTGGTAGTGCGAAACTGAAACCCTTTTCTCTCGGGAACTAGACAGCGAGAGACTCCAATGGCAAGATCTGACAGTGTTAAGGTAGAGTACCGGATGGATGAGAGTCTGCTGAATGTCAGCTGTTTCGGCGCCCCATCCTGGTTACATGTCTCAACGGTGCGAATGCTTCCGTTCTCAGATGATAGCGCATTGTTGGCACACGGTGAAGAAGAACTACAATGCCTGACGACGGTCTTCATGCCCACGGTGTCCAAGCTTGAATTAGATATCAACACAGGTAAGATCTGTTCTTTCTTTCAGTCTTCTCTGGATGGAAGCGCTGTTTCTGCACGCGGATTTTTATTTCTTTGGCAGCAACTTGTCGACTGATCTGTCTGTAGACCGCGAGTTAAGAGCTCGTGTGGTGAAGGCTAGTGTTGCTTTCGGACGATTTGAAAGACGTGTCTGGAAGAATCTTTGCCTGAAGCCGAGCACTAAGCTCTTCGTCTACCGTCCAACGGTGCTGTCCATACTGTTGTACGGCACTGAGACATGGACAGAATATCAGCGGAACGTGAGCCATCTGAGCCACTTCCACATGCAATGTCTTAGGTATTCCGTGGTTGGACACGCTTCCGAACACTCTGATACTGCGGCGAGCGGACATGATCGGGATGGAAGCCCTGCTGATGCTGATTGAGCTCCGTTGACTAGGTCACATTCGACGAATGGGCAATGATCGTATTCCACAGCAACTGCTTTAGGGGCAGGTGAAATCACGTAAACAAAATCCTAGTATCCGAAAACTGATATATCAGGAAGTTATCCAGGTAGATCTTCCGCGTTATGTAATTGATTTTAGCTCTTAGGAGGGTTTAACGTTGAACTGTAATGACGTTACTATATGGCGTTGCGGTGTGTGCGGCCGAGAATACGCTGGCCGTTTTGGATTAGTAGTTCGCCAACGTGCTGATGGCGCATGGTCGGCGAACAGACGACGAGTACGTTAGGCTCAGTTAGAGCATATCAGTAGATCCATTCTATATCTGTTAATGATTGCATCGGCCAACACCATGGTCGTATGACAACTAATCCGCTCCCTTTTTTTCAGAAACTTGGGTGTTTGCGGTCTTTTACCCATTCCTATCTTCAGCTTCGTTGGTGTGTTTTATGTTGAATGGTTTGTCTGTTCTTCATGGAGTCCGATCTGAATTTCATTTTTCGCACTTATCTTCTCTAGATCACGCCAACATGCACTCCTTTAATAGAATGTTTATATTACATTTCACACTTCCTTCTTCTCAGTTTAGATCTTGTCATTGCAGTTTCTGTCTGTTTATTCTTCGAGAGATAGGGGTTCTCTTTTCGTGCTAGCCAATCAATTGTTTAACCAGAATTGACCGGCTAGACACAAAGGTCTCACTCACACACCTACCGGTCTCATTCCTACAGGTTTACACTGAAC
The DNA here is from genome assembly GCA_008508345.1 of Paragonimus westermani. Taxonomy (NCBI): domain Eukaryota; kingdom Metazoa; phylum Platyhelminthes; class Trematoda; order Plagiorchiida; family Troglotrematidae; genus Paragonimus; species Paragonimus westermani. Next base: position 119,532 of record QNGE01000849.1, read on the forward strand.
AGTTGGTGTATGCGTGGAACCGCAAGTGGTTCGACGTAAACCTTTTTCCGATGATGGCTATGTGCAGGTGTCCCGTGGATTTGGTCACTGTGACAGGCTAATCCGATTCGGATGCCGCCAAAATGAGCCAAAGTCCCAGTAAGACATGCACCAAGAACACGGCAGAGCGCTGCGTTTCAATAGTGATAAATTCAGGATGTTTGCACTTGACTGCACAGCGCAAAATTGTGCAAATATCGAAACAGAGTGAGTTGTAAGTGAGCGGATTTCGGAAAATCTGAGCTCTGATTGGATTCGAACGAGCAGCTGGAACAGCGTAACAAAAAGCAGCCACGAAGCTACAAAATCACGTGAGAGGTTCAGAAGCCTCATATGTTGTGTTCAATGGGGCACACAGTCAACCTAGCCCATTGTAATCTATCGAATGCTCCAAAAATGTGAGTGTCCAAGGTGAATTTCTCAAACAGGATAATGCCCAACAATTAAACTCGGCATATAATCGGGTTCACTTTGTTTTTTGCCTCGAGTATCTTATTTTGATAATACACTGTTTGTTAATGTTTAGGCAGAAACACAGATACACACGTTCATCTGTATATTCCAGAATACATGCGAGCAACCTCAATGATTTACAGCGATTTTAGTACACAATTACGGCCGAACAACAACATGGACTAAATGGTTAGCACAGGATTTGTTCAAATGTCCTATTTACCCAAGAAGATGAACAGGTAAGCTTGACAACAGGGAGTAGTTGACACACACACACACATACGGTATATTTTAGTATGCATGGGTGTTAACAAGTTCGAAGTACTGACACGGGCTGGTTTGTTCGAACCACGTCCACAATCTGTCCTTGTTAAGGGCTATCCGGCAAAATGGTACAGAAAACATACTGATAAATTCTTCTTCCCGTTTTGTGTTATTCCCTGAGAATAAAGTAAACCGCCTCAGATCAACGTTTTGGTTAGGTTTAGTCTCAATCGGGAGTTATATCCGGCGGGGTGAAACAAATCTGTTGGCTAACATCTTAATACATTTACATTAGGTGTAACCATTGATGCGTAGTTAAATACTCAGGTGAAATCTTTTGAGGAACGCGCAAACTTAACCAGTTTTACGATAGCATACGTTTTTCAGCAGTGGCGACAAGCCTGACTTGATCTGAAAAGGTGGCGCTTTTTTGTCTTAGGTTTACGCAATTTCCGTGCGATTTATAACCATCAAGATTTCCGTCTCATTCAAGCATTCAGAGCGGATCTCTGAAAATTGAATAGGTATCACCTATTCGTTCGCATACGTGGTGGACACTAAATCACACCCGACTGCCACCCACGTGGTTCTATGGTTCAAACTGTCTTGAATTGAAGTACAATTGTATCCGATTTCCACTGGACTCCTGTCTGTTAGCCACTGATAAACGAAAATGTGAGCAATTCGAGTTCCATTTCATTTTTCCAATAATTCACATTTTACGCTGTGCTCAGATGCAACCGGTTTTAGTTTGACTTGACCAGCCGCAGCCGATGGACAAGCGAATAGATCAGTTGTTCTTCCAATCTGAGATAACGTACTTAATAGAATTGTTGAAGTATAGATGAGCAGCTGTGTTCGTGGTCTGACAGTTGCATTCCTAACTAATTTCGACGCTACAAGTTCCTATATTGTAATGGAAGGTAGCCTTTGGAAACAAACATCTTTTCTTCTTGGTAAATAACGCAGTAAATCGTTTATATACGAGAAACTTAACAGATTTAACCTTCCAATCAATGGCTATTCATACATACTAAACGAACAGACGATTTGATAACAAATAACCCATAATCGATCGTGACTACCTTATTTCTATCGATTTTTTCTACCAATGTTTTTCGAATAGTAGCCATGTACTCGTGTTACACTTTGGTTTAGCGCGTCAATAATGCATATCATTGTCGCGACCGGGATTTGTAGTCCGGTCACACTTTCATCAGGCAATCATGTTAACCACTATGCAACTGATTTCATATTAGATAGAACCGAAATATTATGGTTGGCGGCATCCACCTCGGATTAGCGTGTCACATTGATCGGAACCAAAAAACGTCTGCGCATAACCACATTCACAAGTGACTTGCACTACATCACATGTGGTTCCACTTACACACCACATTCAATGAAAACCCGAAGGACTAAGACCAGGAGGTGTGTGAGTGAGGCCTTTGTGTTCAGCTGGCCAATGCTGTTTAACCAATTGATGTGGTAGTGCGAAACTGAAACCCTTTTCTCTCGGGAACTAGACAGCGAGAGACTCCAATGGCAAGATCTGACAGTGTTAAGGTAGAGTACCGGATGGATGAGAGTCTGCTGAATGTCAGCTGTTTCGGCGCCCCATCCTGGTTACATGTCTCAACGGTGCGAATGCTTCCGTTCTCAGATGATAGCGCATTGTTGGCACACGGTGAAGAAGAACTACAATGCCTGACGACGGTCTTCATGCCCACGGTGTCCAAGCTTGAATTAGATATCAACACAGGTAAGATCTGTTCTTTCTTTCAGTCTTCTCTGGATGGAAGCGCTGTTTCTGCACGCGGATTTTTATTTCTTTGGCAGCAACTTGTCGACTGATCTGTCTGTAGACCGCGAGTTAAGAGCTCGTGTGGTGAAGGCTAGTGTTGCTTTCGGACGATTTGAAAGACGTGTCTGGAAGAATCTTTGCCTGAAGCCGAGCACTAAGCTCTTCGTCTACCGTCCAACGGTGCTGTCCATACTGTTGTACGGCACTGAGACATGGACAGAATATCAGCGGAACGTGAGCCATCTGAGCCACTTCCACATGCAATGTCTTAGGTATTCCGTGGTTGGACACGCTTCCGAACACTCTGATACTGCGGCGAGCGGACATGATCGGGATGGAAGCCCTGCTGATGCTGATTGAGCTCCGTTGACTAGGTCACATTCGACGAATGGGCAATGATCGTATTCCACAGCAACTGCTTTAGGGGCAGGTGAAATCACGTAAACAAAATCCTAGTATCCGAAAACTGATATATCAGGAAGTTATCCAGGTAGATCTTCCGCGTTATGTAATTGATTTTAGCTCTTAGGAGGGTTTAACGTTGAACTGTAATGACGTTACTATATGGCGTTGCGGTGTGTGCGGCCGAGAATACGCTGGCCGTTTTGGATTAGTAGTTCGCCAACGTGCTGATGGCGCATGGTCGGCGAACAGACGACGAGTACGTTAGGCTCAGTTAGAGCATATCAGTAGATCCATTCTATATCTGTTAATGATTGCATCGGCCAACACCATGGTCGTATGACAACTAATCCGCTCCCTTTTTTTCAGAAACTTGGGTGTTTGCGGTCTTTTACCCATTCCTATCTTCAGCTTCGTTGGTGTGTTTTATGTTGAATGGTTTGTCTGTTCTTCATGGAGTCCGATCTGAATTTCATTTTTCGCACTTATCTTCTCTAGATCACGCCAACATGCACTCCTTTAATAGAATGTTTATATTACATTTCACACTTCCTTCTTCTCAGTTTAGATCTTGTCATTGCAGTTTCTGTCTGTTTATTCTTCGAGAGATAGGGGTTCTCTTTTCGTGCTAGCCAATCAATTGTTTAACCAGAATTGACCGGCTAGACACAAAGGTCTCACTCACACACCTACCGGTCTCATTCCTACAGGTTTACACTGAACAGTTGGTGTATGCGTGGAACCGCAAGTGGTTCGACGTAAACCTTTTTCCGATGATGGCTATGTGCAGGTGTCCCGTGGATTTGGTCACTGTGACAGGCTAATCCGATTCGGATGCCGCCAACCATGTGTTACCTGCTGCGTTGCGGTACAGGCTTTCTGACCAAAAGCTTTAGACGAGTGCCATAACTCTTGTGCCCTCTAGGTCTGGGCGTCCTGGCAGTATCCAAAACTCGCAAAAACAACATAAACTAAATACCATACTGCAAAAACAACATAAACTAAATACCATACTACCTCGGCCGTCGCGCAAAATAAACTGGGCCGCGCTATCTGCTGCATACGGCAGGGTGGATGTGGGAAAATATGCAACTTCCAAATCCTCGCCCTTTCCCAACGACCCCTCCGACAGGAATCGTAGATCAGACCATCCTCGTGTGAGTCTCGATAAGAGGAGGACTAACCTGTGACACTCTCGGGGACGCAAGGCGCTCTCTTTTGAAACATGGAATGTGAGGACGCTGCTGGATCGATGCAGTAATACAGGAAGTCCAGAACGCCGATCCACGTTGACCACGATGGAACCGAGCTGCTATGGCATCGAGTTCGCAGCTTTGATTGAGATAAGGCTTGTAGAGCGAGGTTAGCTTCGAAAGCAGGTGTTATCTACACCTTCTACTGAAAAGGTTACCTGACTGATGGTGCTCGAGAACACGGTGTCTGTTTCGCATTAGATGATCGCATTAGTGCTTTGATGAAAGACAAACCACACGGCATCAGCCCTCGAATCATGTCCGTGTGTCTACGACTCGGTCGAGATAAGTACATCAAATATCTTAATGTCACGCAGTGTCACACTGACAATACAAAAGATTAGTTCTATCAGCAGCCATCCGCCTCAGCCCACCTGACATCGGTGAGTGACCGACCGTTTGCTCTGAGTGACTTGGAAGCGCGAGTTGGACAAGACTAAACAGCTTGTCCAGGAGTCCTCACACCCCTCAGGCAATCAAAGAACCGCGATCGTTTGCCTTACCTATGTGCTCAACACGAGTTGGCTATCGTATATACTCAAATCTAGTTAGATGCTGGCGACATCACGACGTCGATTTACCCACGATACGATCATCATCATTTGCTTGATTGCACGACTGCGTGACAAAGTGACACTTGTGAAGTGCATATCACGCGAGTGACGCGCGGGGCTGAATGTAGCACAGATCACAGGCTGGTCAGGGCCGAATTGCTTGTTTATGTTTCCAACTCTGGTTATTGTGGATCATATGGGTAACAGCAGAAAATGGGTGTCAACCGAATGCACAACTCCAAGACAAGGACTACTTTCAACTTGCAGCTGCCGGGCGTCTGAAAGACGATCCTGTATTCACTACCGTGAGGATATGTGGTAACAACTGTTAGAACAGATCACGACAGCAACCACCGTGGCGAACGGTATCAAACACTAGAGACTTCCGGACTGATTCGACGAAAATAATCCAGCTACGTCCAGCTTGGTACGACAGAAGAACGCAGTATTTGCTGCTTTCACAATGGACCCAGACTCGCCGTAAGTTGACAGAACGTGTTCGTGGAATCAATAGCAACTGATGGAGGAAACGAGGCGAGCGGATGCAGATCTATAACGATCGCAGACAACGTAGAGTTCTACTATTCGCTTAAGGCATTTTTGGTCCATCCATCCAGTCTATCAAAGCACTGAGAGATACGGACACCGGCCCTTGCACTAACTTTTCATACACTGTTGCTCAACCACACTTTCTTCCGCTACTGACTAGCTCTGGCGAAAGTGAAGTTCGAGTATATGGCTCCTTTTCGAAAGGGGCCTAAAATTCAGTGGGAATACGAAAGTTTGGATCAGTCTTGAATGTTCGGCTCTGGTTATTCTGTACACGTTGGACCAGAACCAATATACTCAATCTGGCTTTACACGCAGACGCCACAAATGCGAGAATGTATGCAACGCTGCGCACAAGAATCGTTAGTGTGAACGAACAATCAATCACTTAGAAAACAGTGCAAAAGTGTCATGCGAACGAATAGCTCGCGAAATGGTTGTATTCGCTGTGATTGTATTTCGGTTAACATGTTTGTACTGACTAGTTGAACAAGCGTCTTTTAAGATGAGGCAAGCCTTCTGTAGTCCAAGTAACACATATTGATCACACGTGGTTGGGCATCCACGAGGTCATCTTAGGATAGACTAGCAGTATACTCTTCCCCAGAATACGATAATGAGGAAATCGTGAAACGAAAACGTAGACCGTTGATCCCCCAGTCATACTGTTCACATAACACTCGATATAGTATCTTTCACGGCCAAGCTTACCAGGCCAGCGTTTTAGAATCGTAAAACGATTCACTCCTCTTCCGTGCTCGCACAAAATGTTTGGGTCAACACCGTTTGTCAACCCTGTTCAATCGTACCAAATTTTCTTGTCTATACACTTTGGATGAAAGAGGGAACTGTTTCTGTCCCAGTTGGCGAATTGACTGGCCTCAACAAAAGGTGTTATTGTTTCAGGACAGCTGTATGCGTGTGTGTGTGTGTGTGTGTGTGTGTGTGACCGTTCCACAACACAGTCAGATTGGTCAGATCGGTGGACAATGGAAACGAGAACCAAGGTGGCGGCTATTAAAAGGGCAAACTCATGGCCAAAATAAACACAGCGTAAAACTTTGATCACCTTTCTATACACGAGTTGACCAAGTCCAACTAGTCTAACCTCTGGGAATAGACCATATGTATCAAATGATTGTCAGTTGTTGTTGTTGTTCTTGTTCACGCAGAACTCAGCTTTCAGTGCTTTGAAAGTAACAACAAGTTCGGGTCCAAACCAGAAACTTGCACCTGAACATGTTAAGGGAATGCGAAGCCGAATGAGAAACTTGGTGATGTGCGGCAATAAGGAATTTTCCATCTAATATTCACTTCATCCTAACTTGTACATGCAAGGGAAGCAAACTTCAGTGTTCTTATCATCCAAAGACATGGTTTATATAACCTGTTTGGCTCTGTCTCTTGCTATGAGTAAATGTGTACTGTCACATAGGTGGTCAAAAACGTTGTGATCATTTCGCATGTTCAGCTGGAAGCGTTAGCCAACAAAACAACTTACCAGTTCCTGCGGCTATAACACGCTGGCACTTGATAACTTCTCTAGATAATCTTGTTCTGTATAGTGGTTTTTGCAGAATTCCCTTCATCACTGATATACTGAACAACGGCTCCAATCTCAATTCCGTCCAGTTGGGTCCGAGATCAACTACGTTTGTTTGCATGCATTCATTTGACCAGCAAAGTGTTGGAAAAAAATACCACCGTAATGGTCAGATAAGTGAATTGATCTTCACAATTTAAAACTTGGTCGTTCACCCGTATCACAGTACTGTGGGAATCAACGTACTTGGGGCCATGACAGCCGTGAGAATTGTACCAATTGTTTGTATGAACAAAAACTGGATGACGTAGTCAGTCTGACGGTGGCCAACTTTCATTGTCTGATCGTTTTGAACTTTGGGAATAATGTGCACTACTTAGGTCAGGTGAATACGGTGGACCCGGGCATGTAAGGTGTTCACTTACAGCACACTTAACGGGATTCCAATCACTGCGTATACTAGGTGGTGTTAGCCGATTGACTTAGATCAGTGGCACCTAATCCTCCGCTTATGACCCAACTTTTGGTTGATGGACATTTTATTGGTCGCGGGACGTGAGTAAAAATGACCTAGTTACTTGGCCATCCTAGCGAACTCGATTTTGTAAGCAGTACATCAACAAACTACTGTTAACATTGGTAAAATATTTCGACTGGTCAAATCTTTGCATTCACAGAACTAACCTTGTGTTGGGGGTTACCTGTCACGATACGATCGTCCCATCTTTTGAAAGCATCATTTTCATAAACAAGGTAGCAACAACACACCTTTTCCCATAACATAACGTTGGAATCAACTCTGTTAATCTGACACAGACTTTGCAAAACGTGCGACCAAGGTTACCAGAGCTCACGCTACCAAACCTACTGGTAGTTTCCCCCCCCCAGCTCTGTTAATTCTGACTGCAGGTTACTGTTCGAACATTTGGTGATCAGTATTGAACGGCTAATCTGAGCCACACTTAAACGTCATGTCTGTCTTGTAGCTGATTGATCCCGAGTAAACGGTTCTAACTTCTTCATTAAGGTGAATAGGATGGTAATCAACTACCAGAGTGTCCTCATCTTCACGTTAGACAGATCGAATACTGATTCCATAGGTAAGTCCATCAGCGCATTTAAATCAACTTTTATTTGTGTAGTCTCTGGATGCTGTGAATCGTAGCTGACATCTTCACAAACTGCCCCTTCTGGACTTCAGTGAAGGATCAGCTCAGTAACTCAACAACAATGTTGTTTACGAACATATATCTTTCTGATAATTGTCTACCACTTCTGACAATATTAACCTAAAGGGAAGCAACTTTAGGAACGGACAAAGGTGACAGCTTGGAGAGGGCTTCGGAAAAAGCACTTCTTAAGACAAGGATAAACAAACCTGACACACAATTGAGGTGCCTGTCAAAATGACGTTTTGGAAAATGTTACGCCCCTTATGTCCTTCAGCTAGAGCCACATGTGAAGTACCAATTTTTCCCAAATATTATCAAAATGTTTATCTTTAACTCTTTACCGCTCTAGGGGTCTCTAACCATGACAGTCGTACAACATGCTCGAACAATCGTCAGCCCTAGAGTTCATAATTGTCCCGGTGATGATAGTTGTGCGTCCTTCATGTCAAAACGCCCCGGCGTTAGTATCAATTTCACGCGCATGCACGCGTGTCACACAAGTCGCAAGACTGTGCACGGGGCTCGAGGGTACGCGTGGTCAACATGCCTGCATGAAGGGCTGTTTACTAAACCCAGCCTACCCCACTGTGGCTTCCTATCCTCTCTTCCCCTTTGGTCCAACACACATGAATCACAACTACACCGCCCACTCCATGTGACCGCGGGATATGATGTTGCCGCGTGGCTAAACATCTACGGGTATTCTGCCGTCGTCTGGACGTGGGAAAATGATTGCCCTACCGTTTGATGTGTGGCTACCGCTAGACCACTCCAGTGCGTATGCGTGTGTTCTTATGGAAGCCACAGCAGTAAAACTGGTGGCAACATAATAAATGGTTCATACTCGCCACGCGGGTTTGTTAGCTCCGTGTTCACTTGGTCTCAGTGGTGGTGACCCACTTTCACTTACATGTATGTATTTGTGCGTGTTTGTGAATGTGTGTTCAGGTGTTGTGACACCTGAGGAAGATGTGAACATACAAGTCGAACTGCCTTTCGAGTACAGAAAGAATTATGGCCTACGAACGTAGGATTCTAACGGTTTGCAGACAGTTCGGCGTCTCAAACACAAGCAACCACACAGACGTACGCTCTTTCATGGTTTGTACGTTGTTTTTCGACTGGCTCATGTACATAACATGATTTAAAAAATTCTGACACTAGGACCCAATCCGTGTCACCGACATTCGTCAAGCTCCCTAGTTTTGACAGAAGAAGCAGACGAACCCGAGTTAAGGAACTGTGCTAGTTGTTGGCATCTGGTTTGCGAACTCTTGAAACTGGACTTTGTCAGTCATTTTCGGGCCTGCTTGTGATAGTAATCTTTGGTTTTAATCACATGGTTCAGCTCCAACGTCTTTTGTGTCAACTGCATGGGTTCAAATGAATTTTCGTAGTCCCAACCATAGTTGGTACATATTTTCGCTAGCTGACTCTCTAAGGAACCCACGTATAAGTTTGCGATGATGCCACAGACCCCTCATTCTGAACTCATAATATTGTGCTAACGTTAGATTAAAGTAGGTCGAGTAATGTTGGACACCAACGTGAACGTCTAACTATGTTCGCAATCATTAATGGATTAGAATAGAATCAAATTCGAACTTTTGGGGGAAACGACAAGCCGCATATCCCACGAGTGGTTTCAAGGGTGAAGGTCGTTTGTTTCAAAAATGACTTGATGTCAGTAACAATAAATAATCCCCAAAGAGACGGGAAAGATGGAGAAAATGTTAACAACCCACCAGAGTAAAACAGATTTTAAAAATGAGTGGTGTCTGCCAAGAAAATTATGAAACTTTAAATTCATGATGCGGATCGGATATCGGAACCGAAACGATAGAGTGACCCTTAATTCCTCAAATATGCTTGATACGAATTGGCAGATGACCACTGAAGCGATCATTCACTCTCCAATTATAAATGACCTTGAGTTACCCCTAGGTGGATTAAATGGGGGATTTTTCTGAATCCCACCATGGACAGTTGGCCACGTACGACAGTGTGTGACTGTGAATATATGAGTTTGGTCGGAATGAATGTCTGAAATGAGACTAGTTTTCCAAGCCACTTGCAACTGTCTTGCAAGTTCCACCGAGGTGGGCCATTTTATCGGACGAAAGAAATACAGTGTGATGCGAAAGGTGATGGCCACACAGACAGGTGAGGAACATTTTTTGACGATTTCCAAAGTCGCGCAATACGCGAGCAACATGTTTATCTCCCAATAAAAGGACGTTGGCTTATTTTTGCTGTAAACTCCTCATGAGAAAGTACACTGTGAACGGATACAGCTCTCAAAACAAATATACCCTTTGAAGTTTCACGTAACATGTTTATCTAGCAGATCAGAACAGTGCACTATTGAACCCTAGTCTACTTACTTGGAAGAAGCAACTAGATCGGTGTGTTGGAGTACCACTCATTGGGGCAACGAATTCCAGCACGTCCACAAACCGGAGCATGTGGTGTTCACCAATGAGGTTAGGTTTTTGTGCGACTGGATGAATTCCGTAAATCATCGATACAAGCACGTAGGCAGACTTGCAGCGATAAAGCTCCCAAACCTGGTGGTCTGTTTGAAGATGGACACCACGCACGACCCGCAAGTTGCTCCATATTTTGTTATACTTTGTGTCTGCCTGTGTATCTGAAAAGCTGAGTGATTGGGTGCGCTTGCTATCACTCGGGAAAACCTATCTGTAGGTTTCAGACAGTCCGTTTTGTGAATATATTCGAACCAGATTCGTCCCACTTGATTGCCAGTCTAGCGAAACGGGCTGACTCTTGTACATCACAGTGGTCTATTTGGTAAGCAGTTTTCATATAAGTCCCTACTGGGCATTTTCGGTCGAAGTAGCAATACTTTCGAATTCTGATTTCTCATGACCCATATTTCAATGTGACACTCATTCCTGCAAGTTCGTATAGGAGGTACGTTTTAATCACGATTCTGCGGAATTTTGGATACCACACCATGCACATCTCATAACAGGGCTTTAGAGTCATGTAGCTGATAGGTACGCCAAAATGTAGTAATTGCATTACTGATACATAATGTGGCATACCTGATAATTCAGAGGATATCCAACGACGAAGAATCTTGTCTATGTCTGGATTCAAGTGATCAACTGGAACAGCATGCGCAAAAGCGATAGTAATACAATTTCAGTGTTAAGCAATGGCCTTGGTGGGTTTCAGCAAGAACAGCTTGTGAAATCTTGTATGTGTAGTCAATCTGCTGAAACATTTGATGGACTTTCTATGACACTGTGGGTTAGGTCGTTAAAACAGCATAAATAAGAAAGCTCGGGGATCTTAGCCTGACTTCGTACTTCAGCCGTTAAAGCGCTGGTTACGTTTAAGTATGCCGCTTCTATCGCTGGCCCGAATCCAGCCAGAGTTTAATTCTTCCGGTACCGCGTTTGCTGCAAGTTAACAGGCATGTCACACTATTTACAAGAACGGATAAGACGGCTGAAATTGAGGATGGAAGAGGGCTTTACCTGCAAACCGCCTCCACTTGCGTGTAATCAATCGGAGGACTGTGATAATTCAGGCATCCGGGACAGCCGTTTACAGACCACAACGGGATGTGCATTCGAGTTCATCAACGCGAATGGCACAACTCTAGTCAGTCAGCATCGTTTTAGCTATCCTTATGCTAGTGGTCCAATAACAGACAGTCAGGAGGGCACTTCACAATTCAACCATCTAGTGGACTTAATGTGAACGGTGCGGAACTGTTTCACATCGTCTAAACAATTCTGTCATTCTTTGCCTCAATCTATAGAGGTTTTAGATGCTTTTGTATTCTCAACAAACACCTAAAACTGGGACAACCCACAGACTTGTTCTAGGAATGAAAATTCTCAATACTGTAAATTAGCACGTTGGCCAATCACTCTGACGAAATTTTTGATCATATTCCCTTATGGTTTTTAAAGCCGATCGGTTACTTAGAATCTCCTCAGTGAACCGATTTGTTCTCTAGGCAACCTGCCATCCCTCACATATTTTCCAACACGAGACAGTTGAATATTTTTGTGAGTTTGGTGAAATGGATCACAGTAAGTTACTTCCTATGAATAAGATTTAGAGGGAAACTCCAGTGTTTGGTAGGACGAATAGTGTGTGTTCACTAATTAAATTGTGCTGGAGGTACGTGATCGGTTCCATTCGCGAATGATTTAGTATCTAAAACTCCATTATTGCGTAGTAAACATCGCAGCTGCAAGGTTCCTAACCTTCGTCAAATTAGTGAAGTCGTCACAGGCGGCCTACTGAAACTAATTCCAAGTGAATGTGTTATGTAGGGGATCGGAAAGAAATTGATAGAAAATATCAAAACCTTTTCAAGACGAAACACAATTCTGATCTCCTCCATAATGCACTTTCCCAACTTTCTAGCTGGACATATCCATCTGTTTGTCCGTTTGTCGTACACCAGTGGCTCACACTGATGTCCGACTGCCGTGGATAGCAGAAGCAAGCTCTAATTAAAAAACACTGAAAAGAGAACAGACAGGATGCAATAACTAAAGTACACGTACGTCTGAAGCGAAACTTTCAACCTCAAGGGGTCTACACTTTGCAGGCAGTCCAGCCTTGAGTGAAAGTAAGAAAGCATTTTAAAAAAGTGCTGCTTTACGACATTCGTCAGTTTGCACTAATAATTTTTCGTGATTCACATGCAATTGGGCCGAATAAAAGTGGTAATCATTCCGCTGAGCCGGATTACCCACCCTCTGTTCAGCCACCGAATCTGAATCACAAGGGCGTCCGTCCAGGGGATGGACTCAATTTACAGTGGTTAACTCCTTGAGGATTGACCTCATTTCTTTATGCCAAGACAACGTTTAGCCATTTTACACCTTACGCAAGTTGGCGGAAACACTAACAACGAGTGCTCAATATGACAGGTGATTAGCTGGCAACCATGTCCAACCACTTGTGCACATTTAAAGAATGAGCCAATGAGCATGCTTATCAATCACCACCACGTCCCTTAGGCATTGGTGCCCTTCGGTACGAAACATCGAAGGTCAAATATCTGGAGATGGGTCTCATCTTCTGCTCGCACTATCTACGTTTTCCAGTCGTTAAGTAAACAGGAGTTTTGTGACCTTGCCGGCTAAGGAACCCGAATGGCCCTAGAAATCGTATTCGAATTGAAACTTCTCACGCAAATAACAAGGAGGAGACCTCGTACTGGTTGCAGCAAGCAGTTCTTTGTCCATTAAACAAGGGGTCGGTTATATAGATGAACAACAGTATTAAAGAAATCACAGCCTGTCATTGGTTGATCATGTTGACACCTGGAAATCAAACTGAAATTGATTAGTGTGCACTCTCAAACATCACTAGAACTTTGGAATTGTATGTATACAAACGAGCGTAGCATATCTGCTACGCGGTGCAAACTACCTCGTGGAATTTGTGAACAGCAAAAGGATGAAGGTCATGGGGCAACAAGTGAATTTTACAGTGAACAAGTTGAGCATCTTGCTGGTTTTTTGACCATTACTAAAGACCTTAGATAATTTTTGATAATTTCGTCCATAGGGTGCGTTTTGAATTGTCGAAATGCAAAAGTTTCTGAAGGACGCTTGTGACTGCGTAGAGAAATGAGTGTATAGACCAATTAGTATACCCAGTAAGCCGGAACAGCAAGGACGAACGTATAGGTAGTGAGATAGTGATGCGTATTTTTACGGTTATAAGTTCTTGGCTGTTCCGGTTAATCTGCGTCTACAACAGAAAGGTCCCCTCAAATGTTAGGATTGCGTGTAGAAGAAAACCATCAATGTGCATTACTCTTTGGTTGAAAAAGGTGACCGTTGAGAATGGAGAACGTAGATTACCTTCAGTTATTCGCACAACAGTCATTACAGTCAGTCGCTTTCGATAGGTGGTATCACTGAGTATAGACTCAGTGGTGTGAATCAAAACGAAAGCAGCACCCACTAATCCAAACAGTTACTGTTCACGTTCAAATAGGAGGCGGCATTTTTCCATGAGCGTTTTTGACGCCCCATAAAGGGACCGGCCATTTAGCAGCTATCTTGAAAGTAGGTAAATCGATAACAATCCCTCTTTCGGTTGTAGATTGATCCACGGAATTACCACCTTGAAGGAATAGTGTCGGAATTACACATATGTTCAGACTGTTGACTGAGTGTGTTCTCAGTCGTGTGCGTTTCACCGATAACTTAATTTAGGTTGTGAAACGGACTATTGAGTTGTCAACGCTGATAATTCGTTACCAGTCACTTTCGTCTTCCTGGTTGGTTTCCTCATGGTTCACAGAGACATTAGAGTGAGTTATGAAGGATGCAGTGATTCAATGAGCGCAAATGTGCGATCACTATTCTTCGGGTCTTTACGGTTTTCATCAAGCGTTACTTAAGCGTCGGTTGTTCTGAAAAGCAAGCATGGAAAGACCAGTGGAGTAACACTCATTGAAATCACAGTGCCATCAAAAAAAGATGGAATTTGTGAATGAAGTTGAAAAGGATTTGCTTAATCAGTGACCACTTCAGCTAAACAAATATGAATCAAACCATGCCTTAAATTAACGATTAGTGGGAGACACCAAAAACGACTGGCGTTAGCGTAGTCCAGTGGTCGAGTATTCTATGAGAGAAGTTCTGTCTAACGTGATGTCGACGTCGTAATCTGTGTGGTGATGATGACCGTTCAAGCTTTACTGCTGATTAGTAGTCAGACTGGGGTATGTAACTAAGTATGGCAGTGGTCGGGAAGGGGGAATACAACAACGAACGCTGCAGTGTACCCCGGTTTCCTGTGTATTAACTTATAGATGAAAGCTTTGAAGTCTTCAGATTACTTCTATGCGAAAATGTGTTTGTTTTTGAGTTGTTGGTTTTTTGAATAAACACTCCTTGTACCGCCCATGTTCTTGGCGTGCAAAACTTGTAAAACTTTTCTTCGTAACCTCACAACTCACGAATAATACCTCTGTGAGATTGTTAGGAAAAAGGAGATAGGTACGGGTTTGGTATAATTGAAGTTCTCTATATTCGCATAGGTGAACAGAAGATTTCCAGTCGGAATTGACGCGCAGCGTTTTGAGGGATTGATACAAGTTTCGTAGCACTTTGCTGAATACGTCAACTGCATTTGTGTTCATTTTAAGATTAGTAGGTGCGACTATGTTAGCATTTTTTTTATATATTATGCTTAGTAGAATACGAGTTCTTTTTCAAGATGAAACGAGAAAGACAAGCTGACCGGTGGTCAATTCTCTAGAGCTTTCTGGGACCCACCTTAGCAACCACTATAGCTTTCTCAGCAGTATACATTGGGAATAAGTTTCCGTAGAATTTCCATCACGGAGCATTCGTACATATTGGTCATCACGGATGGGAAGACACCACTCCAGTGGCAATTGCTTGACAAAGTCGGGGTCAAGTTGGAGAATGCTGGGATCATGATAATTCCAAATTTCAAAATAATCTACACAAAAAAAATAATCACTGGAGATTGCTTGTAAAATATCACTGATAAAAATTGGTGTTAGCAACTGCACACTGGCGTAGATTTCTTGAATCACATTCACTGCTATGAATGAGAACGGAGTGGTCGAGATCAGTCTTCATCCTAAAAGTTGGACCATTTGATAATGAGGTTATCCAGCTATAAATTTTCACTCCATGTGGGTGCAATATGCCTCTAGTTTACATAAGAGAGAACCATGAAGTACTCTGTTGAAGGTGTTGACAAAATCTAAGAAAACATGGTCGGAAGTAGGGATGCGAGATTCTGTGAGATGTAGGTTGTCACTGTGTGATGTTCGTTTGTGAGATAATGTCAGGATAAAATTCGCAAGTTGTTTGAAACGGATAAAACGTAGACGATGCCGAACCAAGTAAGCGATACTACCTGTCTGTGTGCGATGAACTGTACAATCACAAACTGAACAGTGTCCTCACAGGAATGGATCAACACTGACCAGCAACTTGCAATTCCAAGAAACAAGCCTAACACTGTCTTACGATTCTCACACTTCACACAACACTGTCATATCATCAGTTGGTAAGATTACTGACGAGGCGCCGACGAGGACATCGAAAGCACGCAATGCATATGCAAACACCCTCCTCTTGTGATACCACAACCACGTCCATTTGTCGGTCCAGGGTACACTTTGCAACACACGAATGTGTTCAACATGTATGTGTGGAACACAGACATGAGCCATTCGTGTGGAAAATACACCAACATTCCCACTACTCGACCATCACTGACTCTGCCATCTACTCAGTGTCAGGTGCGCTGACTGTGTTGGCAACGCGATAATCCATCGGTTCGAATGTACGAGATGCGCAAGTTGGGGACCGATAACCGAGATGACGAAACTGCACAGTGTGCACTGGCTGAACCACCTACCACGTAAACTGAACAAGCGTCTGCTGCACCACGCACCGTTCCCCGTGGCTGCTGACTGGTGACGGATACCGCAAGGCCACAAGGTCGTCAGGCGATCAGCTGCTTAAGTGTCATGAAACTCCTAACTTCTCCACTGAACAAGGTTCGAATGCGCCATCTACCTGGTTATGGTGGTAAAGACCATCCACACTGTTGGCTGCATACATTCCCGACGTGGTAGTGTGCCGCATTCAATGACGAACCCGCATCCGCGAGGCCGCTGGCTACTCATTTTCTCCTCCCAGAAACTTCATCGTTTTGCTTTTCACTCCTTCCGCCCCTTTCATTTCTATTCTGTGTGGATTTGTACTTATTTGGAACTACGAGTATGGTTCAACCGTACGACAGGTAATGAAGATTGTGGGGATGGTTACGATGATGCGTGTACCTATGATTTTTGTGTACCGGCCTTTGCTGATTTCTGTTTCATCCCTAGTCTAACACTATTTTCCAGAGTTGTAAGACAGTTAGTAATCCTTTCATTAATAGAGGCCTTACAAGAGTGTAATAAGGCTCGAACCGCCGCTCACAACTTCGGCGTGGAATAGATAAGTGGGAGAATGTCGGCAACTGGTAAAAGGTTGTAAACCAAGACGGGACGGGAATGTTGTGGAACGGGCACGCCACTAACTTCGGTACACTGTCTCCTGGACTGGAGTTCCCAATCCGTGAGTTGACTGATTGCGAGGAGCCCAACCAGGCAAGCGATACCCGCCCACCTTGCCCGACGGAATAGTCGAAGTCTTCATAGTTGGTGATCACACCCTCGTTTGGTCACCAGGCGGTTTTGCCCTTCTTTTGGTGGTCTTAGTATATAAAGCCTGGTACAGGAAACGTTCAGCGGCCACATGGAGTACATTACCCAGCCATCGCAAACTGGGCAACGTAATCAGCTGATCACTAGACCGCGTATCCCTAGCGGCTCGTGGTACGCGCTGCCTAATGGACGTGCCGCTCACTCTGCCGTTTAGCCGAACTAGAATCGACGACCAGCGGTACCTGGCCGTTCAGAGTACTCACCTGATGTCTCTGTCCAGTGATTAGATGGGATTTCGTTGTGGCATACTAGACCGACCGTTTGGTCGTCAAGCCACAATGCGCGTATGCGGTGCTTGCGATGTTCAGCATCCAGCCTACCGACAGCCCCCCGTAAGACAACGCCTCTTGGTAGACAGGCGAAAACGCAGTTTTATTCGGATCACGTTGCCGATCGGGTGATTTTTCCGTACGAAAGGTCGTGACCCGTATCGCTTACAGCTTGCAGCGTGTGCGCGAGTGTGCGCGTTCCCGTCGCAGTGTGCGAGCGTAGACACGCCGGAGTGCGCAAAGGCGCCGTCTTTTGGTCATCACATGCTGCCTGTCTTGCTTACCATGAGCGTGTGCGGCAGCCTGTTGGAGGGATCACGTGATTGGTTCGTAGCAGGGTAGCATGCTATTGGCGGTCAGCATAACTTTAAAGTCCGCATGCCGGTCGGCGGAAGGCGCTTCACACGCGCAGGTTTGGGATCGCAAACCCGGCTGTAGGACGGTTGACCGGATTTTGCTCGTAATATTAGGAGTACATCCTTCACGCGTCGTCTGTGCATTTTACGAAGACGTAATGTCCCTGTCCATGTTTAATCAGACGGTGTCTACGACGATCGTAGCTCCAGCAGCGGAACATAACACGACCGTTCCCAACGCAAATCTATCGGAAGCCGAAGAGATAACAAACGTCAACGTTTGGAACAATCGATGGGCTCAAAAGATCGATCTGAACGATACATCTGTAAAGTTTCCTACACGAATAGCGTTCCGCACGGACGGTAAGTTTCGGGTGAGCGGTGACTTTGATTCTTTGCGCTAAGCCAGCAGGAGATATTTCTCCTGCTGGCTTAGTGCCCCACTTCCCCGTTCATTCAGCAGCTCCTGGTGTTGGGAAAATGCGAGATACATATATCCATATCTGTTTTAGATGTCAATCACTGATACAATATAGTTACCCATTTCCAACCTGAAGACGGTTGCGTAATCTAAACGAATAACTCATCTTAAAATCCCCCACTGTTAACGTACGATCTGTTTCGGAGTGCACTGTCTTTGAGCAAACCAAAAAGTGGTTGCAGTATGTACAACAGTTTAGGCAGCTTTTACTAGTTGAAGCGTGCACTTCTTGAGGTATTTGTAGATAAAATCGACAGCGTGACAGTTAGGTTGCTGCTGATGAGTTATTTGGCATTTTTGATGCAATTAAGAAAATCTTGTACATTGAATGGGTTTAGAATTCCTTACCTTGTTTTGCGAATTTTGTATGTTAACACCTCATGTGCATAGTCATGATGATTGTTGTCAGTGCAACTGGATAGTTATGTTTCATTGAGGACTATTTCAAGTGTGTCGGTTTACGGTTTTTACATATGCAAATGTTTATCACAGAACCAAAATCTGTTTTGCCATATCCCTGAATGCAACGAATTATAGATAATTAGTCAACTGACCTTGAGAAGATTTTAAACTGTTCGGTTGATTTCCACCTGTACATGATTAATCGTTAATAGTGTCGACAGTGTGTTAGAGATTTAGACCAAATTTCCTGTTATTACGCGCCAGATTTACACAGGATATTAAAGTTGAACGTTATTTGTCTTAAGCTAATGGATGCTGAAAATCAACAAACGTGATAAATTTATATGCACAATTCCGATACGCAGCAAGGAATCATAGGGCTAATAATAGCTTAATGATGACAACACCCATCTTCCGAAATCACAGTGGCGGGCTCGAACCTAGGCAACTGCGGCTGTTTCTACTCAACTTTAGATAGTCTGGCAGTGTCTCATATGTAACCGTGTATACACGTGACAGCAAACCTTTTGTGGTGAATAAGCTGCATACTTGATGTCAAGTGAACACAATTTTGACAAATGTTATTCATTTGATAACCATACTTACAAGGAAGATCATTTTGGTTATATTGTACTACCTACACGTATAGAATTAAGTCAGAAGGCTGTCAGAATTAAAGTGTTTATAACTGAAAGTCGTACAGGCAACGATCGGTTTGAGGTCCGTACAAATAAGATTAATCATTTCGGAGATCCGACTTCGTTCCCGATTGGAGTACAATTGAGATAATATACAGAACATTGGCTCAGGTTCCCCGTATTCCCTTCTAACAATTTGGATCCAGTTTGCTGTGGACAGTCTTACTAAGCATTTGGCAAACCGATAGCTAGTAAATTCGTGTATAAAGGTCTGATGACGAAGTGGAAGAGACGTACGATTCAGAGAATAATTGAGAGCAAACATCCGATTCAAATCTCGAAAGATTGTAAACAGATACCAACTGGTTAAATCTGGGATTGTTTGTTATAGCATTTTGTGACATGTTGTTAAAGGGATGTACAAAAGTGAACGTTGACCAGTAATTTGTGACACAACGATTGCGTTACGTTTACAGAATGGTTCTTACTGGAAATTTTAATGGAAATATAAACGTAAACTGCTCTCTGTAGGTGGTAATTCTTCCAAAATCTCAGCTCCTGTTGCTGTGTCTCATCGTAAGGCTGACGATTTACTGTAAATAGAAAATCAACCACTGATTACAACAAACAGTGAGTGAAGCCTCATTTATGAACCCTAATGGCCTACGCTCTTCAAGGGAGTTTCAACTATTTACTTTCTTGGGGATAACTTCTTACTGGGTTGGCGATGCATCAGGTAAATACCTAAAAGTGAGATTAAGTCTCGTCTTCAGACCCTTCAGGAGTTCGAAAGGTAACCATCGCTTCGGATGGGATCGGTGATCTGGACACCTTAGGTGGTTGAACATCATCCGGAGTCACATGTCATCAGTAGCTCCCCAAAAGACATCATGGTGCACCGACTGTCCGTTAGCACATGGGTCAGTTCTAGTGAGGCCTACTAATTCACATTTGCCTGGCTGATAATGGATTAATTCCAGTGCTTAGCAACCATTGGGAGTAAGCTGAATTTCACGTGAACCATGAATTCATCGATCCGATCTTTACTTTTTGTCAGTCGTTGGAACACCAACTACCCACATCTACCAACGGGCAGCTCTAGATTTTGTCGACTCAGTCCGACGATTACTTGTCGGGAAATGGGATACCTGAGAAGCATTTGTCTATTTTAAGGGCATTGCACGATCAGTTCGCAGAAAGAATTATCATGTTAGATTGTCCCAACCATTTTGTCATTTCCAATGAAGACTGGCTGGAATGTCCAACATTGCTATTGATAGTGTTCTGTACCAGACTGCGAACTGTTTTCACATTGTCGGTGTGGAAATTCGATCGAGAATCATACTTGTACACCTATAGGGGGCTGACGGCGATGCAGATCCATTTCTTCCTTAAGATATGATGGGCGGTACTATTGTAGTGAGGAGATATGGTCGCACCATACTACTCACACCACTATTCAGTAGCAGCATGGATCGAGATGATCGCGGATCGAGATAATCACGTGATAAATACGACATAGATACGGGATGGATCGTTGGAGGGCAGAATGACATATAATGGCTTTCGCTACATGACGGAACTGATACATGGTGTCTAAAGCGACTGGAGTATCTTCAGAAGAGTATGGTGTGCAAATGAGTGTTTCCGTTTCTAGTCGTGCTCAGACGCTTAAGTAGTGTGTTGGTTTCTCCAATAAAGTAACCTTTGTGTCGTTCGCCTTCTGGTTTCGCAACACTATGACTCGAGTCAGAACTCACCACAACAGTGCCCAAGAGTATCCTAGACGGAAAATTCCTTCGAGAGAAAAATGACAAGGTGTAATTGAGTTGGACCGAGTATTTTATATGGAACAATTCCTTTAACGGTAAACTAAGTAATCCCGCCTTTCACAATTGAGCAGGTGCCACTTACCAAGTTTATTAACCGGATTAGATAAAATCTTCACATCTCGGGATTACATTGTTACTTGATAAGCTAGTGGTTTTACTCAACTGTTTGTGGTATTAGTGAGTAAGTCCTGATGCGGTAGACCTTTAAACACCATATTGAATAGATGACTCAGCCATCACAGACCGTTTACAATGTACAGTCCGCGATGCACTGGACCGCTCGACGATTGATGTCCCGTGATATGTTAGACCTTTTACACTGTCTAGACGAAAAGTGGTTCTCTGAGACTGACGCGTGATTAGACTCAGTCTTGGTGACGGCAGTTTAAATATGGTCGGCGGTTTTTCTAACCCTGGGATTTATATAATGGATGGCAGTAGTGTTGGAGAAGAAGGCTGTTTGTGTATGGCCAGAAATCAGCATTTGCTAACCTGATGCATCTCTGACACCGGTTTGACTGCAGTATTCGGCCAAAGTTACAAGACAAGTAATTTGGTTCTGTGCGTGGTATTCTTTTTGGTTGGTAAATTTGACTGCTTCGTTTTGACTTCATTTGCCGTATATCTGTTTTTGACAGCCTTTTGTCAAGCATCATTTGAGTGTGGTGACATCAGGAATTGATTAATTTAGTGGTTTTTAGTGATGCGTCTTCCGGTCGGACAGAATACTCATTTTATCTGGTTGGCTTTATGCACGTCCCTAACTAACGGTCGTCACGATAAGTAGCTTGCAGTTTGGTGACACTGAGAAAGGGTTATCAGGTTTGGTCTCCGTTTGCAATTTCCATTTCTTCAGAGAAGAGTCTAAAAGAGACCAGAGGTTGTTGGCTAGATACACCGAAGTATATATCCACGAGCTGCAGTCGATTAGAGGAATACAGATTGACATGTTACTCTGACATTCATTCACTTGATCAGCAGACCTCTGACTTGATTACAGCCTGTCCGGCTAACCCTTTGAATGAGGAACCCCAGCAAGGACAAAACGGAGTTAAATACGGTTCAAAAGTGAACATTGGAAGATACCAACATAACTTGAAATTTTGACCCCCACTGTGACACTCATTGAGGAACAGGCCGTGAGTTGGTTTGTGCCCGTACGAAACTGTCGCGTGTTGACGTGTCCGTCTCCATAGTATCATCTGTAAACACTAGAATTTTGATATAGGCTCAAACTCGTACTTATTAACACGTTCTAATCCCATTGTTAATGTCTTGCATATAGAGTTGCGGCACAGCCATTGTCTTAAATGATATTTAACTTCTGATCTCACATTAGCTCAGTGGTTGTGATGCTGGACTCCCAAACCCGCGATTGCGGGTTAGAAACCATTTACTCTCATTGGTCTCCGTTTGGACAACTTGGCAATCTCTAAACAATATCTGATCTTGTGTTTCACAGGACAGGTGTAGGCTTGAATCACCTGGTGCATGATACTATTCATTTAGCTTTCGGTGCGTTTACTCAGAGACAATCCGTATTGTTTGAATCCGGTTTGAAATGAAGTACCATTTCACGCGTTCCACCTCTGTTTCTAGAATACTCCAGAGTGACACAAAATATATGCACGGTTGTTAGAAAAGCATTTCTCAGTTTCAGATAGAAATGAACCATCACAGTACTGAACTGGGGCCAGGTATAATGGGCTACAACACAGTTGAAACGTGGTAGACGAACTACTTGATTGCTTCATCCGACACACCCATTTTAAGCTCGTAGGCCTGCAGGTGGCCTCATGCGCTCTGTGCACTCACTTTGCCACACTCGTAAACGTCACTCATGTGACTTTAACTAATGCCCCTACAACCATAGGGGAAACTAGTTTTAGATTGGTATTAGAATCTAGGCAGGAATGAAATCTCAGAAGGACATCCGCCCAAATCAATGAAATTTGCATCTAGATGTCTATTCTCTACACTGATTTTTTGATCCAACTCAACGAGGATGATGACAGCCTTGATTCTGTGTATTCTCCACGGTTTATAGTCCATTAGCATCTCCTTTCAAATGCGGTGAGGCCACAACGTCACTGCAGCAATGTAGTTCACGTGACGTGTCTGCAGTTTCCAGGTCCCCAGAAGTACCCAAAGTTTAGTCGGTGACAGTGACAAGCCGCACATGTTCTATATGCAAAAGGTCAGCTGTCCTCCTGGACCGGTAGTAGACACTGCTGATGAGAATGGCTATATGGAACTGGTGTCCCGCGGCTTTTGTTTAGGGTGATTTATTTGAAGTTGAATCTCTGAGTGTGGAATACGATGTTACAGCATATTACTTTAATACGCAGTGATTCTTAAATCCAGGGTTAATGTGCTTTTTGTGGGTTCGAGTGCCCCGTTATGGAATTGTGACACATTATGATGAAATGTTTTATGAGAGAATAATGCATAAATCCTTTGATATATTTGGAGATTCAAGAATGCATCTTTCCAAATCAGAATGGATTATTTTGCCGTTGTTTCATTGTTCCCTTATGAATCGTTTCTTTTCACTCTCTTCCCTCATACTCTGATTTCTTAGGCTTAGCCTAGTGTCGTTTAAATTGGGTAAATCTCCAAATCACAAATGAGTGTCGTGCGCAACTAAACTTCAGCAAAAAGTCAGCAGTTATTTATCGATGATGGGCTCATTGGATGTACTTGTTTGGTAGGTTAACTGAACCGCGGTTCGTTAAAACACTCGGTTGTCCAAAAGTTATTCGTTAATAAAAGAATCCTAAGGGATCGCATTAATTTTTATCATAGTGTTAGTGATCACAAACGTTCCCCTGAAACCAGTTGCTCTTAAATGATATCCAGTTGGGAGAGGACATTTGGTTATCGAGGTCCGCTGAAACTAACTGTTTTACACGTAGACTTGAACTGCAACAGCTCTGTAAACCCACAACCTCTGTACGGGCACTTCGAAGACAAATCGGAAACATTGCTTTGACGGGCAGGTGCATTACATGTCTTTGATAAACTTTGCTAACAGAACAGTGAAGACTTGGGTCGATAGTGTGGCATGGCTACTGACACAATGAACGATGAAGCTGAGTAGTTCTCACATACAAATCACTTTTTAATTCAAAATTTCAAAACACAAAACCGAAAGGTTGACAAACAAACCGTGAAATATCTGCTGTATGGTATGTTCGGCGAGCTGGGTATTTAGGTTACAAACCTTTCATCACCAAGCGTTGTGACATCATCAGTGCGTACGTGTTTCAGTGTATACGCCGAAATACCAAAATCATCAACCCGAGCTACGAACAACACCATCACTGTTCCCAACCATCAGGAACATTCTTTATTCATTGTTCCAGGAAAATGTAGGCCTCTTCCGAGTGTCACGGTAAGTGATACGAACAAACGGGTGAAGTGAACCCGTGAACTTGTTAAGCAATAGAAACGTAATGCAATGTAATCTGGGGCAGCCGGTTTGTTTTGATGATTTATTATAAGTTTTTTATCCTCTGGGACCGTGGTTCTTAGAATCATTATCAGCTAGTAACGATAAATTTGATCAGATTGGAGGGTACGTTTTTATTTCCGCGTCAAGCCACATCAATACTCATGTGTACATTGACAAGGAAACCTTGGCTATGAAAATCACCAACTTTCTAACAACAGTATCAAAGTATTATAATGTGAATGACCTCGACTGAACTGAATATAAGCCGCATGCTTCTGAATTTCTTATCATACCAACAAGCTAACATGAATATAAGCACACTGCCGTACATTCCGTCGTTCAAAGGGCTTTAGAAAAATGGTTTTGGAATATATCAGAAATCAGACTAAGCATGAGATCATTAGAGGATCCTACACTTAAATGAGCCTATGCAACACTGTGTGTGGGATAGGTCACAGAGTAGAGAATGACTGTAGTCCGCGAGAATTTTAACAGCAAAATTCGCGCATATTTTCACATGGGATGCAACAACAGTATTGGTAAAGTGTATGTGCGGAGTGGCGCTGCATTGAGCAAGCATTTTACTGATCTGTTGGGGGGAGTTTAACAGCATTCTTCCAAAAATCAGGCAAATCCACAAGAGAGCAGTGTAACTACTGAAGAAGTGTGCACTGGTCGCGTAATCATATAGTGAACCGGCCTTCTTATTTCGTTATTCAAATTCGGAATTGGGGAAGGATGTTTTGCATGATAAAGTGGAGCGGGGGACGTAGAATGCTTGAAGGTAATCCAACTAATAATTTAGCCATCTGATTTTCATTAAAAATGTGTATGACAGCATAACCCTCAAGCATTATAATAGGCTGAAACTGAGTTCGTTCTGACTAGTTAACTCTGCGTACCGCTTTTAGTTGGTAGTAACTATTACCACGAACATATGAACACAAAGTGATATGGACTTAAAGGAGCTATGGTTTTAACGATAAAAAATACTCAAGGACCCTGTTAGAGTCAATTGTGCCATTGCTTCAAAAGGAATACACTTTCTTCTGTCTAGATAATTTTGGTTTGCAGTTCTGCAAACCTGACTCACTTTGAGTGTCTGTAGTGACTAATCCGGTACGATCAGTTTTTACATCACCGCAAAAAATGCGTGCTTTCTAATGAGATGGAATCGAACGTGTGAATCTGGTGGACTGAGAAAACATGCTGTAAACATCAAATTAGCTGATTACTAAACACTTTAGGCGATACTGCAAGAATCCTTCAGACGTTCAAATAGGAGAAATGGAGAGTTTCGGTGACTCTTGGTAATTTCATACACTGCTGTTTGAGGACAAATCTCCTCTGGTTTTGCCCCCTTGGGATTGCGTCAATCACATTGTCTCCGGCAATTTCATTTTAATCTTCTCTGTACATATCCGGAGATCAAGCGATGTAGTGCTTCGAGGATAGTGATACAAACAGGTGACCGCTTATAGCTGTGGAAATATCTGTAAGTAGCGATTATTGCCGTTCATTTATACTGTGCTAGACTGGTTGCATCAGCTTGATAATTGAGCCATACTATTTTAAGTTGACTGCCGTCTACGGAGATTCAGTTGTGATCACACTAAATACTACCACCGATTGACTTAAATGCCTCACTCTCTTACAACTCCGAAAAATAGTGTTAGACTAGGGATGAAACAGAAATCAGCAAAGACCGGTACACAAAAATCATAGGTACACGCATCATCGTAACCATCCCCACAATCTTCATTACCTGTCGTACGGTTGAACCATACTCGTAAGGATGCCGTGGATCATGACAACCAATCGTAGTTCCAAATAAGTACAAATCCACACAGAATAGAAATGAAAGGGGCGGAAGGAGTGAAAAGCAAAACGATGAAGTTTCTGGGAGGAGAAAATGAGTAGCCAGCGGCCTCGCGGATGCGGGTTCGTCATTGAATGCGGCACACTACCACGTCGGGAACGTATGCAGCCAACAGTGTGGATGGTCTTTACCACCATAACCAGGTAGATGGCGCATTCGAACCTTGTTCAGTGGAGAAGTTAGGAGTTTCATGACACTTAAGCAGCTGATCGCCTGACGACCTTGTGGCCTTGCGGTATCCGTCACCAGTCAGCAGCCACGGGGAACGGTGCGTGGTGCAGCAGACGCTTGTTCAGTTTACGTGGTAGGTGGTTCAGCCAGTGCACACTGTGCAGTTTCGTCATCTCGGTTATCGGTCCCCAACTTGCGCATCTCGTACATTCGAACCGATGGATTATCGCGTTGCCAACAAGTCAGCGCACTTGACACTGAGTAAATGGCAGAGTCAGTGATGGTCGAGTAGTGGGAATGTTGGTGTATTTTCCACACGAATGGCTCATGTCTGTGTTCCACACATACATGTTGAACACATTCGTGTGTTGCAAAGTGTACCCTGGACCGACAAATGGACGTGGTTGTGGTATCACAAGAGGAGGGTGTTTGCATATGCATTGCGTGCTTTCGATGTCCTCGTCGGCGCCTCGTCAGTAATCTTACCAACTGATGATATGACAGTGTTGTGTGAAGTGTGAGAATCGTAAGACAGTGTTAGGCTTGTTTCTTGGAATTGCAAGTTGCTGGTCAGTGTTGATCCATTCCTGTGAGGACACTGTTCAGTTTGTGATTGTACAGTTCATCGCACACCAACAGGCACTATCGCTAAATCAGTTCTGTATTTTGTACCAATTCTGTTTAGAAGGACCTTATGAGGTAGCGTCATCCAGCTGTTAACATTCAGCTTAAATACTCAGGGAGGTTGCACCTCGTGGTTTGCGGAACTTCCTGGTTTTTCTTTTGTAATATTTTCTCTCAGTTAATTAAAAGGGATGGGTAAGTCAGACATTGCTGTCAATTGCCAGCGACGTTTAGAATGCCCGAAAGAGATGCCCATAAGTGTACACTTCGCAATGAGAACATACACGCAACGGCTGTTGATGAAGTGATATCTTCAAGTTGACCATTACTCACATTTTATCGCAGCCTTCGCATTCAGATAGACTTTTCCAGCCAGCCTCTTTCGAAAAGAAGCACTAGACTCGAGTTTCGCTCTCATTAGAGCTCGTCAGTAGTGCATATCCTTGCCACGGCCGGGATTTGAACTCCGGCCATTTCAATCATGGAGCAACCATGTTAACCACTGCGCCATTGATCTCACATTAGGCACGACCGAATTATCAAACCTGAACGCTCAACCACTCCCGCTTGTGAGCAATGATCAGGTTGCCCGATCGTCTCGAGAGGAGACACAGTTACTGCCTGTTAACTCCAATCGATAACCCCGTGATTAGGACTCCCGAGACAGGTCGAGATCACAGAACCCATTAAACATGCAAGGCGATATTGTTACTCTTTTCATCCATGAAAGCTCCCAGAAGTATGTTATTCAACCGAATCACTGACTTCCGTCGGACGCAAAAGTACCACAACAGTGGGCTAAGAAAAGGAATACCGATTTTCCAGTGTCTGTTGAGTGGTTATTGTATGAACGATACATCCATCATAAGGCATATCGAGAACCCGCCTGTTCTACTTTTATCTGACACCCTACGTGTTTCAGAAGCCACAGCATTGTGAGATCTGTCATCATCCTCAATGTGACAGACAGGGATAATATCCTTGTGTTTGCCACAGTGTCGTAGTGCTTTTTTAAAAATGGGTGTGACTGTTGATAAGCCCCACTCATGAGGTATCAGTTCAGCCTCCCGTATGAAACGGAGGAATATGGTTGGTTCACACCACAATCTCCCACTGCCGTCTTTGAAGACGGCCAAAGAAAGAAAGTTCTAAATTGCGACTTCATTACGATTTAATAGTTTAAACTCCAAAATAACTGTTTTTCAATGGAGGATCTTCGGGAATTTCATAACTAAGTACACATTCTTCATCGTCAGCAACCGACTGGGTTGGCACAAAAACTGTTGGATTGTTCCTCCAAATGCTGAGCCCATTTCTGAAGTTGCCACCATAGTTTGTAAACTAGTGGTCTATCTGTTTCTCATATTGTCTCGGTTACCCCTTGTCGACGGCCAGTTTAACCACGGATCAGATAAAGCAGTACCTGGCTATTCTCCGCTAAGAATACCGTCATCATCTGATTGATTTCTTCGGAAAAGTAAACCTCACACCTCCCACGCACTCTTCGTAGGTTCTAGTTTAAGTTGATGACGATGTTTGTGGCATTCGTGGTCATGGGAGCATCGGGTTCATACTTTTCATTGAATCAACAGAAATCTAATTCTGTCGTATTTCAAGGTAAACATCGCTCACAATTGATCGTAGCCCTTGCATTCGGCCAGATTTTCCAGCCAGCCTCTTTCGAAAATAAGCATTTGACTCGAGTTTCGCTCTCATTAGAGCTCATCAGTAGTGCATATCCTTGCCACGACCGAGATTTGAACTCCGGCCACGCTTTCATGAGGCGACCTTGTCATTGATCGCACGCTAGGCACGACCGAATTGATCACAAATGAACGCTCAACCACTTTCGCATGCACTGCAGACGAGCTTTATTGAGAGCGAAACTCGAGTCTAGTGCTTCTTTTCGAAAGAGGCTGGCTGGAACGTCTCTCTGAATGCGAACGCTGCAATCAAATATGAGTGATGTTCAACTTGAAACTAACCAAATCCCCAACTACTAATCACCAGTCTCTGGTAGTTGTTGTGTTCCTTCACAATAGACCTCTTTAGAATAAGTAATAACAGCTGCTCAGTGTTCAGTTGGATCACTGCATTGTTTTGATACGGGACCGTCTAACTGTTAATTCTGCTTGATAGGTTTTTCGTATACTCTCGTCAATTAATTTCCAACTTGGTATTTTGTGTCGGCGTTCAGATTACATCTGTGCAGATGATAAAATAAAATGGACATGGACAACAATATGTTCCAAAAATAAACGACAATCTTTAGTGGAATGATATCATCGATAACCGTTGGCAATGTGACCGATTAGCGTCAATGACTGGGTTCAACGGAACCTTATCTGCGTGTCACGTTGCCATCGTTTGTGCTGAAATGCGGAATTCGATATGTAGTTTTTCTGGTGGTAAGTATCTTCTCTTGTTACTTTCAGATAGGACAGTGTAGCTCTCATGCGATTCGAATACTCAACATGTTCGTTTTCCTCCAGATGGGGGACACTGAGTGGTGTGTTTCTTGCCGAGACAAAGCGCACTGAGAGTGTTGAATAGCTGCTGAAAATGAATGCGTTTTACAGTCTGTTAATTTCGAGTACTGCGTTTCAACATTAAAGTAAGCACAGTGTCAGTCATAAGTCACCCTATGGAAACCATTGTCAATTACCGATGAGACCACTCTGTTGAAGACTGTCGTGCATTCTGGAACAACTATATAGACTGAGATAAGGGTTTTGTGCGCGCTCGTTTGGTTTTTGCCGTTTGCTGGCATTTGAGAAAAGCAAGTGTAGGGAGCACCTATTAACAGCAAGTTATCCAGTTTGAGTCACATCAGAGAATCTGGGGAATATTGGGAAAAAATCACAGTAGTTGTGAGAACTCGTTGTGAACAAGTATGTTTCGAAGGAGTTGTGGGTTCGTGACAAAGTTGGAATTCTGTCGCGTCAATAAACCCTTTTACCAAGCGCCGCTCGATTCCACCTGACTTTGACCATGAATATGGCTGTCGAGAACACCGGGAAGACAAGCTGACTGAAAGCTTGCGAAAAGACGACGAGCGTCACCTGGTCGAACAGTTAAAATGGAAGAAGCAAGCCTTTCCATCTAGGAACGATAGGAAACTGGATTCCTCTATTCATTGTTGTGCTGGCCATTGAGACAGTGCGGGGTCATATGTTAAAAAGGTTGCTCCCATGTCACCAGACTGTGGCGTCGACTTCACCATGTGGGTTACCCTGTAGAGGAACACTCCAGCTGGCCTCATCCGGGCCATGTAGACGGTGGGACTCAAATGTTTAACTGCTCCATTCCAGACGGCTCCACCGGTGGACGTGGAAGTGGCCCTAGAGGTTAAGTTTTTGGGGCGTAACAGGGCTGCTGGACAGTGCCTCTCTCATTCTCCTTTCAAGGATGGTGGACAGAGCTTGACATCTGAACTGAGGAAACTTTCAAAAGAACTGGGAAATTGAGGAGATACCTCGTGATTAGGGCTTGTCGACAACCATTTCCGTTTTTAGCAAGATGGCCCGAATTCTATGTGACACAGAGGCATTAGTCCAGTGTCTGCTGCGTCCAACTTACTCATTGGCCTTGCATTAAGTTGGCTCACTAAGCCTAGGGGAAGTCACTTACGTGAAGAACTGGAAGGATTTCAGTCCTCTCTAGGGTACGTTAATCATATTTTCACCTTGTCAGGGCTCTTGGAGCACTTAGACCCTTATAGGCAGCCGACGGTCGTGGACATTTCAGACCAAGAGGCTGCTGTTGGCGGGATTACTAGTAAATTCCTCTTGAACTATCTCCTTTGCACAGCAGTACCAGATCACTGTGTGTGTCTATGATTGTCGTATGCTCAAATTACAAGCAGGAACAAATGTCTCGGGCGTCAATCACTTCTGGTGATGTTCTTCAGGTGTGTCCGATCTCGCCTTTTCCGCTCGCTTTTTTATGGACGACACTGGACATTGTTCCTGTGGCGTCCCGTGAGCTTGGTGTTGAACTTTTTCCTGGTGCTAGGTTGACCAACATGGGATGTGCGGATGACATTGCCTTTCTTCGCCTCTCCCTTGTTGAATGCTTGCAGACCGTGCTGAACAAGTCGAATGACCGTGCTGGTTTATGTGGAATGCAATGCGCATCTTTAAAAAAAGCAAATTGCTGACCAAAAACTGGGGCATTCACATTCCAACTTTTTGTTGCACGTTGTTTATTTCAAACTGTGGGCACACACTTAGATAGTATCATCTCTTCAGTTCCCCATTCGTTAAAATTCATCGATGGTGCATACCGATTGCACAACCGAGATTTGAAATTAGACATTCACCAGTGGAGATCGTGTTGACAGCGGCATCAGTGACATCAGAGCGGTCACCACCGAGCTATCATATCCGAACACACAGGCATCTTTGCATGTGAGTATTGTTTAGGTTTTCTGATCGACTGGAAAGGAGATACAGTAACTGGTTTGTTAAGTCAGATTGAAATATCTGAAGTCAGCAAGCTTATTGAATTATGTTTTGGTTCAGGAAATGTTGTCGGGGAGGTGATTGATATGAACTGAACGTCACCAACAAGTGATCACGACTTTCTCGTTCACTTAGACTATTCAATTAGCACTCTGTATAGTGGATGTGCACCACTGAAGAGCTCTCATAAGGAGAAACTCGAAATCTAGCGCTTTTCGTAAGGGACCGACTGTAAAGCCTACGTGAAAACGGAATCTACGATAAATTGCGAGTGAGATTCAGTTTTTATCAACTAAACCTCATTACTTATCCGAAAATCTAACCTTTCTCTGTCGTTGTCTTTTGGAACGAACAGTCTGGAACGCCTTTACGAGCAAGTTGTAATACGTTGTGTTATTCCCAATCTGTTTATCAATAACATGTTAAACACGACGCCCAAATTGTTCAACTTCATTCGTACTAAATTTGGTGTGGATATCTTACAGTCTGGAACGCCGACTTAAACCCTTTTTTCAGAACGAAATGTGTTGAAGAACGTTGGATAAACAGACTGAGGATATCTAATTAGTTTTAATACACGTGGCAATATATTTGTTACGCATATAAGCGGCTGATACAAAGAATAGGAGCCTGAAAGGGGATGTGTGTAGTGCAATTAGGACGGCGTTGTCGTTTTTGTCGGGTACACCTGGCTTCGGGAGTTGGATGTGATTTATGATTACTTGCTGCCGGCCTTTGAGAACTCTGTTAAATGGGCACGTGCATCGTCTGCTGCTTGCTACACACAAACGGACCAGATTTGGTAAAACTGTTGCGTACTGGCTTGTGTGAAACAAGCCTGCGTGCCCAGGTGTGCATGAACGCATGCGATTCAGGTTCCTCAGTCATCTTCATACAATTCATTATGCTCCCTGTTTCATTTCATTCCACAGTTGATTTTATATCATATCCACACGTTGATTTCTCGATGTCGGTTCAGTGACTTCATATACATTACATCTTATTTCTT
Source organism: Paragonimus westermani (assembly GCA_008508345.1). Lineage (NCBI taxonomy): Eukaryota > Metazoa > Platyhelminthes > Trematoda > Plagiorchiida > Troglotrematidae > Paragonimus > Paragonimus westermani. Next base: position 152,411 of record QNGE01000849.1, read on the forward strand.
GACCGTATTATGAAAAGGATTTTTATTAGCCTAGTTACAGGCAACCTGACCTGGGGTACTTTTAAGCTGGTTAGTTCAAGCCATGAAACTGTCATTTGTAACCTAACTGCCTAAAACACTCTATTCTTAGCCTGCTTTTCCCCTCTTTAAGTTTAAGGCATGTGGGTGACTGATCCCATTTCACTGAATTCTGAGGCGTTTGCGACGAAGACTCTGTGCACGTTATTGTGCACTTTAAATACAACTCAGAAGCGAAAGAAAACTTACCAGGGTATGTGTCGTAACCTGCACTAAGGTTAATGCATGATCTCAGAAGTGTTGTTTGTATAATCCGAAGATCTAGATGTCGATAGTATCAATCTTAGCGAAACTGGCATGATAAGTTCAGTGCTACGAAATTGACCCCCAAGTCACCGGTCTAGAAACGATCTCGCAATGGAATAATTAGGTATGGAGGATTAGCGATGATACTGATGGGAAACGAAGTATTGACTCCCGGCAGCGACCAGTCTCACAATACACTGTATGTATCCACTAACACTGCACTTATTCACGACCAAAGGGTCTCATTTTGGAACTTGGGTCTCCTGAGCCTCTAGGTAACTTCTCCCCCAGGTGCTTAAATGCCAATTCACTGGCCACCCGCAACCAATGGATCCTGTTGTCTTACAATGTTGTGTGTAAGTTATGTTATTTATCCGCTGATTCGGTGATTTCAAGAATCCCGTATTTATCATAGGGGGCCAAGAACTATCACGCACATGTACAACAATGAGAGTATACCTATTAGTTCGTACTTTATCGCTCGTTTGACATCACGCCTGTTCCGAGTGGAGATATATGTACACATATAAATCCATACGTGACATAGCACAACACGGCACCACCGAAATGGGATAAACATTTCCGCGATTCCATGCTGACTGTAGATCAGAACTTATCGCTAGGTCCTCAACAAGAAACAGCTTCATTTTGAGTGTGACTCAGGAAACAAAATCATTTCCTCCGAATGAGTTTATGGTGGCTGGTCATGTATGAGGAACCTAAGTGAGAAACTCCCCTGTTGATTGTCCACACTGACGGGCGTTATCGCTCTGGTAATGTCACATACGCTTTGCAACAGAGACTCTCTAACGTTTGCTGAAATAGTCATGGGGGATGAGAGAAAACAGCCACTTGGGTGGGAATCGTCAATATTGTCTCAGAGTAGGAAAAAGAGGGGAATTTTTCACAAATGAAGGGATGAGCAACATAAACGGTCAAAGATCGGTGTCACTTCTGACTCTCATTTTGGAACCAGTAGAGGACAATCACCGAGATCTGAGGGCTTGTTGATATTTGTGGTCTAGAACGTTATACGTACCTTTTGAATGTTTACTGCTTTGTACTTCCCGAATGCTGACATGTTTCTGAAACATAACTGACAATATGTGCGCTATCTTAACCTAGAATGGTCAACGTCACTGGTAGTGAGATACGTGCATCCCAAACATAGTATTGACCTGAAAACAAGTTTTGAATTTTCTTCATCAATCCGTCAAAAATACACTTTCATTTTTGTGGACTCATGGCCCCGGAAACTAACGTTTTACACTTTCACTTCAGAACACGCATATAACTGTCCTGTTCAAAGTCTGTAGGCCAGTTTATTGTAACACTTCCGAATCCAGTGTTTCAGCCTGCTCATTGTGAGATTTCTGAGCTTGCACGACCATGGACTTGTCCCAGCTGAGGTTGATGAGATTGAGTGACCACATGGGATTGTATTAACCTGGTGCTAATCCCTTAAAGTGGCTGAACTTGACTGACATGCGATGGCACGTTATTGTCTAAAGTGTGCCGCCGTTTCTGTATGCATCACATTAAAGAACTGACGATCCTTCCAGCGTTAACTTTCCACGAATGCTGTGCCCGAATGCCAGACAGACAATTAAGAGTCTCTGAGGGTTGACTTCGATGTTGGCGGCAGTCCAGTGGTAACAACGCTGCTTACCACAAATGGTTGCGGGTTCGAATCCCAATTACTACAGCCACCCTCGTCTACGCTTCATTAATCTCGCAGTATGTTGTCCGCGTACCATGTCGTGTCATATGACACCGAACGTGTTGCAATGTTAAAAACGAAAACAAAAGTTGAACGATCACTTAAGAAGTCGTTTTTAAGTATACGCACCTTGTGCTCATGACTTTAGCATCACTACTCTTGTTGTTATTAAGACTCAATGAGCAAAGATGGTGGCAGTAGTGTTAATTGTACCGACGGTCTGGAACATTTGTTGATTAGACCATCGAGTTTGTGACTCGGATACACTTTATCGGTTAAGTGTAACTCAATTTTGTATTTGACTTGTAGTCTGTTTACACCCCGTTAGTGTGTTCAAACTCTTCCAGTCGTAGCCGTTACAAACTAGCAATCAATGCTGGATTATGTCTACTTATATAACCATTTATTTATATAACTATAACTGAAGTACATACGAATCCCTCATGGAGCAGGTGGCCGACTGAGTAGGAGCACTGGATAGGAATGCAGAGGGTAGTCGGTTCGATCCCCGGTTGAAACTACCTGTGTGGTGAATCCAACTAAGATGGGAGTGTCTGTTTGAAAGTGAACATCACGAAGTATGACGATTCAGTTCTGTTTGAGTGCGTAATCGTTGCATGACACAGGAAGTGTATACTGACTGGCTCATAGGCTAAATAACCACTTACACTGATGAATGTTTTGTGTTGAGAATAACATGTGAACAGTTTCTGCAGACACGGTAATCTGCTGGTGTGACCGACCCTTTCGGGACAACGTAATCAGCTTTGTCAACCATTCATGTCTTTCTGATATCGTCACACAGTGATGTCTGCAGTGTATTAACTAACTTCTGATTACCAACATCTCACTTGTTTTGTATTCAGCTGGTCTGCAACCATGTCACTTTCTGTCACGACTATTTGATGATCGAGCTAAGCACAAATCACGGGTACTTATCAGCTACGCCTAATGTGACTAACCGCAGATTTGGCACCTGGTGTCAATCCAATCAGTTGTACAAGTTGACTATGATCTATAGTTGGTTGCAGCTTCCGCGGTTGAGCAAATTTTCCCGACATCCCACTTTGATAGTAAAATTTAACGGTAACTTATTGGTATCGGCGTCCTCTCCAATCACATTCTGGTGGCTACAGGCCCGGTCACCTCGACTGCTAGTGAAGTTTGAGTAGGTTAACAGTATCAGGGCCATGCGTGGCCTTATGTGACAGTGAATACCGCATGGTGTGTGATCTGGAAATTTGACTAACTTAGATAGGACGCGCTAAATTAGGGTCTCTTTCTGGTTAGAACACATCCGTAATGTGTAGTAGTGTTGCAACGAGGAATTTTTGTTGTCTAGGCTTGTCGGTTCGCTATTCTCACATCAGATGCAAACGAATAATCACATATACATGTGTGACCAATGCTCCTCGAAAAAGCTACAATTCTTCGAAGGAAATAAACGACCTATTATCGCGGATGGAACACTTGACCATGAAATCTACTTTGTGCAGATCTATCGCACAATTTCATCACGGTGATACATTCAGTGTATAGTGAGCATAGGATTCATGTACCCCAGATCGACACTGAATGGTGATACCACCGAGTTATTAACAGGCTTCGACACCACCCGTGTAATCACACTCGAATCACGTCGGCGGGCAAGTTGGTTGACGGTATGCGTGTTACAACAACTGACCATCTGTTGTGACTAAAGTGAATTTGTTTTTGGAAAATGTTAGAATGTGCAGACCGGAGCTATTCAGACGATGTTCAGACGTTGTCGTAGCACACAAAAGCGGAAGAATGTCGCAATTTTTGTAGCGCCAGTGTGGAGGTGCGTGAATCGGTTAGCGTAGCTCTCAACTATAGTCTGTTCTTCTCGCTAGCTCCATTTTTTGGTGCATATTCCCAATATCCCGTGACTATCCTCTGTTATTTTCAGTCCGTTTTGATGCTTCTATCAACAGTCTTTCCGGCAGTTGTCAGTGCCTTTGGAATGCCCGAATCATCACATCGTGATAACCCGTTAGAACTGGTTCATCATAATACTGACCGGTGGTCATTTGTTATAGTACGGATAGTGAAAGCCATGTGTCCTTACTTCGTTCCATGTGAGCGGTGCAGAACTTGATTAATATCTCAGTGGCATCGAAACTCAATGCTTGGGAACGCGAATATTGAGTTGTGTACTCAGTACATGCTGAAGTTGTTACAACGGTTCGACCTCACGAAAAATCTGTTCAGATTACAGATTTCCATCCAGAGTTTCGTCCACAGTACACTTTCTTTCCTGAATTATGGCATTTCGGTTTTTTTTAGTTTTATGTGCAGGTATTCGGACATGATTAGTCGTGGGTAATTGTGTTTAGGCTGTTACAGTCAAGTTCTTCTTCAGTTCACCTGGAGTGAAGCTGGTGCTAAACAGGTGGAAAAAATATTAAATCCCTGCCATACTTGATACAGAAGCATAAATGGTTGCTGTTGTCTTACGGATCTGTCCATGAGATGAGAACAATGAAGGAATTGAGACAGTCAAAGTCGAAATGAAACTATCATCTTACAAATACTATCAACAACACGAAAATCGAAACATCTGTTTAACTATTCGCTGGTGGTTACTGGGACCAACTGTTATTAAAGACTTCTTCTAACATCTGGGATCTTTTCGGAAACTTGTTTGTCTGTATGCCAAACATTAAGAGCTAACTGAGTTCAGCCTGTGAGCAAAAGGAAATGGCGACAACTAATGAAATTAAATCATATGCCTTACTGTAATCTCGGTGAGCATGACACTTTGACCTAATGGATATTTGTATAAAATGTCATTTGATCCTTATTCATGGATCATGGTTTCGGTTCTGTGCTGTGCGTGATGCTAACAAAGTCGAACTACCTGTCCACCAATTTGTTGGTGGTCTCCGGAACCAAGCATTTACAGAAACCTCGTTTACAACATTGTTGTTTGTAAACAAAACAGTAAAATTCACATCGAACATTTGGACTTAGACGGAGGAGTTTCATTAAACGGATCATACTCATTTGATCGAAATAATATAACGAAGCCTCAAGACATTCGGCGAGACAAGTTGGCTGGAATTAATCTGAAACCAAACCAATCCTTTCTGGATAAGAGGCATGTAGCTTTGGTGTCAAGATTTATGAAGTTTTTCGTTTGTCTGCATTATTGTCTACTAACATCTTACCCATCCGGTTGGTATGAATTGGGTACTGCTAGACCGTTCAGTACAGTTGAGATAACCGTCGTCAGAACCTCAGAAAACAGGTTTGATTAAGAATGGTGCTACAAGGTGAAACCGAAAGAATGTGATGACTCAGATGGCTGATTTCATTTAACGACAGGTCGTTTGAGAATATGATTACAACTCTAAATCTCCCTTTATATTGGTTTCGACAAGAGGCTTGAACATCCGTGGGCGATGTTCACCCTCCTGCCTACTCAGGTTTAGATAAGCAGTTTGTCAAAATGCACTTAATACTTTGAAAACATAGATGAGCTGGGGTACAAACCAAATTTATGTTGGGTAAAGCGGGAAATCATGGAGTACAGTGGATCATTTCTGTCAGTCGAACAATTGATTGTATAGATATCAATGAGAATAGTTTGTTAGCCATCACTTATATCAAACCATGCATACGTTTTTAGATTGTTGTCGGTGAATCGGTATTCTTTGATGCACTCGTTTGTCTGTAAATGCAACCGTACAGAACACAGTACTTGTCCTATGTGCTCTCAACACAACTTTCTCTGTGACACACTTCACATGAAATGCAGACAAAGCTTGAGTGCACACCACGGCATATATTGGCGTTTTGATTGATCGCATTTGCACACACACACACACACGTTGGAATTTAGCTACGGTAGCGGCTGCCGCTTCATTTTTCTTGGATGGGTGTTTGAAGTTGTCCGCCCGTATCCGATCTAGCCTGTGCGTTACGCCGCGCACAATGAGGTGGACTCAACTTTTCGTTCAGCCTGTCCTCATGCTATTCAGCTGTTAATAAACAACACACTGTTTCTGGCTGCGTGAACTTAGATCAAAGAGGACGAACCGCTCGATATCTATGCCTATCTATCACACTGACGTTGGTTTTTTAAACTCCTTTGATGATCCGGTAGTGATTTGGCGTGTGTTTGTGTGTGCGTACTTATGGAGCAGTTGAGTATTTCGCTATTCGGAATACTGAAGTTGACTGTTCTGCATGTGAACGCTTACTTTGAGTGTCAGTCGTCTACCCCCATGTGCGTTTCGCCGTTTGATTCGCATCAACGACGTTGATTATCTGAGTACAACTCTCCTTGTGATTTGGCATGGATTTCGGCTTCAACAACAGTTGCTCAATGGGACAAAATGACTGTTCATCCGTGGTTGCCTTTGAACAACCATATGCGTTAGACCTGGCAGACGTAAAACCAAATCTACTGGTGCTTTGCTCCTTAATTTGCATAGGGCAGGTATTCGCTATCGATATTAAGTGTGCCGTCCTTCGTGGGCAGCTGTTCTACTCACAGTAGTTTATCCTGAACCGTGTACTGGTTGGCACTGATCCTTAAATATTGACCCACTGCTCTTTGGGTCCAGGTTGGTTCCGCACTGAGATAACAAATATCCGTCATGTCGGACACATTAGGTGATCTTAATATATACACCAGCGAACCAGTTTCGGTAAGCATCTATGAAATGAAACAGGCCGCACACATTCTGTTGTCTCCCCGTATTAATGGACACAACTTTGGTTGTACCTAACTGTCATCATTGGCTAACTTGTGGAGACTTAAGGGGAACTAGGATCAAATAAAAAACCAACGAACTCTGTTCTAAGTGATGTGATTTTGATCACGGCAATCTTTTCAAAAGCCACTCTGGGCGATCGAAGCGTAGAGTAATAAAATTCGCTTTCAATCTTGTGTTATTTTCCACTTTTTGCTCATCAAAAACTCAGCTGATTCATATGGAGTGTCCTCTTATGACTTTGAGGTCGGTGGATGCTTTCTCCTGTTATGGAGTTGTTGATTATCACACGAGAAGATTGTTGAAGACAGTGTACACCGGTATTCTCATCGTTGGTGGGGCCAATGCTTACCATGCGATAAATTTAGGGTCACCAACTTTTAAGGATTGACCCGTGAACATACTGAACCCCGCTGGCATATGTGCGCGTTTTCCGTAATCAAATGGATAGTTCACTTGTTCCACTATCTGTATGATGATTACTTATGCCTCGTTCGAAGTACAGTGTAGTGATGTCCATCCTCCTGCAAGGTAAAAGCGGGTGCTATCCCGTTCTTGAAGTAATCTTCGCTTACCCGAGTTAGCGATAGCCCTGTGTTAATGACGCCTGACTACTACCTGCACGATCATCTGGGTGCCATGACTATTGCTTAGGTTTGTGTAATTTCATAGTATTCAGACTGCATGTCACCTTGTATTTTTCATGGCAGTGGAACACCGTTTGGTACAAAAGTTCACTAAAATAAAATTGTTTGAGCCAATGGGTTAAACACTGTTTCGGATGGTTGGAAGAACTTGCACATCGACGCTTTAATCATAAAGCATTCACCTTCGCTTTTTTCTGTTCTTTCACCGTAGACTATACGGCGTATGAGAACGGAGCGGAATTTTCCGAGCACCATGGAACGCGCCAAAATCAAATGCTACCCATTTACTGCTCTATCATGGGTATGATTATTGTCTTCTTACTGTTCTATGTGATATACAAATTATGGCGACAACGTGAGGCTATTACCAATGCAAAGTTGTCCGATGCGGCATATACGGTGGCGGGATTCAAGAACGTCACACGAGCCGGGGGTCGGTCTGTTTCTGTGTCCATCAGCCCCACTGGAAGTGGATTCCAGACCGTCCGTTGCCCAAACCCAGACACGTGTGAAGTGTTGTCGGACACTACGGAAACGATGAACCCATGTTTATCGGATTCAAACGAAATGCATGGAGTGCAAGAACGTGACCCACTTCTGCTGGGTAATGTGAGTAGGACGCAAATCAACGAAACAGGTGAGACAGCTGGATGATTTCTGGATGCTCAGGTCTGTAAATTGGAATCATGAGTATTGTCTGTCAAAATATGCCTTCAAACGACTGTGAATTTTTAATTTCAAAACAGCTTAGAAATAACCCGTTGTTAATTTTATTGATAATTTATCACATGTTCTGCATAAACCTCTCAGACCAGTTGTGATGGGTACAGGTTTACGGGGTGTTCAAGACAGGTCAAACATTAGCAGCTAAGTAATTCTACAAATGACAAGTTAGGTATCAAGTTGCTGATAGTAATGAACTGGGACGTATGGAAAACCGATTGGGAGTTAAATTGATACAGTCAGGTAGATTCATCGTAATATCACGACCTAATGGTCAAGCTGATTTCAAGAGGGTTTCGTGATCGTACTTTAGTGTTCGTTCATTTCAGTTTCAAGTTTTCGTACGGTCTGTCCGACATAAACCTACAGACAGTCTATGTAGTTCATCACCAGTTCATTCATAAGGTAACGAATCTTTGTTGTCCTTATCCAATAGATAACCCTGATGCTGGCCTCATTCAAGGCTTACTGGATAGCCTCGGGTGCCTGTTTACAATATTAATTCAAGAACGCCCTTAAGCTTCTTTGCCATTTTAGTATAAGGTTCACTAGAGTTTGTAATAGTGTTTTAAAGAATTTTCTGGGACGACGTTTTTTAAATGATGGCTTTGTTGATAGTCTGTACGTAGTTGAAAGACTCAAAAAAACATCAAATCTGCCATACCTGTGTAATGGTACTAGGATTCATGGTAAAGACCATTTTGAATATGTACGGCTCTGCAACAAATGATGGCTTTGAAATGCTGTTCTGCTTATGGTCCACATGGCTTTAAATTGGAAGCTGACGGTTATTCTCCGCTGGTCCTGTAGTCTGTCTGATTGTAAGCTCGGTGCTACGCAGACACTTCAACAGAGTCAACTCGACTCCATTTCATAATCAACGAGGTATCATCCACATGGCGATACCAACGTACCGACAATGGGTTAACTTGAGTTAATTGCTTTTCGGAGTTTCCTATTTGAGGAAACAGCCTTTCTTCCACTTCCAAGAACGACACTCTGACAAACCTATCTTATTGGCCAGATTAACTGATTCAGTGAGTAACTCGGACAGTGTAATAAGTAATGTAGCGTTGTTGTGAAGTTGACCTCCAGATCCATTCACTTACTTATCAGTAGAGAAAAACCTTCAATTTCGTAAGTTGTCATCTGGTCTGAGGAAACTTCTGTTTAGTTTACAGAACGATTTCGACAAATATAACAAAAGAATATTTGCAAGCTGTTCAGGGTCTGTAAATTTGCATATTGTTCACAACTAACTCTCATCAAACTACTCAAACACAGAACCTGTCTTACGTTTAGTATTGAGACACTACGCAGCCGCTTTAACTTCAGACTTTCCATACCTGTCGAACAAATCTTGACTGTACTTGAGTTTGTTGTCGTTAGATTGTGTCTCACTTGAGCGTACACAGATTGCAGTACTTCTAAATAACTAATCTGATATCAAGCGATTGTTTGTACTCTCATATATGATGAGTTTACATCGTCATATTTACATTTCATGTGTGTATTTAACAAACTTTCAAACAGACGCACACAGAGTTACAAACGACCTAGTGTGACATTTTAGAAATATGGTCGGATCCCTAATGAAGCAATCGAATGAGTTCCGGGATGCGGGTTTTCATCGCGCTCTCCTGTGTTAAGTAAAAGACATTTTCCCTAACGTTTAGTTACGTGTGTCCTCACGAGTATGTCAGCGTTGTGACCTTGAATTAGTTTGAACCGAACATATCGAAGTACCACTGATCTTATTCAAGGCTTGAAATTGCGTACGTCAGTTTTCATGCTGTTTTGCATGCGTACATATGCCACGAATCCTCATGCGTTAGTTTTTTTACATTACCTTTGCTGGAAGATTCGTAGGAGACATCTTCCCCAACTAAACAAATTGTTATTGCCCCTCCTGACTCAGCAACCACCCCAGCTTACTGGATTGGTGTGAGTTATTTCTGATTGACTGCTAGCCATCCACAAGGCATTTTTGCTTTGGTGCATAAGTACGTCTCGTCTTAACTGTTCAACACATTGTACCGGTGCACTTAGTGTAAACAGTCGCCATGAAAATCTGCATCTGGACAGACTCGTTTTTCTTCTTATTTCTGTGGAAAGAATTCATAACGACGAGAGACACCAAGTATTGACTTGACCTGCATTCAGCACTCACGTTTTTGTGTGTGGAATCTAGCAAAAATCTGTACATACCGACTAGATTAGGCCGCACAATGAACAATCGTAATAATTGTGGAACATTATTTTTACAGACACCACTACATTGGTGGTTCACACTAATGCTTAACTGCCACACCCTATATAGGAAGACAGAAGCAAAATGAAGGGGACGGGAAGGGACCTAACTACTGAAAATGCCTACGTCCATATTCAAACATTCAGCATCAAGGTGCCTACACCTTGCAAACAAACAGCCGAACTGCAAGTGAGAGTAAGGCGTCATCAGCGAGACAGCTTCCTTA
>QNGE01000849.1:166362-194558 GCA_008508345.1 Paragonimus westermani
AACCATCTTCCAACCCCCAACCTGGAGGACCAGGAGACTGTGGTTTGTCAGACCTCTACCTGTTGGCCTGCCTGGTATGAGTAACTCTGTCCAGTTTAGCCCAAAAGGTCATCGAGATGCGCAAGCTGTCACACCACGTCAAGGTCCAGTCTCACCGTGACGTCCCTTCGGAACAAATTATTCCTGTTTGAAAGCAATTCATCGTTCCTGATTTTGGGCACCGGGAGCGAGTACTTGTAAATGAAGATGGCAACAAGCCATTTACGGGTGTGTTCTGGTGAATGTGAACACGTTTCTACCTACCCACATTGCAGACTATCCAGTGTCGAACAGAGGCGAAGCTCAACCTTTTGAAAGGTGACCTAGTATTAGTGGTTGATTCGAGTATACACAGAGTCCATTGGCCAGAGGCAGTTGTTTTGGATTTCAAGGAAGGCGAAGGCGGTCTGGTGAAAGACGCTGTCGTATGAATAACCAGTGAGATCATTTAATGAGACGTTCGGTATCTGTGTGGACTCGGAGACGTCATTTCACTAATGTGTGCTAACAATGAGTGAAAAGAACCTGCCACCTTGTTCCACCCCCAATCTCCCATGAAAGTATAACCCTTGTTGACGTCTGTTTTCTGTTTCTCTCCCTCCAAATTTTACCAGTCTTCATACCAACTGTGGGACACTTGGTTCACTGGTTTAACTACGTTACCTAGTATCACATGAAACTACTTGTTCATGAACTACCGTCAAAGGATTAACTATCTTGAGTGTACCTGTATCCCTATACGTGACTGCAGTTGCTTGATATTATTTATTAGAAACAACAGTGACTGACCAACAGTCTTCCGACTTTGGTGGACTCGGAGTGCATACATTCATGCAGAACACTTGTTGGATCAATCTGCAAGCCCAACAGCCGCATACGAACACTGGTTTGGAACGTCCGAGTATGGACAATGGTTTTTGATTATTAGGTCTCCCCTCTTCCCTTCTTTTTTTACTGGCTCGCTCTTACTCTCTTCCTCATGGCTTTACAGTTGGTAAGCATCAGCTCGAACCAATGGTAGACCGCTGTTGTGATGATCACGACCATTATGATTACCTAACAGACGAGTGAGTATCACTTGACTTGTACGGAGAAATTACAGCAGCCCCCTTCCATCTTGTGGGACTGTCGGCAGCAGGGGTCATGATGCTACATTTGGTAATCTTGAGTGAAAATCGTCCAGTTCGATTGAACTGAACGATTTCGCTCTACTGTACAAACAGCCCTAAGTCTGCCAGCAAAGAGGCTTTCTGAAAATCCCCTGGCAGCAAGCCAGGCGTAGTGGATATCGCTGCGCTACAGACATGCTGGTGTGGTAAGATTGATGTAAACCGGAAACGTTATATATTTTGATAATGATTTCACTGAGGGCATGAGATGAGTGTTCACGATGATGCCACACGAAAGGGAAAACTTCGTCACCTGCCCCAACTTTGGCGGTTTGAACAGCGTTCAGAGGCGGGTGCGCTGGACTTCTGGCTTACATCTATCGTGTTTTCAGAAAGACCTAAAAGACAGTCGTGCGTGGAGATAGACAAAACGGCAGATACATCGCAGAAGAGCGTAAAAAGCTTTCAATGCATGTAATGTAAAACAAGTCTACCCCGTGAACCATACCGATAATCATATAGCGATCAAGAGTAATAGAACATAAAGCGCAATGAGACCAGTGATCAAACTTATAGACAGGTTGTTCTCAGTCAGTCTTTCTGGATCTGACAACAAGGGGCGTGGAGTGCCTGACCAAGACATTCACCGTGGGAAAGAAAAAATAAAGTGCCCATTCGACCTGCGCATGGACGCGCTGCCGATTATGAGATACAATAACGGAGATTTTTTCCGTTCAGTGCCTCGTGGGCGTGCCGCATGCTAAATCCAAACTCCGCAGTAGTGTCAAGGAGATCTGATACGAAGTATCTCTCTAGAAAGAGTCGGTGAGGGTGAGTCCAGTTGGTACTTGGGAATTTCAAACCATTCATGACGTGAATGGGAAGTGCCAAATATAACAGGTGTTTGGATGAGATGACAGCCTCATCCTCTGGACGGGAACTTGAAGGTGAAAAAATGATATACTTCGAGCCGTAGAGATGGGTCGCGTTCGTCTATGGGTGAAGGGAACTCGATTCACAACAACGTAAGAAGATTGGTGGACCTGGAAATTTGCGTTCTTGAATAGTTCAAGTCCCTTAGGACACTTGAGTTGACCATAGCTTGTGCGGACGCGCAGTATGAACACTCCAAGAGTGGTGTGATGTGAAGAAGGTTTGCAGTCATGACTTCGAACCAGACGGATGTTTCATACATTTCCAAGCGCTTTCGGAGTGGGTACACCGAATGTCATTAAACTACCTGAAGAGGTAGACGAAAATGAGATAGCCCCAGCCGAAACAACAAAAAATTAGGTTTGTCATGCAGCGACTTTCCATCAGACAGACAGACAGACAGAGAACAAAACACTCGGGGGCCACTCAACTATCCAGCTGCCCGGTGAAAGTCAGGAGCGCACCAAAGGCAACAAGAGGAACCTTGAAGGTTGCGCCTACGTAAGTTTTCTTTAGATGCTAATAAATCCTCTGTTCAAAGGATTAAGTATTAGCATCGAGTTGCACAGAAAATCGAATCTCTCTGTAAGAACGTGTATACTGATGGTATAGCCTTAACGAGCGGTTGTGCGTATGGATCACAGTGAACAGGTGCCAGCTGAACAAGACTGACACAAGGATACTATACGGATGGCATTTCTGGCAGTTGAACAACATAAAACACTGATGTGTTGTTGTCTTCGGTGGTGTTGAATCGCGGAGCGGTTGTTTCAGTGTGCCTTAAGCCACATACGCACTGAACACTTTCTGTTACATTAACATTTCATACAGGTCTGAGCATTGAGTTCTGAATAGAAAATAACACAAATGGCGTTAATCTACCGTTTCATCTGGACGAATATGTCTAACACACGGTCAAACAGGTGAATCTCATACGTGAGTCCTCAACACAGCGGATTGAGAGAGACCAGTTGTAATGACGGATCACTGATCAGATACATTAGCTGGCAGATGCAGCCTATTGCCACCAGAAAAATAACTGAAGTTCGTCGGGTTTCCAATTCGTAATAACTTCCATTTGATAATGTTGAATGGAGAGCATTTTGACCAGCACAACGCGAGACGGTGCCTGAATCCTTTTGTGTCGCATTTTTGTCTTGCGGAGTGCTTTGCGGATGCTTTTGACGATACTTGCATACAGTGATAGGTGGGACCGGAATAACCGAAGATCCCAATAACGAGCAATGTAAGCAGTAGGGAAGCGAAGAGGAAGCCTGGGGGTCACTACTGGAAGCCGCAATGCTGAGTGGGGGAACTCCCATTCACACGGACCTGAAAAGAACGATCTACAAGGCGGTCCAGAGATCAGTAGAGCAGAGCGTTGGCATGGTCGTGGTATGTAGGCGCAGTAGAATACAAGGGGCGAACATGCGATCATATGAGGTCAGCTAGGTCAAAATGAGTATGTAGCCAGCAGAATAGTCTAGTCAGTCATTAACACTGCTTAAGCTGCGCATTGGAATCCACCACACTCGGCTGTACTTCGGTCCTGAGAACTTTTTCCGTACCTGTGGAGCGCTTTTCGAGAGAATAGTACATGCAGACCGCATTATCGAAACGCCTCTTAATAAACCAAACACTCAATAAACCATACTGACTCTAAGCCAAGAATTCACAAAGTATGGCCCATTTTACTTATAAACAGCCGTCCTTTGAATGCAACCTCTTTCGAACTAATTTTAAAGTGAGATGAAAGGTTAGGACAGAAGAAGCTAGAATGTGCAATGGACAACGATCGAGTCCAACAAGCACTTCCAACATCACTTTTGATCCGAAAGATGGAAAACATTTTTTATCATCACTGTACAGTGATTGGCTTTGAAACGTTTTCAACAACGGGTAGCGCAACGAAGAGTCCAAACATCAAAACAATTTTACATAAACGGTCTTCATATACGAAGAAGGGGTTACACAAAACGATGAAAGAGTGACACGGGGGAGAAGGTAACAGCTAGGGCACCTGCTTAAACAACCGCAAGGCTTTGTGTGGAACATGGCTTTTGTGGAACATGGATAGTCCGAGGGCACTGTGGGTAATAAGTTGCTGTTGGCTTTTAACGACTGATGCACACACTAGATGTGCTCAAAACAGCATAAGGTTTTTTAACAATATCAAAGGTTGGATAATAGGCCAGCAGCCAAAGTCAACCACTAAGTGATCAGAGCATCTGTTGTTTGAAGTTACCTTTTCTAACTTTCTTCTTCTCTAACAGGAAGACAGCAAGACCACAACTTCACAAGCGAGTTTTGCTGCATATTCATAGAATCATGCCGCAACACATAGGTCTTTCTACCCGCTTGGTTATGTATCAAACAGCCCCGTGCGTCATTCCTTATGAGTCTGTCTGATACACTTGTATTCGATAGAACCGAATCCTAAGCACTATGGTACCTCAGATCAATACTGTATGCAGGCCTGAAGGTAGCACAATAGCTCACATCTTTGTCGACGTCACACTCGATTGGTGTAATTTATGTGCCGAATAAATTGCGACTTGATATAGAGAACTGGGCAAAGTTGTAATTAGCTTGGCTATTATACGTCGTGTTCATCTCTTTAGCTAAATTTCCCTGACTCGTATAGCTTGCGAGCAGAAGCCTTGTGGGATTCAATGGCATGAATGTTGCCTTTAGTTCACTGAGTTTTCTGCGAAGTATTGACAAGTAATATGACGTGGCAGAGAAACCCATTAAGCTAGTTACCTTTCAGACGCCGTCCTGCCATCACCTTGGTCTTTGATGTTTGTCTAATGATATACCGTTTCTCATGAGTTGGGTTCTATCCCTCCTCATTTTAATATCTAAACTAGGATTGTTCTCCCGTGTATCAATATCAACCACTAGCAATGTGCTAGCGACGATCCAATCTACTGGGTGTAAATTTTGTTGTATTTTGTATCTTTCACCGAGACTATGGTATTCAATCTTAAGCCGCATATCAAAACTATCATTGTACTAGGTTACTCCAGTCACACGGTCCGTAGCATTCTGACAGAAACTGAGTGTCTGAGACTTTTGAATTGGTGACCAGTTTGAGAACACCAGTCTCAAACGTAAATCCACTGATATACGTTATATCAAAAGTCAAGCAGGTGCAATCTCACTCATTTTCTATGGCTCAGTTGACCTCGGTCCTTACCTGTTTGAATTATTAACCTATTCAACACGCAGACGGTATTTGACCAGGTGTAATGTCACACTGTGTGAAAATAGTCGAATGGAAACAGGTCGAGGTAGACAAAGTGTGAAATCCGACCGTCCGCGCCTACGAAGCATTAGCCACTTGTGATGGGACCACTATAGCATCATTGAAGGCGTGTTTTCAGGACAGAAGGGCTCTGTTTGTCATTGGGCCTGCCAATATCGTTTTGTTAGCCTCGTTGATTTGGAGACGTTTCATTTCGCCTATGACTTCTTGCTGTGTTTGCTGATGAGTCAGACTGGGGACGGCAGGCTGGTGATCACTGTGTAACCTAGGCTGAGGGAATGCAATTTTATCAGTCAAAAATTGTTTCACTAAGGCGTTCTGAATTCCCTGGAATTTGTTGGGCAAAGGCGAAAATGTCCTTCAGCGTCGCCTGTGTTGACTCACTCGCCCATTGCTTACCTCCATTTCTAAGATTTTCCTTCATATTCACGATGTGTTTCACACAGTATTTGTTACGGTATTGATGTCAGTTACATGTAATTGAGTAAACTTTTAAACATTAAAACAGCTTATATTCTCCATACAATTGTCACTGATTAGGACTGTGTGTCATTTCTGGTAACGTTCTCAATCACAGAATTTGTGCTTCTCAAGATCCCCAACCACAGAGACCTGTTGAGTCGACGGAAGCTACCATGTACGCTTCATACAGACCTTCATCGGTTTCCACATATAATATTGTTCTAGTCAAATGGCGGGACACCATAAGAAACGCGTATCCGGCCCAACAAAAATGATAACCAGAAGTAACGTTAGGTGTGACGGTGATTAACACTGACCTGCTCTTATTTTAATCTCGCGAAGCGGGAAAAATTCGAGTGTGTATAAATTTGTTAGAAGTAACAATGCAATGGGAATCTGATACATCCTACGGTGTCAGAACAAGCATTTTGTGTGGCCCCTAAACATTTTTGTGTTTGTTTCTGTGTATCAGATCTACGACAGTTATCGGAGGACACAGTTCTTTTCAATTCTGGAACATGGTGATTGCGCTAGACTTCTAGACCACATTGCGATTTTCAAGAGTTCTCTCAACAAACGTTTCCGAACATCGCTGCCAACAAGAAGTCACCAGCGAGGGTCCAGAATGTTGATTAAATCCAGATGTATATGGCTTTCTTGTTGAATGGATCATATACAATGATTTTCGCCCCAGGCTTGGTATCATAACTTAGCTGCCGGTGATTTTTAACAGTGAAAACTGTAGACACCAGTTTGATGGCTTGTGTGTTTAGGCATTGGTCTGACAACATCACTTGTGTAAGTTTCGCTGTGTCTAACTGTTTGGGGGGGGGAATCGGAGTGTTCACTGAAGTGCCAGCAGAAATCAATAACAGAAATATAGTGCCCCCATAGTCAACCTTTTTAATACAGTATAGCAGGTCGTGTCAAGTAGTAACTGGTACTGACCCTGGTAACGACTGTCAATTAACTAATGGAGGTTAATAAAATAATCTGCGCACTTAGCCTCGCATATTCAGAATAGCAGATCAATACTCATTTACCAACCCTCCCTTTACTATTTTTGTAGAACACAACGAAAAAATGTTGGACATCATACCTTTGAATGTGCTTGGTACACTCTGTTATCAACTGGCTCGCAAAGGATGTCACAAACTGGCCAATATAATGGGTATGTGCTGTCTGAACCAAGTCACAGTTTCGTATGTTCTATATTCTCTTTGAATAATAATACATTATGAAACTGTTGTTGGAAACCTTGACCGGAATGTAGATACCCACTCAACGCATGGATGTTTATATTAGCTCAGGCTGACATGTCATCAACTACGCATGTCTGACTGAATGTTAGTTCGGTGTTCATTTTTTGAACTGATTGCCTTTTATTCAGTTCCATTCACTTTGTTTTTACATATATAAACCGTCTAACACAATTTTTTCACCGGCTAGCACAGTGACAGAGAACGCGGAAGCAATGATTTGGCTTCATTCTGTAACAAACTGTGTTGTATTTGTGACTGGATTATTCAGCTTTTAAAAATGCAGAATTAAGCTTTAGTTTAGATTGGGCTTTTTTCTCCCATAGTTGTAGAATATGTACAAGTCCACCTCATTTGTGGGTTACGTAACTTCGATATTTTACTTATTACTAGTGACAGCTAGTGTTAGTACATCATTACGACTGTTACAAACTAAATGAACCTCAGTCCAGCTCAGAGCTTCCGAATTTGCATTAACCGTTTTGACCAGCTACCCCCAGAAGGTAGCACTAAATTATGCGTTCTCTTGTTTCGTAGAGTTCATCACCAGTGGATTTCCCTGTCCGGAACTAGACATACATATTATCCATTCGTATTTGACGCGGCCTAATTATCACACAATAGAGATCAATTACAATAGTTCGTCAGAAATACGCCGGCTGTCCGATGCTGCCAAGAAGAAACAAAAACCTGTCGAATCCATGACCCATTGAGCAGTCTTTCTTAACGTTTCAAATATAACCAATTACATAAGTAGTAGAGTTAGATCGAGATATCGACCAGACTTATTACAGAGAAACTAGGCCACTGGCCAGTCAATTGGCGATGGCTTGATTGGTCGGTTACGTCACGCTTGTCCATTGGTTTGATCGCGCCGGTTAGTCATCGATCCGGTGAATTTTTGGCCATGGTAGGTGCAGCGTCTGAGCAAACCGCTTTTGATGATATGATATCGGGTCAGTCAGCCTGAGTCCGATAGCCTCGGCAGTACAGTGTTCTCATTCGGACAGCTTCTGTTTGGTTGCCTGGTACGCGATATACCACTTTGAAAGCTTCGTCAGTTTTCACCTGGTGCCCGCTTTCAACCAGATGAACGAGAATAGCACTGTTGACCGATCGTGATTCCCCGTGTCCCAGCCATCGTGGATGGTGTTCTCGGATTCGTTTCGAAAGCTGTCTTGACGTTCGACCAATATAACCTGTTCCACAGGAACAAGTGAATGAGTAGATACACATAGATGAGGTCTGAACTGTCAGTCTATCTTTGTTATAAAATCTGAGAATTGGGAATTTGGAGAATTGAATACGGAGTTCAGCAGTAACACAGGTCCTGCTGATTGTCTGGTTGAGCCTATTTGTCAGCCATTCTGCAACACCTTTGAACGGCACTCGAATGAACACGGGTTTCTTTCTTACCTCATCCACTTTCGGTTTAGGTGATATTTTGACCATGTTTCTGGCGATAAATCGTTCCGGGTAGCCGTTGTCATGAAGTACGTTCTTTATGACTTCGAGTTCATTTTCTAACGTACTCCCTGAACAGATTTTGTATGTTCTATCAGTCAGGCAGCGCACCAGATGTCTCTTCTGTTTTAGGGATACAAAACTGCGAAAGTTTGTGTACTGACCTGTCCATGTACTATTGCGATGAACCTTACGTTCCGTCTATTCGTCGATGCAAACGATCATCTAGGAAAGATATCTCGTTTTGGGTCTCCTCCCTAGGTGTAAACGTAACTGACTGGTGAGCGCGATTGAATGTGTCAAGTACCGTGTACATACTAGTATCCGAATTGGCTAAGATAAATATATCATCTACGTATCGGTGGTATTGACTGAAATGGCTGATGGGAGCGCGGTGTGTTCAAGCTTTCCCGTGAATATATCGGCCAGGAGGGGTCCGCGTGGGGATCTCATTGCTACGCCATCTGTCTGCCGATACAGCGCACCGTTGAACATCAGTTGTATATTAAAAGTGCAACGGAGCAGAAGTTTCTTCAATTTCAACGGTGGTAACCCAATGTCGATTCCGCTCTCAGACACGTGGTGATAGATACAATTGATAGTTTCCAGCAACGGTACGTTCGTGAATAAAGACACTACGTCCAACGAGCATGATTTCTGTGATGTCATGTTAACGTTCTGTATGCAATCAACAAATTCAAACGTATCACGTAGACTGAGCGGGACAATCGCCTTTCGGACGGGTTCCAGCAATTTCACTAGCCACTTTGCCGTTGAATAGTAAAGCGAATTCATCATATCGAGTATTGGACGAACCGGTACACCAGGTTCGTGGACTTTTGGTAGCTCATAGAGACGGGGCATAGTAGAACCCTGCGGTCTTAGCTGCTCATAAGTCGCGGGGGTTATCAGCTTCTCGTCCTTTAATGAATTAAGATACTTAATGATCTGATGTTCGGCACACTCAGTTTTGTCCCTTTCGTTGGCAATTCTACGAAACTTGGTCTGGTCTGCAAGAATATCCTCCATTTTCTCGATATAATCGCTTCTGTTCAGGATGACAATTCCAGCTCCTTTATCTGGTCTGCTGAGGAGGACATCTGGATTCTATTGAAGCACCTTCAATGAGTCTGTGTGCTCCTTTCTTAGTCAGACTGAACAATATATTACCCACAACTTACAGCGCATGCACTTCTGATTATGAAAACGAAGGAAACTCGAGTAAAAAAAGCCCAACCAAGGCAGCTTTTCTGATATTACATTTCTTACAGCTTCAAGCTAACCATGAACATCTAGCTTTGACTAAACTTGTTCTGGCGAATCAATAGCATAAAGATAAACCGAACCAATTGGACAAATGTCATGGATCTGCCTTCCAAACAGTGTACAATTTGGCATAGTGCCTGTAGTTTTAACCCCTCACATGTCAGACAGTAATATTTGGTTCATACCAAAGAATTATTTTGTATTCGTAAGGTCACAATCCACAGTTCCAAAATGCGTAATGCAACCGTGAGAATATCACAGTTACGAATCGGTTTTACTTTTCATCTGATCATCAGAAATTCTGGATCGCATTATTGTTAATGACTGGATGACTGCTGTTTAGAGTTGTCTAGTACAACAAAGAAGCGGAAAAGTCGACTATAGTTGACTGATTTCATTCTGTTTTTTTTGTGTTTTGATTAAAAGTTATGCGCTAAAAACCACATGAATTCGGCAGCCGTTGAGATGTGTTCATAAGTCCCAAAATGAATATAGTGTACAAATGGTGAATAGTAGAGCATTTTAGTTTTATACCAGTTAAACACAATTCACAGTTGATCGCAGCTACTTTTCAATCACGCCCTTTTGAACAGAAGCACTATAGTCGAGTTTCGCATTTTTAAAACCATGTAATACATATAGCGAATGCGACAGCTACAAATTGTTGTGTGATGAGAAGTAATGAGTAGCGAACACGCTGGTTTTCAGTGATTCATCATCAGGCTAAATGCATCACATTTATATCACACATTTTACAGAGGAATCATTGAGGGAGTAAACGAGGTACGAGTGGATGTTGAGGTCAGTCAGTTCAATATCACACTGCAATCAAGTACCCACTTGAACAATGGATTTTGGCAAGCTAACAGAGGAGGGATGGTCAAAGCGGATCCAAAGCCTGAACAGAATGTTCCTGGGCACGCAGGGGTGGATTTTACAGGCGAATTCCAATAGCTTCGGTTGTAGACAGAATCCTACAGGTCACCGCCCTCGACTGGATGGTCTTAACTCGGCAGATTGGACGAAGTGCGTCCGTCACATTGACAGAGTGATTCGAATCCACCAGATGTGATAGTATGGCAATGTTGACAGATTTCGTCATTCCAATGTTGAGTCAGGCTAGAAGGTGTTCCCGGACCCGTTCAGATAAGTGTCTGGTCGGGCGGCCAACATAACTGGTACCACGGCAACAAGTAAATGAGTGTACACAGAACGAGGCTGCAGAAACAGGCACTTTATCTCTTAGGTATGGGCACAAAACCTGATTGGACATGAAGTGGGCACGTAATTTAGCGACGTAAAATGTTATAGTAACTGTACTTGTGGGCCTGGGCATGATAGTTTCGGTCAAATTATCACCCTTGAATGGTAATCCGATGCGCACAGTTTTCTCTTCCACTAGATACAACTGGTCTCTTTCACTCCGCTGTTGCATGGTCCTGTCTGTGAACCTTTCCGGGTAGCCATTTTATATGAATATTGTGCGTGTGGATGCCGATTCTTCAGTACTAGTGCCATCTGTGCAAATTCTTAAGGCTCTGCCCGTCAAACATTTGATTATATTTCTTCTCGAGGCAAACGGTACGAAACTGTTGGGGTGAATATGTTGACCATTCCAAATATCTTTTCTGTGTATCGCTTGCTGAATTGAGCCATTAGCGTGGCGGCGTGAACGTATATCCAAAAGGCCTAATTGGCTATTCATTTCGGTCTCCCGTAAAAATGGCACCTTTTAGTGTGCGGAATTGAATGTGGCTAAGATGTCAGTCACATCTACGTTATTATCGAGTAAGCAAAGGGTGTCGTCAACGTACCTCTTGTAAAAGTTGCATTGGCCTACTGCTGAACTCAGCTGTTCGTTTTCCAGTTTCATCATGAAAACATCCGCAAACAACAGTCCCAAAGGTGATCCCATTGCGGTACCTTCTGCTTGTTAATAAATTCCTCCATTGAACTTGAACTGTATGTTGTAAGTGCACAGATAAATTAATTGCCTGCGCTCGATTGACGGTATCTCAATGTTTACATCACTATCTTTGATGTTCAGTTTGTACAAATCATGTAACTACTGATTTAAAAAAAGTAGTGGGCAAACATAAAAATATTGTTGGCCGTAACTGTCGTATCAATTTGATAGAAGCAAACCCAAAAGAAAATCATGGATGAACTTATGGACATCTAGGTAGTGGAAACTTGTGGGGACACATTCGTTGTTTATTTTGCAGTACAACTCATTTGATATTTATCCCGAATTCTTTTTGGATGAAGTTTTCAAAGCTGTGTGGCACCAATCCCTTAGATCCCTTTTTTAACGTACTTCGAAAGATTGATTATTCGGGATTCATGTTTCGCATTATGCCTGACAGGGATGGTATTTCGCACTTCGTAGTTGTATTAAAGTAGTTGACAGCGCTGTGGAAGTCTCATATGTCACAATGTCGTCCAAATTTATCGAGATGAGTGGTGGATTTTGTGTGACCGCAGTGTGTCTCCTTCAACGATCATTCACAATTTACAGGAATATAATTTCCCTTTCAGTATTCTGATATACCTTCTTTCTTTGTCATAGCTACTGCCAACTAGGATGACACTTTGTATCACGTGATCGTTGCAACCAGAATCTATGATGTTATTTGGAAAGTTAATCATCGCGTTTTTTGCTCGGTTCTTATGGTGTTTTTGTGGAATTATGAGGAAAACCTCCATAACATTTCGATTTTGACTGATAGAAGGCCATAATAGTGGTTCCAATTAGCAAAACCTTTGCCGATTCCGAAAATAAAGATGAGTGTTCAAGTTATGGTCAACAAGACATAGGTCGACAGTAATTTACAGTTATTGCCAAAAGTCCCCATTGAAGAATACAGACCTTGTCACGGCGTGACGGATTACTGATCTCCGTAACATATTGGGTGAACCTTATGATCTGATGTGCACACAGACAAAGTTATCTAGGCCAGGCGGTCAAACAATGTATCTGACACATCACATTCCACTGTTTTTCATTTAGGAGGAGGGAAGTACATAATTTCGGAGAAGTGCTGTATCTAGTATACTTCTCTTCATTGGCTGGCTTTCGGTGGAGTGTTGTGTTGAAGATCTTGGTTAAGAAACTTTATCGTCCTGCTTTCCAAGTCTGGGAATCCTGGTAGTATCTGTAGTTCATATACACCAGTAACTGCTCCGCCGATGTACGGCAGTTAATCATCAGTAATGCATCGTCGTTTGTGAAGAAGGTAATTTTAAACGTCATTTCCTGTTTTATCAGACCAGTTATACTCAAATTTTCACGTAGTTCCTATGTACGACTTACGCCGTGCTTAATTGGTCCATCCATTTTCCCACCTGCAGGAATAACTCCCAACGAGCTTTCGAAGTCCGATCCGCTTTATCTTGGGCTATTGGAAGCTACTTTACAAGCAAAAGCGTTCAGCCTATCAACATCATCAAAGCGGCTTCGCGAATGTCAGTCAACTGCTGAAGGTAGTGAGCTTCTGTGCGACGCAGTTAACGTGATCTGTCAATTGTGTAAAAAATCTGCGGTAACTTTGAGGACCATATCAGACGCATTGGAAAGTGTAGATCGAGCTGACCTTATTCCGCTCCTTACAGAGGGAAGTGAGATAAACGACGGTTTACATCCGGTATGTAACTCCTTGCAAGGTGGTGAGGATCACGGTCAGGTCTGACCACCTAACTTACGCGTTATTCTGTGGCTCTTGTAACACTACACTACCGAGAATCAGGTTGTTCTCAGGTCGTTTACTTCGGTTCAACCAATAGGCAGCCTGTTCTGCATCCATTAAACGAAACAAGCGCCATGTGAAGTAACATTTTCACTTTCTGCGAGACGCTGAAGAAGATCGTGCTTCCTCCCGGCTTATTACAGGCGGATTTGTTGTTCACCCCAAACTGCATCTCACTACACTGCTCGCCAACAGTATTTTTCCATCAAAACGCGTTGGCACTGACTGCTATTCCTGTCCGGATGTTTATTGCTCGGTATCTCCGCGTGAAAAGTATTCGCTGATGTGGATGACCCGTGTACATGATTCAATTTTAAACCCATGGCCATTTTTGTACAGAACCTCAAAAAATAACACAAGAAAGCGTCAGTATTTGTACATCGCTTGCCAATAGACGACCAATTTTGGGACGTACTTGGTGAGAACTTTATCATGGTTCATCTGTTTGACTTGTTCTGCATTAAGACGATAACCATTGTAACTAGGATGATTTGATTTCACACCAAACAAAATGACAACTTAGATGCCAGTCATAAACAGCTTTCTATCTCTGGATCTGCTGTCGTCAATTCTAATGAGCGAGTTACCCAAGTATTTCATCGCCGATGTCTGCGTTCAGTCGCTCGTATCGGGTGGCACCAGCGTGTAAGTAACGAAGAGGTTAGAAAGCGGGTGTTTGATAGTGATTTGTAAACGAGTTCTTTTGTCCAGTCTCTACGTTTGCACAGGCTTAGATGGTTAGGTCAGGTATTAAGGATGCCAGCTAACCGTCTTCCACATCGAACACTGTTCGGTAACACTGCGACCGACTGGTGTAAGGTGCGAGGTGGACAGATGATGACCTGGCATAGACAAATAAAATCGTTCACGAAGGTGTTGACCACTGTAGATCGAGTTCGTCTCCCGGGCTGGGGTCCTCGCGACTCACAGAGTCGGTGGCTGGAGACTTTAGGCGAGATGGCGGCGAATCGAGCTCAGTGGCGTGAATGTTGTCGTTGTTTGGCCGAGTTATCTGTGAAGTGAGTGCATTTAATGAGGCGAAGCAATGAAATCCGTGAAGAGGCTGTCTCGCTGATGACGCCTTACTCTCACTTGCAGCTCAGTTGTTTGTTTGCAAGGTGTAGGCACCCTGATGTTGTTATTTTCAGTAGTTAGGTCCCTTCCCGTCCCCTTCTTTTTGCTTCTCTCTTCTTTTATAGGGTATGGTTGTGTGGTAGCTAAGCATCAGTGTGAACCACTAATATGTTGCTGTCTATGATGATGAATGATGAGTTATTCAGAATTTTTTTTAGGAAAAAAATGGGTACGGTGACAAACAAAAAGAAAAATAACGGAAACTTCGAACAACGCGGTCGTCGAAATTAGGATGCTGTTCAACACTGGGTACAAAACACATGACATTCTTTCCTGGGGATAGCGGGCGCGGTCAACCATTAGAGCCATCGAATGAAAACAAATTACCGAAACCTATGGAAAACATGTAATCACTCACCATCCACGAAACCGAGGTTTTTTACAGAGTGATGACTCGCACACTGAGACAGAAGGGAGCTTTTCGTAATGAGGCATCCCTCCGAAGGATGGCAGTGAAGATCATGTTCTTTGGAAGTAAGCCCGCAAAATCTTTGGGGAACTTAGGTTAGTTAGCAGGCAGATATGAGTGACTGCGTAGCCGGTGGTTCAAATCAACGAATGGCTTCGTGCTACGAGAAGTCGGTGATACATTGGCACACATTGTCTACCGAAGTACGAAAGGTCGAGCTTACTTGGCAGCCCACGGTATGCAGGATCGATTTGCTGACAGCGGTATGGCCATCAGTCCCTTGTGCTAGCTGGCTTCGGTAGTCACTCTACGGGAACCAGGTACCATTTCTTTGGTGTTACAATGCATACTCACATTGGGTTCGATGAGTGAGGGTCGTCATGTCTGTCATTAGGTCTTTGCAGGCTGCACGGCCGAGATTACGCAATCTTCTCGCTACACCGGTGTGTTGAGAACGATGCAAATAGTGTGCCTCAACACGGCTGAATGACGTGAACGATGCGTTCCGATTGGCCGCAGTTACCACGGCAGTGTACTGAGCAGGCCACTCGTGAAGCGCAGATCGTAGTGCTTACAAAACTGCTGCAAACTCATTTCCTTCGAATAAACATTAAGGAAAAGATGCGGCGTTTGGTGATGGAAATAACACCAGTTTCCGAAGACCACGGTTGCCCAGTGTGCGATCGAACTTGTCCACTCATACTGCACGTGCTTCTTCCTTGTTAATCATTATCAGATCCGAGAAATGTACCACGACTTTGGCAAATTAGTGACAAAGCCAACAGAATTGTACTTGGCTGTCTTCTAAATCACTGTAGCTGGAGGGCAGTTTCTTCACTCGTGACCTATGTGAATTGGGGACGGTGAGTTAAAAAGAAAAGCCCAGCACACCAAGGCGAACTGGAGTGCGGAGATAACTAACTGGCCGATACGTCTTCAATCGACAGATTGCATTGCGGGGAATTCTATTCACCACTACCGAGTGCTTCTTTGAAGTGAGATTGCGTCTAATCAGATGAGCGCACTAGCGAGGTTTCAGTTTAATTTGAGAGCTATTGTGCAGCGTGGGTTAAACAGGTCACAGTGTCGACGCTGCTCAGCCAGCAGGATTTGATGAACTGTTAACTAAATGATGCGATGTTACGCCTATAGAAGATATGAAGGAAAGGTTTGGCTTTAGGTAATGATTTTAAGTGTGTAAAGTGTTCACGATGACACTTCAGCCTCTCTTCCGGAACTATGGTACCTTTAACAAGCCAACCAGCTGACCACGGTAACGCGGGACAAGCGGCCAAGGTGACGTTTACAGGATAAGTATTTTGCTTACTGACATCATGGTTAAAGGCCACTGTAGAGGATCAGCCTAACGTACCCCCAAACTAAAGTCGGAGAAAAGGGGCACTGATCATAACCATGGTGTAACTTATTTATAGTATAGTGAATTTTGAACGCCTGAGGTGATATGCTGATCGGGTCGTACAGTCGTTATTACTAACATTCTGAACATGTTACTGAAAGTTGAACTTTCGTGATCACACCGAACGGTACGGAGTAGATGTCCACGTGTATCAACCACCAATAAACGAAGTGTGTATCACCATCGATTGCAACTATGGGCTCTCATGTGACACTTGCGATTATTGGCTATTTTCTAACCACTTTTGAACAGCATCCACCAGTCTAGCAAATGAATGCCACAGATGCCACAACGACTCGAGTGAGTGGGGCATTTTGAAGAGGTCCTGCAAACTGCACGTCTTGACATGCCAGATCGGATAACTGGGCCAGCAACCGTGAGTGGTACGGCTTCCCATAGTCCCTGTGCAGGTCTTATCCGTGTGCAACCGCGACGCTCCATGGGAGTTTCGGAGGCTCGTCTGCACGAAGATATTAGAAGCTGACTTTGGTACATCCGATGGACTGTTCGCACCAAGGGCTTGTTTACCATGGAAACTGGCAGTTTATAAACAGGTGGACTAATGAGGGACATGTACTGGCATGCTCTAGTAATGGTC
Source organism: Paragonimus westermani (assembly GCA_008508345.1). Classification (NCBI taxonomy): domain Eukaryota; kingdom Metazoa; phylum Platyhelminthes; class Trematoda; order Plagiorchiida; family Troglotrematidae; genus Paragonimus; species Paragonimus westermani. Next base: position 183,467 of record QNGE01000849.1, read on the forward strand.
ACCACCCTAATTGATCAGTGTTCGACTGGACAGTTATTTCGGTCCCACGCATCAGACCATGGATTTCCATAAGACGAGCGGTGACTGCTTGACTCGCATGAACCAGTCGGCCAAGTAGCAGCGTATGCATTCGAAATACGTACTATTCTATGATGCAACAGACAGTTGCTCCAAACTTGCCTTGTGGTAATCGTGAGGAAAACGAGATGTTAGACAATTTTACGGCACTCATTATCGGTTCACTACAATTCTCAAGATTAGGAAATACTTCTTGAGTAAAATAATGCACTACCTATAACTGGTTAGGCCAAGTCACAATGAAGTAATTTTGACCACGCCAATATAGTATTGTATTCTTGAGTAGTTGGTGGGTAGGATGGTGTAGAACCATGAGAGTTCAAGGGTTTGCAATCACTTCTTGTGACAATAAGCATATGATGTAACGTGATCGAGATCGTTTCAGTCGCCGCAGTGTGTGGACGTTGCTTCAAACCTCGCTGGTGTCTGGACGTCTTATAGATAATTCTGGGTAAACGACTAGGGGTCTGTGACTTTTATCAGCCGGATGTTCGACCTTTTCCTGATTGCATTCCGAAGGCAGTCTGGGTATTGTTTCCTCATCCATTGGTCAAATTACCTAATCGTGCGTCCAACGTATTCCACCAACAGAACGTGGACAGACATACTATCTTTCATGTTGAGAGACAGCATACACATACCCTTAAACCATGACTATAAGGGTATAGCAGGAAAGTTTCGCCGTACTGCATTGCAGAGCATACAGATAATAAAATTAGATGTCAAATCACCTTTACAAAACAGCTTAGTAAAGAACGGTTATTTCTTTACAATAACAACCGCAGGGTGTGATTTGATTTCTGTCACGTTCTTCTTGATAACAAGTCGTTCAGAATATTCATTCCGTTCCAGAAAATTTGTGCACAGAGAGCTTCTGCAGAAGGAATGCTCCTTGTTGTACTCGTGAAACAGTAAGGTTATTTTGCCTCAGAAGCATAGCAATTTCGATGAGCAATCCAGAAAATAGTACTAGCCCGAAAAATCAGACCAGCTATTTCTTTTTTTTCCAGCGTGAACTGGAAAGTGTAGCATAAAGCCTGATCGAAATCATTACATTATTACGAATAGATTGCCAATATAACGAAAGTTGATATACTGAATCCCTTCAATCTAGTTAAATAATAACGACAGAGAACATATATCGCGAGGTGTTAACATTTCAATTACTCTCTTCAGTCATACAAGTAAAACATCCGAATATATAGGACATATGGATAACAACGACAACAATAGAAACAGTCAACGATTGGGTTTACGTGACACAAGGACTGCCATCAGTTTCAGGACAGACAAACAACATGAGTCGACAGTTTATGCATACACAGGACCTGGCGGTGAGTAATGATTAACACTGCCTCTGAGAAAGCAGACAATTTAGGATCCCGACTGCGAAATAATATTTGAAGCGAGTTGACGGAGTCAACAACTTGACCGATGAGGTCGAATTTCAGCTCACTCGATCTGTTCCATTGTCTGTTGAGTCATTGAACGCCACAAACACCTAGGCATATGGTCAGCCATTCTTTATCGTAGGCACCGATCTGTTCTTTCAATATAGACCTCACCGCAAGTGAACTAATAGATTACGTGTGACAGAACTCTTCAGTAGGTCACGATTGTGAATAAGTCAAGCGACAGTCCTAGCTGTAACAAGTACAGTTCAGCTGCAGGACATGTACGAGTTAGAGCAGATCGTAATTCTCGACTTACGTCAGTTGGTCGCCTTTGAAAGGTAGGTTCACAAAGACATGCTTCTTAAGAGCCGTCCTCACGGCAGTCTAGACCAGTCTCTTCTGGGTGTGAATGTCGATGAACCTCTCGAGATATCCGTTTAATCTCTTCTCGTCTCCTTGCAAGCAGTAATCGGTGCAGATCTGTCGGGTTCTGTGAAACAGAGTTCGCACCAGACCTCGTCTGCGAGTAATTAGCGCAAAAGAGGGGAACTGCAAATATTGACCTCCCCAAGTGGCCTTGCGGCGCACCGAGCTTTCTAATGAGCCGTCCTACCATTTGGTGGGCGAAATGTCTGGAAAACATAACCTGTTGCTTGCTTCTCGTATATAAGGAACAGAAAAATTAGGATGAACGGAATTAAAGGAGTTTAAAAGTGAAACAGAATATGTGATAAAAAAACCAAAGTACCATCGACAAACTGACAAACACTTGACTCATTTTGTTTGTCTGCCCTGAAACCGATGACAGTCCTCGTTTCATATAAACCCGATCGTTGGCTGTTTCTAGGGTTGTTGCTACTCACATACCTTACATATTCTAATGTTTTACATACGTGACTGAAGAGAGTAAGCGAAATGCTAACACCCCCACGATATCTTATAAAGTCAGATAACGGAAGTAGAAATGTAGATTTTCAATCTACCTTTCACCTGAACGTACTGACGTCTACTCACGAACATACCGGCTAGCGAGAGTGCGACTGAGATCCCCTACCCACAGTATGCTTTGGTCGGCAAAAATTCCGTTAAGCGTGAGTTGTACAGTGAATGTAAGGCGGAAGAACAAACATATTGACAACACAGATGGAGTCGGCATTATGGCGCGTGGTGTGTCAATATACCAGCAGAACGTTTGTGAACAGTGAGATCAAAGAAGTACCTGAACTTGTCAGCATGGGATCTCTTACAGACTTCTCAAATTTGTGCGTGTCACAAAGACTGTGCTTACAGAAACGATAATGTATAGGATTGAAAGATATTAACAGTCCATCACGGGACTCTATGGTGGAAAGGATTACGCATTTCGAATAGTGGTCTCAACAACCGATTCGGTGTGCGCATTTTAGACAGCACGCAGAGACGAGGCATGCCTCACTTCGTCAGTTGCGTCTTACGGGACGTGAATTCCGAAATAAAATAACCCGGAGTGAAACGTTTCAGACTTTCGCTATCTGTTTCCAAATCATGTCCCACCTTTTCTCTACTCGGTCGGTCAAGGCTCCTCTGCCAAGAAGAACCAAGGTCATTTTGCCAACAATCCATTTTATCGATAAACGCCACCCCCGCGCCTTTTTCTGGTTGGGCGACTACAAGATACTCAAAGATACGCAACTCTTTCGGGGTCTGGAGGTTCTTCGATTTGTGGGCTTTTACGTACAACATACAAACAGTTGTATTTAGTTAGGAATGGTCATCAACCTACCTAAGGCTATACGGTGTATTGATCGCCGCTGTTAGCCGTACTGAGTAAGTGACTAATCAAGGTGTACCTGCATTTCGCTTGACCGCGCGATATGTCAACACGTGAAAAGACGGTGACTACATACTGAGTAACCGTGAACGTTAGGCAAAAGCATTTACTGGTTATAAACGGCTCAATTAAAATAAAAACGACTGGGCCAAATTTGACACGGCTACACAAATTAACGATTTCTCACCCTGTGGTTTGACAAGCAACAGAGACACGACCCATTTCTAAATCATTTTGCACTGGCTGCCGTCCCACCAATGTAAACTGGAGGCACTATAGATAATTTACCGTGTTTTTAAAGCTTATCCGTAACCATGGATGTCTCAGCATAAATAAGCCGACAAATACGTTTAAATTCTGTTGTGATTTCAAAGTAATGGGGAATGTTTCCATTAGTGAAAACCAAGGGAGGAAATCTCCCACCGTTAGTAGTGCAACAACACAACACACATAGCGATGGTTAGAGAAGAAACAGTTAGCAACGATTTCATTCGTCCAGCGATTCGGAATGCACAGACATGAAACATGTACTAACGGCGCCTGCATACAGTCTGACCCAACGGTTCAGCACCCTACTGATGTAAGGCCTTGGGTGAGTGAGTCAAAAACTGGCTTAAAAAATGAGGACAGCTCTAAGTGAGCAGGAAGATGTTCACGCTTTTGGTATCACAAACAAGGAATTCTGAAGCCGCAGCCTGCGGCTGCAGACGGTGACTAACTGGGTTCATTGGCGTGAGTGTTACTATGGGTAGAGACAAATTATTAACGATCGGCATCCGTCTGTTTCTGGGCATGCAAAGATGGTTGCTTAAGATGTATGGCCAATGCCTCGGGAAACTCCAAAGTGCACATGTTTCGTCTGACAAACAGCACGAAAAGCCTTTGAGAGATCGACTGTGTGGTCGGATTGGATCAAATGTCTTGTCATTCTTAACCGTTCCACTTTCTATATTCAGAAGCCATTTCGGAATATGTTGCCAGATTCCAGTGTGAAATGCCCTCATTGCACGGTTCACGCGCTACAATCCGCAGTTACAGGTAAACTCATAAATAAGACATTGTTTAGCGAACTTCAGATCCGGGTCTCCTATCGGAGTTGCACTGCCACCCAAAACTGTTCTTGGCAACGATGGAGAACGAAATACCGATCTTCTTTGACTGACAGCGAACCAGAGACAGTTAGTGGGACGAATCCACGAAGTGATAAAACGTTAAACATTTAACGTAAACTGCATGCAAACTTGTTTATTATGGATGACGCGTGCTTTTGCCTGGGTTCTCATACATATTGCTGGACAGAAATGTGAAAACAGGAACTATGAAAGCATGAGCACAGGTGTGACCTGATTGGGGGGCTGTTTTATAGTCGCATGTGTACATCAGACTCACGCAAGTAAAGCGTATATGAAATGCACCCTTTGCATTGTAAACAGCAGAAGCGGCAACTTTCGAGTCCGTCAAGGTTCCCGTGATCGATGGAATAATGACGAAGAGGTGGCACCCCGGCGCATGCAAGCGTGACGAGAGAACGGGTCGAAGAACCAGTGAATTCAATATTCAGAGAAATAACTCCGAATTAATGTAAGGAATAATCAAATCATGAAGCAGGTGGGTTGCGGGGAATGTGGGAAATAGAGCGTATTGCCAGTGAAGAAAATCGGCCTAACGTGTGACAAGTGACGGGCGACAAACAATACCGTAAAAATGGATGTAAGTGAACAAACGAAGTTTAAACAAAAGCTGACGTCACGTTGTGGGCTGGCCTTCCGGTCTGGAAACGCGGCTACATGACCATAAGTATGCATGTGCGAATTTTACGATAAATATTTTTCAACAAAACAGTTAGAACACGAAAACTAGTAACCGACGACTGGCAGAAGAGGGCAGTGTTTCACGCAAATCAACCAGTCCCATTTGTGCAGTTTCTACGTGGACAGTCACAGTATGTCTGAGGTTATTGTTGGTCACCTTCAGCTTGTTCTTCCCTAAGAGCCGGAGGAGCTAATGGGGGTGTCGACCTTGCATTGTTAAACAACTTTTTGCCACATACAATTTTTTGTCCCAATATTCTAAACCATCAAACGAAGGAGTGTCTGAGGGAAACCCACTAAACAGACCAAAGCAACTGAGAAACTGACAAAAGAACTCGTTTCAAAAACCGCACCATTTTACTGGGCGTCATCTTTATGTTCACAGGTTAAACATTGCGTGATCTGAAATCACAAGGTTAAACAATTCAAGAGTTCACACCTTTGTGTGTGCATGGAAAATGTCAATAGGTATCCTAATCGGGTATCAAGAAGGAAGGTGGAGAGACGTCAATAAGACATGCACAGAAAATCACGTATCGGCGTTCAGTTGGGCGGAAACGAGAACAGCTCCAACGTGTTTTGATATGTCTTGGCTGCCAGCTCGTCGACTTCAATGTTCTTTACAGCCGCCACTATCTCGAGAACCTGGATCAGATTTACTGGTTCGTTACGTCCCTTGACCAAACAGTTCGGATCCCAACGCTCAGACTTTCGAATTGGCCAGCAGGTACGAACGTGCTTATGTCCTGGTCCAAACGGACGATTACATGAGTGTAGAAGAGGGTAGAATGAATTACTCACCCGCATGTGACGGTCGTATTTCACACCAGGGTGCATCAGTCTCGAGGAGGATCCGATCAATAGGGATCGACTCGATCACCTATAGCGAGAGCAAATGACACGTTTGGGATTTATATTGGACTAGTGATGCAATAGGGGAAAACATGGAGTGAGATACGAGATTTGCCGATTAAATGCTGATAGGGAGAGACCGACTACGACAGGTTACTTGCATTCAATAATTACAACACCGGATTTATTTTCCGCGCGCCTCGCTTGTTTTAAAAGATGAGACCGATTTTTTTTTGTAGATACGAATCGTCTAACAGGGAGCAAAATTGGGTCGTCATTGCGTGGACACCTAGACTTGAAGTAGATGACGACGCTCTAAAAATTCTGTTAGATCGGCACATATCTCATGCTGTCGTAGCTGTGATGCTCCTTTGGAACATAGTTCTCTGCAGGAGGCACACAGAGCTGTTGAGATAGCAGCCCAATGTTCGTTTGGATCACTCCGCTGCTCTGATTCGCGCAGTTCAGCCGTCAATTTCCAACTGAGCACGTTGTGGTGACTGTCAAATGATTGCTAAACACGCGACGAAACGGAGGGGATAGGAACAACGGTATGATCTGAGTTAAGTCAATTATTCCAAAATGAAAGACAACGTTTAATGGAGTGATGCCTGAAGGCGACCTCTACGGTTGAGTAACACATGTTACGCATTGTGATGAAATGATGAACCCGATATACAGCCTATGAAATGTGCGCAATTGTAATGCTGGATCAGCATCGTCAGTGTGGTGCTCCCGGACACCAAACATACTCCCTAGCCATTCCAACTCTGGAGTAAGTTGACCAAGTTGTGTGTTCGTACAACCAGCATGTACAGCGACATCTCAGTGGTCGACGGATCCCCATGACTCTGAACAGGGCAAACACCGCCGTGAACTACAGAACAAACCTACTAAGAGTGCTCAAGGACTATGAGGTTTACTTCTCTGAGCGAGTCAAAGAGATAGAGAGGGCGTTTTTATTGAGGAATTGGTGAGTGGCGTTTTCTCTGATTCATGGTTACACTGGTCGTCGACAGTCACTGAGACTATACCTGAGAGAGAGGACTCGGTAGTTTACAAATTGTCGCAGCGGCTTGACAAATGGGTGCAGCATTTTGAGGAATAGTTCGACTGGCTTGAGCCAACTCATTCAACTGTTCATGTGTAGTTAGTCACGACAATCCCGACGATTTTTCGTCGGTTCCCGACCTGTTCGCAGGTGTATAGACTACAGGTTCATGTTGCAAAAGACACTGGAGCATCGGAACTCCTTTTCTCATGTTTTGAAGGTCCGAAAGCATCTTTTGATTTGATTGTCCGGCAATCTCTCCGGGACTGTCTTGGTGGCAAAGGAGTCCCAGTAAAGTACGTCGGTTTGTTGAATTCGTAGCATGTCCGTTCCGGGTTCAGAGTACGCAGTTGTAGGCATCCATCTCGAGAGTTCTTTACATTAAGTGACTTTGACAGGTGTCTGATCTTCCCTATCCTTTTCAACTGTGACGATCGACATTGTGGAAAGGGCACTTGGAGTGAAGCTTCTACAAGATAGTACGCTGACTCATATTAAGTATTCGAACGATATAACTCTGCTTAGTTCTTTTGCAGAGAACATGCAGATAATGCTGAACCGACTAACTATGGGTGGTTTCTGTAATATATACACCGCCTCAAAGGTATAAAGCACTGTTTCAGAACGGGTTGGCGTTGACATTGTCTTTGTTATTCCGCACAGGCCACTTGAGGCCGTCAATCACTTTGACTATCTGAGTAGTGTCATCCCATCGGTTCGTAATATTATCCATGCTGTCCACACAGTCAGTGAAAGCACGTAGTGCACTCACGAATCTTCGCCTTTTGTGGCGTAGTATATACGTCAATTTATAGATTAAAGACAGGGTTTACAATAAAGGCATACGTTCAGTCTTGCTTCCTGAATCAAACACATGGGCCATTTGTGCAGAACATGCGTCTGGACTCTCGGTATTCGACTACTGACTTCGTCACTTAGCATCAGGTGGACTGTCTATGTCAACAGTGCGATAGTGCATCGACACATGCTTGGGAAATGTGCGATTCCGCGACTGATAACCCATGTAATGAAAATGCATAGTCTTCGCCTGTTGGGTCACGTCCTTCATAAACCGCCGAGGCGTCTGCCAAACAGCGTGTTATTCTATGTGGCGGTTAATGGTTAGAAGAAACAGCAAATCAGTCTGGTTACAGTGTGGTCACGAGCCATGACAGCCCTGGCCGACCCGCTGAGAAAGGTGGGTAGGTACCGCACATATGATTGGGGACTTCGCGACCATCCACAACGGTTCGGAAAAGAGGGAGAGTTTTTAGCTAATCAGTTTACTCGATGGTCTGGACTGTAACAACAAGCATATGATTAATTTGGACATCGCTTCTTTGTTTACAAATGTCTCTCTGATGCAGATGGCTAATATAATTTGTCAATGTACTGACCCAAATCAATTAAACATAGGATTGCCTACGTATGGGTTAAAATGCCCTCTACCGTTAAGCACAGCAAAAGTAAAGTTCTACTTCCATGGAACTGCCTTTACACAAATCGATGGTGTTAATATGGGCAGTCCACTCGGTTCGTTACTAGCTGACATATTCGTTGTCCACCTGGAACAGAAGGCAGAAGCTGTTATAAATTAGGCTCACTTTAACCGGCGTTACTTCCACGATATCCTGAAATGTATCGATACCAAGTAGATGGCAACGAATATGCTCGATTCGGTGAACAAGCTGGATTCTAAAATTAGCTTCAACACTGAGCACGAGCAGGACGAAAATCTGACGTATTTGGATATTTTCACGAAGTACCAGAACAACGGCTCTGTGCTGCGGTCCGTCTAATAGAAAAACACTTTAGAGTTTTGTGCCGATCCACTACAAGCGGGGTCTAGTGAGAACTTTATTCTATCGCTCAAAACGAATCTGTTCGAGAGAAACACTGCCCACAAAGGTGTCATCATTGAGAAACAAGCTCAAAGAGAATGGTTATCCATCGGTACTTGTGGAGGAATTCAGCAAAACAAAAGCCGGCTGCCGCAATCTGTTCAACAGCTCCCAAACTAAATGTCTACCTCCGTTTGCCATACGAGGGTAATGACATTGCCACTCTGTTGAAAACCCGTCTCCCGGCGGCTATGGGACGCACGCTTCATGCAGTCCAACTGGTCATGCTGCTCACTACCACACGGATCTCAATACCACCTCTGAGAACACCATTATCGCTTAATGCTAAATCTTACATCATTTATGAATTCTCGTGTGTGTCGAGCTACTTACACAGACAGAACGGAGCTGCAGTTATGTAATCGGGTCAACGAACACGTTCCAGTTTGGGTCAGCGAAACGATCATGGATACTACAATGCCGGATACAAGTCAGAATGTGACAAGTCACAAGGAACCGGCGTCATCGATCGCTCGACACCTGTTGACATGTCGACCCCAAATGAAGCTGGGGAAGGCTTTTCGGATGTTATGCAATAAAAAACCAAAGGCTTCTCCGGTTCGCGGAGGCGGCAGCAATTAGCAAATGGAAGCCACCTCCTCTGCGTACAGAAAGACTTGTTCGTGAGCACCAGACTGCCCTAGTAACCGATGTGTGTGTGTTTGTTAATTTTGTTGTTCAGCTCCACAATGTCTATCAAAACCAACATACTGAATTATGTACCTGATGAGACAGTGAAATGTGCTTGAGAGATACATAGTGCAAAAAACTGTTTTTGACCTCTGTTCAAATTTGTGGTTCTAGCCAATAGCCGGCGACCATTTTGGGATCAAACACTCAACTGACACAGTACGTGATCTTCGCAAACTGTGCATTTTTATAACTTGATAAACTGATCGTGCATCCAGAAACGTGCGAAATATGCGCTAGTAAACAACCCTGCACATGCAATCATCCCATTTAGCGTGGGCCAATCAGCAGGGAAATTGCTAGTCAAACACTACAAGTTTGTTGATACATTTGCTAGAAGGAAGAAAGCATGTTACTCGTAACAAAAACCAAGATTTCCCAAAAGTGCTTCCACAAAATGGCGTTGGTTACAATGACAGCCGATTTTCTATGGGCTTAATGGCTGGGATAGCGGGGATCGAATACCAATAGCTTCTACTCGCCCTTTGCGTGAACATGCCAGGTTTAACCAACAGAGCAAAAGCTGAACGACACATACTGCAAACCATACGCTTAACCAGTAACCAGACGGTCTTGTAGGGTTACGAGTGAAGGAGATTTGAAAAATCATCAAACGGCTTCGCTATTTCCAGGATTTAAAAAACGGACAAAACGATACTCTATCAAGGAGACTGGACCTTGACGCATATTAGGGGAAACTGAATGATGTGAAGATCATACTGACAGTCATTCATACCAGACAAGTCAATGGGCAGAGGTTTGCCAAACCACAGTCTCCTGGTTCTCCAGGTTAGGGGTTAAAAAATGGTTGGCAATTTTTCTCGGGCTGGGGCCCTCGCAGTCCACAGAGTAGGTGGCTGGAGAAGTTAAGTGAGATTAGGTGAGTCGGCGGCTAGTCGGACTCAGTGACGTGGATGTAGCCGTTGGTCGTCCGGGTTGTCTGTGATGCAAGTGTACAAAATGACACTGGGTAGTGAAAGCTCTAAGGAGGTTGCCTTGCTAATGACACCTTACTCCCAATCATAACATGTTTGTTTGTCTGCGAAGTGTAGGCACCCTAATGTCGAATATCTGATCATTGATGTGGTTGCTCTCTTGGCTAGGGTTTGCATGTTTTTATAGCTCTATGGCGGTCAAGCCCTGACCCTTTCTGCTACCTTGGCGTGGTGGTCAGGCTTGCGTGCTGTTTAGATCCTGAGGGCTGTGCTGACTGTGACTACGGTCCTTGCGGGTTCAACCTTGTCAGATTGGCCGAAGGGGAGCAGCCAGACAAAAAGCAGATGCATGAGTGTTTGTGGACTTCTATCCATTCTTTTCTTCGGCTCTGTTGGTGCATTGTATGATGAATGGTCTGCTTGGCTTTTCATAGTTGAGCGAGAAATTTGCTCTTCATCCCCATCTTCTTTAGGTTGCACTAACATGCACTCCTATACTGCAACGCTTCTTGTATTACACTTCAAAAATCTTTCTTCTCAGTGTAGATCTCGTCATTGCAGCCTCTCTCT
>QNGE01000850.1:9485-34916 GCA_008508345.1 Paragonimus westermani
TGTGTGTGTGTGTGTGTGTCAACCATATGTCTGTGGAAACAAAAGTCCGTACATCCATGTCGCATTTCGCTCCGTTGCACTGATCAGAACGCTCGAGATCTGTTGGTCTCCACGTTGACTGACTTAATACATTACCAGACACCTATTGAACAGTCGGCATCCGGAAGTCGAGCCGCATTCTCTTATTGTGACTCGATGGCCTCGCAGTCGGAAAGGATGTCTTATCACCGACACATTGCGCCGACCGAAGGTGGATCAGCAGAAACATCTACAGGTAAATTAAGCACTCCGATATCTGAACGAACACAGTCTTCATCGAGCCAACAGATAAATGCAGCGCACATTTCTGTTACAATCGGGTCGTGTGCTAGTCCTCGAGACGTGTCTCCGTCGGCCCTCAGTACCGACAACAGTGCCGAGTCACGTGAGGTAAGTCCGCCGGCCCCGACGAACAACCGTTCGTCTGTTCAGTCCAGTTCGGAAGCTCCCACGATTAACTCGACAAATGCACATCGCTCTAGCTCTCCATCTTTGCCGGCCGGTCTGCAATACTTGCCACATCAGATTACAACCAGTGCGCATGTGCGCTTGTTTGGTACGTTTTCTGGGTAGTACTTTCAGATAATTGCTCTCCTCCTTCCTCTTGTACACATGTTTGAGACCATCACCAAACGTCATCCTCCGCTTGAATGAAGTGCGCTTGATATACTGACACAAATGAGGGTTTTTCGTCTTCTTGATCGAGTGGTTAACACCATACAGCTTTTGTACTAAGCAGGGTTCCTTCGCCCATTCTACTTCGGGTTTCCAGTGGTCATTTTGTCGCGAAAAGCCGTGCACTAGAGCAGATTTTTTATTGACCAACTCTCATCATCAATGATGCACTCGCATTTTCCAGCCGGAATTCCCGCATACTACACCAAGTTTAGTTCTGTTCGGTTCCACCTCTTGGTCCCATTTATCTTAATAATGTTGTAGATTTATGGTGTTCCCATAGCTTCTTCGAGATATCCCAGCGAATATATAGTTGGTTAGTCTCCCATTTGTTCCTCCATTTCTTTAGAACAGTTCAAAGTAATTAGCCGACGGTTTAGTGTTGTCGGTGCTGATGACACACTGCCCAATATTAATCACTTTTGTTCTCGTCATCTCACGTTATTGGGTGCGAATTTTGCTTAGTCACAAACTGTTCAGCAAGATACTTGTCTACCCACGTTATTCGGTTCACATTATCGTCTGGTTGAGAAGTGTTTGCTTTTTATTAGCTATGTTACTAGTTCCCGGTACGTCACGTGGTGTCGTTTGTGTAATTCAAGTCCATCGTGTGCATTTTTGACGCTCCTATACGAGCGTCTTTTTTGCTCACAGCGGAATGGCGTCGCTTTTGGATGAAACGTTTTGCTATCATCAAACAGTTCGTGTCTGTGTGAAGTGGGTTGTTTTTGTCCCACAAAGTTCTGATGACGGTTGTTAGCGAATAGAAACACAACACGTGCACCCGTCACCGTTTTTACGCACAGGTTACGAGCTTTTGATTAATCTTTCAAGACAGACAACTCATATTACAGTAATGTCAAGAGTATCGGAACAACTTCCTGATGAAAACATTTTACCTGTATACTCTGATTATAGAAAAGACCTTTCATGTACACGGGGGTTAATTGTTTCTCAATGGAGCACGACGTAATCGTTGCACAAGTATTCTACTCGCTAAGAGTTACCTTGTAGACCAATAAAGTCAGATTGGATTCCTTAACCCTGAAGCAGTTGGTGAGGTGCTACCCACTTTTCGCAGCCTTAATGTTGCCCAAGAATTATTTCGAGTAACCTTACATAGTCTATTTAGTGTTAATGGAGCAAAATCGGCAGCGCACACCAATATTGACCTTGAACGTCGATTAGCATACTGATGAGGATCACTAATGGTCATTTGAGTGCTTATCCTGACAAGTGTAATCCTCTCGGACACTCGGCGCTGCAAAGTTGCACACTTTTGATAGCAGTTTAGAAGGATTCTTTTCGTGGATTGAAGTTGTCCGTACGGTTCTTCGGTTGTCTGCAATTTTTATAAGGTTAACAAAAGCTTCTGGTCAGGAAAGTTAATCTGGTTCAGCTGGCCGGCTGATTTTTATTTTCCATACATTACTATTGACAATCTTGGCTATGACTTTCTGAATATTTTAGGCATTTCCAGTGTAGGTTACTATTCTAGCAGGAAAATTGCTAACAACTTCGATGTAACTGGGGGACTTACGATTTGGTTCGGCAGTATCGTATTAGAATTTTTACTCGTTGGGTTCATATCACTCAGACAGTTGCAAATCCCTCGTGCACGTTCGCAATTTCCTCTACCGTGAAATCGGGTGTCGTACACGGGGCTCAGCCATCTCAGTTAGACTCTACGGAATGTGAAGTAGTTCGTCTCCGTCTGAGTTTGAGTAAGGTCAGAATTGTTCCATAAGATATATGCCCGTTAGATTCGTTTGAGACACACTGTCAGCACGAATATACGGTGTTCCCCAGAGATAATAGACAATAAACCAATAGTTAGCACGATGCTACCGACTTCAAATCCCAGCCCGGTTAATCATAACACACATGTTAATCATAACATATGTGAGTGTGGTACTCCTCTGACCGGTGTCTATATGCCATAGAATTCGAATCGGTAGGCGAAATTTACCGATTCAACTCAACATCCGTCTTAGGCATTGCAAACGTGCGAATAAACAACAAGAAATCTTCGGCTTGCACAATACGTACATTTTTGGTTTTGAGTCGTTTCCATAGGTATCGTGGCTCGGATCTGGACGATAGTCCATGAAGTAAAACGTCACTAAATAAGTAGAAGTGTATGTAATGATGAAGGGTTAGCATCCTTACTTACACAAGTCAAGCGGCAATCGCAACCATGCTTCCGATAACGTTCTCAACCAACTATGTGAATGGTCGTACGGATCTCAGCCTACCAAGCGGCCGCTCCTGATGTTGTTCAGCGCGTGATCGCACGATCATCTGGGCGGCTTCCAACTGCCAGTAGACACACTGAATAGTACGTGATGTAGCAGGCGCTTTGTTGGCATACAGAATACATAACCCAGCCAACGATGACTGCATTTATCTTCATTACGTCGATTGGTGGTCGCGACCGTGGTTCCACGTGTACACATTGACGGACTGTTGCGTTGCCCACACTGTCAATCCATTCGACGGAAGCTAAGTAGAGGGGACAACGGTTTTCGAATATTTGAGGGCATGTGTGTCCTCTCCGTACCAAAAGATTAAGCTACTGATCTGTGGAGCAAGATGGGTTACATTTATACATCGTAGGTCCTCCCTGCAGTTGATAATAGAATGTCCCTATAACTGTACAACTGATGATTCGTAATTACGCTATGTACCCTCGCTACTTTAACACAAATCTATTAATCGGTATTGTAATTCCAGTATCGCATACCACGGTGATGTTTGCTATCATGTGAGCCACTGTACCACATGTGCGTCACATACTGTGAGGCCGCCTTGATTTAAACAAAACCATTGGATATACACCCTGGTCTTAAGCTGGTACTTTTACTTTGAAAATTATTCCCATTGCCACTATAAATCTCCTTGCATAAATAGTCCATGAGGCCGTTTTCGACTTAGTCAGCGATGCTCAGAGGTTTTTGGGCACAATCTTCGCCTAGGGTTAATTCCAAGTTTGTAACCCTTCCCACGCGGTAACAAAAAATCCCGATTTTATATCAAACAATGTTTACACTTTTCCAGTGTCCTCGTATCTTGTAAATTACTTATACGTTTCTTAGGACGCATACAAATTTGAACAAGGTGAAAACGGCAAGTTTCTGACGTGACGTCCGTTGTTTTAATTCCTTCATGACGACTCTTGATTTGGCTTCTGCATCTGAAAGCAAGCGACTTCTGATTTCAACTTTTGCTAGTTCAAGGGACGGTAATGTTATTGATAGTAGGCATGAATGGCTTTCTCGTCGTTCACTTCAAATTGAAACACGTAATAGCCAATGCTTGGAATTCCTTTTTCAAGTACACTGTCACTGATCAATTCTTGCTGATAAATACGAAAGAATTTGTAACTGTTTGGGGATTTCAAATCCACTTCAGTTGTTCCTTCTGTACCCCGATCGTTAAGATATTCATGGAGGATTGCCGAATAAGTTTCCACTACTTTGGCAATGTTTCATCCATTGGTACCTGTGGTTCCAGTGTATCCCATCAAGCACCAGAACAAATCTGTTGCCTGCTTTGGATTACCGATTGGAACGTCGAACTCCTGTTCCATTGTTACAAAGTTAACATTTTCGAGGAATTAAAAACACTTATTTCTGGAAATAAAGTTGTAAACAGAATTCAAAAACATCGGACTGTACGATTTGTTGCCTGGCGAATTTCGCTGCATTTCGTCAGGTACGTACTGTAGTGTTGGCGTTTATATAGCAGAGCCAAACACGAAAACTATGCACCTGAGACACCTTGCGCACTGTACTACAACGCCTGCAGTCAGTGTTACAATAGAACGGCCCTCCGTGTGTTTACTGAGTGAAACAGCAAGCCTGACCATATTGCAACAAGCCAGCTAACTGTGCCCAGGCGGAGCGTCACCTTACAGCTAGCCTATATAGGTGATGCTGTGGTAGCAAATCTCAGTCTGCGACTTCGGGCAGCAGTCAATCAAACGCTTGTACGCGGTTTCCGTCTTGAAATGCGAATCTCTCCGGTGAAAGATACCACTACGTCCGTACGCTGAATTTCACTGTTTTCTAATTTCGGTGAGCAACAGTTGCGCTGTCGAGTAGCCGAGGCTGTTTCGGCTTGGATTAAACTCGAGGTAGAACAAGCCTCAGCAACTGTTGATGCGCCGTCAGTGCTGTGGAACTCAGTCAGCCAACATCTTCCAACACACGTCAGTTGTTGATCTTTGGACGTAAGATTCTCTTTCCTTATGCTGTGAAAATCACCTACGTAGCCAATACTCGACGACTACTTCAGTTCGCTAAGGTTGTTGCTCTTCCAAGATAGCAACAGTTTCACTGTTAACAGAAGGATATGGTCATCAGTCTGAAACTGCCATGACAAACCAACAATTTCCTTGCTCGTGTGCGCGGGCGTGGGCTGTGCGTGTGTGTGATCGTGCCTTTCTTCTCATCAACCGTGTTTGACTTTGCTATGTAAACGTCAACACTGAAGTATGCACTTGATGAGATACCGCGAAATTCAACAAGCAGTAAATCGTCCCACATCCTGTTTTTGACTTCTGTTTACAAAATTACTATTTTTATTCTATAGCGTAATAAAAAGGATAGGCATCGGAGTTCCGTCTTCATTTTAAGGCGACCATCTTATTTCGGCACGCGAAGGAGGGTTGACTTAATCGAATCACTCGAAGATTTCATTTAAGTTTTTGATGATACTGACCGTGTTTTTCAAACTTTTCTTATACTTCATCCTTGGGAGAAAGATTACATATGTATTGTTGTACTGCGGTCGTTTTTGTGTGGCATACCACCTTTGTTGGCTTTACATTTTTGTTCGCTAACGCCAGGGCATAAAAGAGGCAAAGTGGCTGCATCATTGTAGCAATGGATATACACGTAACTATGGATTCAGGATGGTTTATTATGTTCAAGGCTTTCCTCCCGTCTTTCTTGTTCCTCGAAAACCACTTCATTATTATATCAGTTTACTGAATGGTAGGGGATTTTGTTTTTATATAAAGTGAACACCATTCACATTTGATCATGACTATCACATTTTTTAGTCAGCCCTTTTTTTTTGAAAGAAGCCCTATAATTGACTTTTACTCTTGTCAAAGTTCGTCAGTACTCTGGCTATGCTTGTAACGGTCGTGATCGGAACTCCATCTACGCTTTCATTAGGTAATTTTGTTGGCCATTGTTACAATAACTTCACACTGGGCACGGCTGGGTTATGATATACAAACGCCCAGTCACATTCTTATTTGAATAATGGTCAGATTGCCCGATCGCCTCGAGTGGAGACACGGCAACACAAGTCTTCAGTAACATTTTAACGAACAGGGCCCAGAAAGTATTATGGACTTTTGATTAGAGTTAGAATCTCCTCACTTGCATTACTGTGTGAGGCTCCTTCAAGGCTACCGGACAAGTACAACTTAGTGAATTCATAAGTGACAGTGTGCGAAAAATGGAATTTCAAACCATTGCTTCGTACGTACAGGAACTAAAGGGCAGATCTCAGCACTAAGCAGACAAGGGACCAGAAGCGTTTATTGGAAACGTGTGCATGCACCGTGTCACCAATGACAATGCACTGCTGCTCAGGAAATGCACATACAAGTCAGCCATGCGAACCAGTGTTCGCGTTCGCTGTTCTGTTCTCATACACTTTGTAATGAATTTCGTGCATAAAACGACCTCGCAGATCAGGTGTCTTTGTGGTCAAAACATTATTACCGTTGGCGTCGGCATTCGTTTCTAAAGTCACTTTTTTCCAGATTAGTAGGTTCAGAACATATGGTGAAAACCGTGAATGGGTCTCTTTTGCGAACAATCGTATGACCATCCTCCACCCCAAAATTTGTATGTTCTGACTGCTTCTTTTTATCTCGTTTTCAAACTACTTTAATTTTGTAGTGCTGATAAAAAGTATGGTCATAGTATAAAGACATCGGGAGTGCACAAACACTTTTCTATGTACTAGTAATAGTGGAGTCGACCTGCTGCTTGTTTTCGGCTTTTGTTTAGCAGGGTTCTTAACTATTGAACTAACCGAAGTGAGCTTTGTACAGAAAATGTTTTTTGCACTGGTGTACTACACACAACGGTAAGGGTCGTTTCTGTCACAAAAATTATGTCGCTTCGTTGCCTCATATATATGTATACATATATATATATATAAGTTAATTGAAAAAGGGGAACACACTGAATAGCGTACGATTTATCATGAGGTTTCAAATGCACACCAGGATCCGTTATCAAACATATATATTTCCATATGTATATATAAACAACAGGATGTTAGATGGTCAAGTATCCTGCAAATCAGCTGTTCCTTTTTTTCGATGCCGATCAGTCAGTCAGTCGTTTGCAAACTTCTTGGGTTAAATATTGACTATGTATTTCGTTAACCGTGTCTGGCATAAATATCTGCTCGCTCTTAACTTGATGCGTGGTACTGCTGTGTAACGACTGTCTGCATTTTTCACTGTGCATTCATCGACCCGTCTCTTCCAACTCGTTCATGCATTGTGTGTGGCTTTCATAGTTATTCGCGTTCCTTTGAGTAATCCAAGGAAAAATATGTATTCTTGATGTTGCTTAACTTCTGCCAAATTGTCAGGAACGATCGTCTTCTCGGTGAAAAACTATATCATTTATTTTACCTTGTGGTTCTTTCTCTCCCTCTGTTCTTCTGAGACCAAAGTGATTCGAGAGAAAACGGACAACCTTTGCCTCCAAGCGTTGTACAATGTCTGCGCCTCGATGGCCCATTAGACGTAAATCATAACACATATTGGTCCAGTCGTGTCTGTTCATACATGAATTTGGGCGGTCCGTCTGCTCCTCAGGTTCTATCGTCTGGTCCAAAATTTGATGCTGATTTATCTGGCGCCGGTCGTCTGCATAGTCCGAAAGGAGATGGCGTGAAGGAGCTGCGCCGGAAAAAATCAGGTTTGTCTTTTGAAACATGAGGTCTTTTTGATTCATTTAGTTAGGATACTCAGAAGATACGGGTGGCGATATAAATTTGTTTTTTGCATTGCCATTTGTCATAAAAATGATGTTAGTGCAAAAAAATACGTAAAACGTCCCATGGGTTAAGTGGCGAACATACACATCGATCCGGAAAGTGAGTGCCATTCACATCTAATCCTTCAGCGTGGAAAGTTTATCAATGCATTGTTCTGATCGTACTGCACCAATTATCGACAACTGATCAGTATGGCTTCGTGGTTATATTGACTTCTTTCGAGGTTCGTTCATAACTCGACACCACTTTGACCGGTTGCATTCTTGTACCTGGAATTGACCGGTTAACTTCTTATCGGTCGATATCAGTTTATGGTACTGTCGTAACCCTTGATTCAGTACGCTGGTTCGTCCGCGGTATAATAAGACGATTGATAGGAAATCGGGTTCTCCTCCTTGATATAATTAACACGGCAAATCTTGGTCCTGAAAATACGAGGCGGTCCCCGTTAATTGCGCCCAAGACAAACCAAAAGGCGGGTGCAAAAAAACAACTCTGTTCGGCACCGGAAACATGTGCGACAAGGCGAAAAATTGCATTCTTGAACTAGAAAACCGAGGGACAAACATCAAAAAAGTAGTTAAGGTCACTAAGCCACCAATGAGCGTAGCGGAATAGAGGTCAGACAGGCAAAAAACTAGTGGAGGTCATCTCTGGAATGTTCACGACATTTCCGCTTATTATGATTGTATAGGATCGTCTTCTCGAGGACGAAGGCGGTTTTGGACGGAAAAAAATGTGTTCCTTTAACAGGTACCTCAAAATTTTCTCTGGTACTGTTCCGTCTCTGTCGGATGGTTCATAATAATCGGATCACACTTACGCAATGAGACTGATAGTGGAAACTTACACATCACACTAGAGTTTCAACTTGATCTATCAACAGAACACACAATGTACGTCTCCCTAGTGTTGTTTCCCCTCGTGGTACAACTATGCTCACACAGGTGATATGCCGTCAACAAATGGAATATTACTTTCCTAACACCTTGTTGATGCTGTTTTGGGGGTAGTTCCTGCTGACACCTCTGATTGGACGTCCTTCCAAAATGGCTTGTTTGTCTTGAACGAGCCGCCAAACGGTCGTGATCTATCTATGATTGTCTCAGACTATGTGACTCTGGTTTCCACTGACTGATGACAAACGTTGTCAACGTCCCATGGAGCAGAATCGTGGGTTAAATGTTGTAAATATGTTTACTGTTTGACACATCAACGAAACTTCGTTGGGATTACTTTATACTACAGCATACACTGGCCACTTCATATCAATACTGTTCACACGAAATTAGAGAGACCAAGTTGTTGTGTGGTCCGTTCAAATGCGTTATTCGTCTATCGTTATCTCATTCTATAACTTATTGATGCCCGCTCGGCCCCCAATAGTGTCAACGTTCTACAGTCTTCTATGGTCCCTTAAAGAAAAATGTCGTGTCCCTGCTCAATTCACTAGCACTTTCCGTGATACAGCCGCATTATTCACATCGTTTTTATCCGCCATCGCTGAATCCCACCTGAAGGCATGTTGATAGCTTGCTGGTATAGTCCTCCATTACTTCTCTACATCATGAAATTCAAAATCTTGCGGTTGCATTTGCATTCAGTCATTTTAACTCAATTTTTACTTACAGGTTATAATTGTTGAATATGTATGATGGCTCTGCCAGCGAAACGTCAATTTTCCGGGGTGTATAAGGCACCGTTTTGATTTCCTTTGTATGCATCGGTGGAGAGCTTGTGTTAACAGTCTGCTTGTTCGAGTTGGGCAGTGGCGGTGAGGTCCGATGGCCCGAACATACTGGAGGCATAAAGTTGCGGAATATTACGCTATTGGCGCACAACCATTTCGTAGTGATGTGCAGCCAGTGCCCGCTGGCCTGACACAGTTAGAATAGAGGCTTCAGCCTTTAACAAGAAAATCGCCAGCTCGTGTCTTGCTTTGTCTACTGTCTCCTCACGATGATCCAGATTGGAGCAAAATTAGTCGCAATGAAGTGTTAGTTTGAGAGTAAACATTAATTAGCTCACAGTTCGTTTCAACGACCGATCTGTTGAACGGGGTCTTGAGATAGGTAAACGGAGTGTGGACCAATTGCTATCATACACTGAAGCCAAGATTTTACCCTCAGATTCTTGAATGATGAGTTTTCTGTGGGTTAGCTTTGTCCACGTCACTCGCTATCCAAATGAGTATGTACGTTTTTACTCTACGTAAAATCCGGTCATATTATTCAAATGTTTGCGGTTATTCATGGCGTACAAATTAAACTCACATTTCTTTATGGCATGTTCTGGTGATACTCTCCAAGCATGTTGCCTTTTTTAATGTCGTGTGAGCTGCAGGTCACCTTGTATTAACAACAACGCTGAGCATCAATAACACGGTTGAGCGTTTGTTCACCATGTTGATTCAAGCGGTCCTCGTCTGGGCAACTCGGTTATGCCTAGCCTCATCGCCTGCTAGCAAAGACTGTGGTATTTATATTTTCTTTCTGCATGTTCACCAATACTTGTTTGAGATAGAAGGGCATTCTCTCAGGAGATCTCCACTTTCTATGATCATACAATCAACAGAACATGCCTCGTTTTTCTCAATGGCACGGTTTTACTTTACCAACTTTCAGGATTTGCTGTAATTTCCCAATTGACCCCTGATTACCGACCGCGTACGCTGACACCATTTTTGGAAGCTTTCGGAGTGATTCATATCTCCCGTCATGTGCCCCTTCATTGGTTTGACGTCGAGCGCATGGATTTGGCTGTATGTATAACACTCGTTTCGGCTGTTTGTTTCGCCACATCAGCGCCGCACTACTTCTGTTCCTCGTCTCGCACATAATTGCCACCGTTTGCTTTCTAAGGTGGACTGGTTGTACAGGCTTGCTTTTCTGCTGGTGTTTTCTACGTCCGTGCTCCCCTTCCCCTAGGCTGGTATTTACATCAGAACAAGAGAGAAATGGTAACAGCTGTTCACCAAAACAGTCTGTTTTCTGGCACTCAACATTGTAAAGCCGATCGATTTCCGAAATGTTGACGTGTTCTGCGTCACGTATAACCCTGTCATGTAAACACGCGAGCCTAGTAGGGGCGTGAGCGTGCTGTCTGAAACATGTAGCTAGGCTTGTGCTCTCCCTTGACATATATCCGTCTTTACGTTTTGTTTTCAAAAAAAGCTAACGAGGTTCGCTTTCTCTGTTTAGCCGTGTACTGTGCCCCTTACCGGTTGTTTTTGACACAGCAGTTTCAGGCATATTGCGTGTCAGTGTAAAATTTCATGGCCTCCTTTCCCCTGACTGGCGTATTGTGAGATAGATCAGGCTACCGTTGGTCGTAGGTAGCATAGGTCCGTCCCGGGTCGTCGAATCTGTTTAAGCACATGTGCGGATTCGGGTCGCACACTTTCCCGCGATTCATTCTGTAATGAGTTTGGGCCGGAGCGGTTTCTTGATTGAATAAAGTTCAGCCAATCATTGTTTGCACACAAGCTGCTGCAGACGGAATTATGCTCAAGCTGGCGTCGATTGAGTGGCCCAGTAGGCGAAATGGTGTCAGAGGACAAAAAGAAGCCGGCACACACCTTCCAAGGCAGTTAATCGACTATGGTTGTAGCTGCTCCTCTTGAACAGTTGGACGTTACGGACAGCAGCGTGACCAATTTGGAGACAGAATTTTGATGATTTTGCAGTGTTGAGCAGCTTGTCTCAACGACCGAGAGAGTACCAGTTGGCAGTGTCCCGGTATCGCGTTGGAGACGGAGGCAGACAAATGTTGACGAATTTATTTTTTACTGATGGGGAAGACAGAAACGATCTTTATACAGTGATCAGTAGATTCAAGGAGTACTGCCTTGGACGGGCAACTGAAACTTTTGAACGTTTCCCTTTCTTTCAAAGGAATCTGTCGGTCGGTATGTAACGGCACTAAGGGAGCTGGCTTGGACTTGCTATTTTTACAAGTGTATAAAGTACAGTCTCATACGCGATCGAATGGTTCTCGGTGTTCAGGACGCTGCAATGACCAAGAGATTGCTGAGAGTGAGGTAATTAATACCTGCCCAGTGTATTGATATTCGCAACAGCTAAGCGGGTGCGGAACAGATGATGAAGGACTTTAACAGTGAAATTGGAGCGGAGCTCAACGCGATTAGCTGAACTCGAGTCAGGCTCGCAGCGTACTCTTGCCTTTTCTGCGGTAGACACCATAAACGACAGAAATGGAAATGTCGGGCGTTTCGGAAAACTTGCATGAAGTGTTGGAATGTGAACCATTCCGCCAAGCACTGCAAATCGCCACCCGTCAGACTTATCATTTGAGAAGCTAGAGGCCCAACAAATGTTGAATGACGTTCGAGATGCACCTGGATCAAGAGAGGTTCACGCTAAACGTCTTGTTGAAACCAAACGACGGCGATGTCAGTTGAATTCGTTTGCATCTGTCAATGTTAAACCAGTAGGTTGTCTTCAAACGTTAGTTGTGGAGCCGTCCGGTACGCAACTGCGAATGTGGGCTAGGTCAAAAACGCCAGTCTTGGGGGAAGCAAGTGCGTTGATCAGAAATCCGAAGAATGACAAGTTCTATACGTTTGACTATTTTGTTGTGGAAGGAGATTCAACATCAATCATCGGGTTGGATACCATTTAGACAATGGACTTTGTAACTTTTCGTGATGACAATTTTCCTCACATGTTAGAAATACTCCAACTGTTCGAACATACTCCTCTGTGTTCGATTCCGTTTTGGGTTGCATCGCAGGTATTATTAGTCTTTCTGTAACCGAGAATGCCGTACCGGTTGCGTTACCAGCCAAAGCAGCGTCGTTTGCCATCCGTGGGAAATTTAAGAACGAGTTTAACCGTTTGCTCGAGCTGAAGCTATTAGCCCCATTAGATGGGCCTACTGACTTTGCCAGTCAAGTTGCAATAACGTTGATGAAGTCTGGTGATATTCGTCTATGCATTGACTCCAGGCTACTGAATGTTTCACTCGAAATGGAGCGATGTGGGTTGCCGATTCTATACAACATTTTGCCCGAATTAAACCAGGCTCGGTTTTCACGAAAGTCGATTTATCTTCTGCAGACTAGTAACCGGTACTGGATGAAAAATCCAGCTATCTAACCACGTTTGGCACCCCTTTTGGGCGTTTTCGGTGGCTGTGTTTGCTTTTGGATTAAAAGTATCGAGCGAAGTTTCCCAGTAATCTCTAATTCAGATGCTTGATAAACTCGAAAGAACAATTTGTGTCACTGACGATGTACGATGTTACACAGATGCACGAATACGGAGCACGACCGTAACCTTGAGGCTTTTATAAAGCGGTGCAATTCAGAAGTAATAATGGGATCACGCGACAAGATAGTTTTTCGGGCGACAATTGACATTTCATGACCGCCTACTCCTGTCTGAAGTACTGAAAGTCGATCCAGAGCGTGCCGCTCTCTGAAGATGCCAAAACAGTTTCATGTCTTAATGACATATCCACTTACCTGAGTCGATTTCTCCCAAGGTTGGCTGATATAATGCGTCGCGTGGATGTGGGGCGAAGCTCAGTACTCGGTGTTTGACGAGATAAAAGGGTTTGTTTCGATAGCTCCGGTATTGGCATATCACGATTCTGAGCTTCCTCTGGTATTCCAACGTGACAGCAGTCAATCAGGCCTTGGAGCTGTGCTACTACAACAAGGGAGACTAATTGTCTACGGAAGCCGCATTCCTCTGACGGCGAAACGAAACTGTGCACAGATCAAAAAGACTGTTGGCAGTGGTTTTTGCTCTGGAACGCTTCAACACGTACACATTCGGAAGAGAGACAGTGCTACACACACTACAAACCTTGGGTAGCACTGGTGAAGAACCCACGGAATGCCGCGCCCTGACGTCTACAACGGATGATGATTGAGCTCCAAAAGTACGACTGTGAGCTAGTCCACCAGCCCGGGGACGAGCTGTGGTCAAATTGCTACCCGTCGTCATGTTCCTGAGCAGTCAAGCACACCACTGGGCAGCAATATTCGTATTTGTTGGGTACGGTACGTTTGATTCGGTTGACCAATCTGTACTGCTGGAATCATCTAGGAGCTCATGTATACATATCGTCAGTGCTCTGTTCTAGTAACACATCTCAGGTTTTGTTCTATCAGTCACATTCCACTTCAAACATAGTGCCGATTAGAGTTGTCCAAACCTATGTAATAGATCGCAGAAAAGAAAGCTGTTTCCAACATTTGAAGGATCCAGGCATGTCCTCACTGATGGGAAACTGACCAATCTGAACACCTCTGACCCCAGATTCTTGGTTACCATTTTCCACGAAGTGCATGCACTGTTAAGTCGCTTCTGTTGATGTTGCTGGTCATGGTGGCGATGGTGATGATGACCGTGTACATTGTTATACCACCACGCTTAACTAGTATGTGGATGTCATGTTAATTCAATACATTTGCCGTTTTCTGTAGTGCGTCAGGTTGCCTATGAGCTCAAGTGGTTCATCGTCAGTTTCTCGTTTAAACACTACATGTTTTACTCCCGGAATGCTGGAGTGTTGACTCAGAGTTTACTTACAGTTTGTTACTATTCGCCACGTGTTGAATGAGCGTTTATGCCGTAAGTTGTGTTGCTTCTCAAGATTACACGCAGAATTTTGATCATGCCATGTCATGTTGAGAAAATGGTAGATCATCAAGGTAAGGTATTGAC
The DNA here is from genome assembly GCA_008508345.1 of Paragonimus westermani. NCBI lineage: Eukaryota > Metazoa > Platyhelminthes > Trematoda > Plagiorchiida > Troglotrematidae > Paragonimus > Paragonimus westermani. The sequence continues at coordinate 23,933 of QNGE01000850.1, forward strand.
TGTTCCGTTGAAATTGGTGAATAGATATAGCTTACCTGGTTGGAGTGATATTCTGACGTGGTACCATGCCTTGACTGACGCCGTTTCTCCATCCAGACTGTTGATTACCTTTTCTTCTCGGCACCACATTAACCGGAAATTAACTTCTAGAATGTTCACCTACTTCTTTTGCTTACATTTTTGATTCGCTGTTCATTGTTCACGGTGATATATCTCAGACAGGTGGCAGTCAGAAGTAGCTTTAACATATAGCCTTTATATCTGAAAATTCAACAAACAGTGTGCATACCCAACGTAGAATACGACATGCAATGCGACTAATCACCTTTCAGTAATGACAGAATACAAATTATGGTTTTTTGGCACCATAAGATGTGCAGTTGAGTATGGGAAGTTTACTTTGCTATTGGTGCACTACAGTATGAGTGTGTAGATAAGAACAGCTCCGTATGCAGTCTTCGTCCAAGGCTGTGCGTTTACATTGTCGCAGTTGCTCGTGTAATTAATCAACGACTGCATTACGCTTACGTCGGCGGTTAATTTGGTTGTTTTAAGAAATTCTATGTGTTAAAAGCTATGCTGTCACTCATCAGAGTTGCTTGTCTCTCTTCAGCCGGGATTTGAATTTGTCGTAAGGAAGGCAAGTTAACTTGACTGACTGAAATTCCAACATGCGCTCCTTCACCTTGTACTTGAAAGGTTGATACATGTGCGTTGCGTAACCATTGTTCACTGACGCATAGCCAACCCACAGAGATCGCAATGAGTAGGTGACTAATCAGTTAAACGAAACTTTGGGTTTATTTACAACAGATTGGTCGCATTTCCAATAGGCCTACCTCAATGACGTTGTGCGACACGTGTCTTCACTGCCAGCAAACATCTAGACCGACTGATTATTCCGATGCGCAAATGGGGTGACACGCCGATCTGGCCATGCGTTCGCCACGTTTTTCTTTTTCTCTTCAAAACATTGACACATTTTGCGCCATTATGTGTTAGGAATCCAACCTTCCTTCTCCCAGTTCGTGCCTATGGATCGTTATAAATTCCTTCTAATTCAACTTTATATTCTTAGCTTCTTTGTAGCACATCATCTCGAGTAGAGCCTTCCAAATAATCATCACATGTTTGATAGAAGTACAGTTTACGCCATACTTTTCAGGTATGCTATCAGTCGCCCACCTTTTTTTGCTATGAGGTGAAACCACGCAAGAATTCTTATAGGTCTCTTGTACTCCTGAATTTCAATGCAGAGTGAACGATAGAGTCACGAATTTATGCTTTTGGTTTTAGTAGAATACAATCAACTGAGCCTACCCAGTGTTCATTTCCGTAAACGGATCAGTTGTCCTCTTGCTTCTGTCACCTTTTTCGTCAAACATGATGGTGCACAGCCTGCGCAAATTGACCGAGTTCGGGTGCACCGTACGCACAATGGGTTTGTTGTACTCGTCTTTCCTTCAGACATGTATGATCACATTTTGACCATCACTTCCAGTTGCTACCCCATAATAAACCACAGTTTCTCATATCACCGAACCGTTGCGGATGTTGGAGTTAGAGTCACAAGCCCATTGTGGTCAATTACCCAAGCTGCCACCACGGTACGTGGTGCGGACAACAGGCGACAGGGGAACGGCTATACGTTTTAAGGTTGAATCACGTGATTTGCGTACGCGGCGGTTGATCGTGCGGCCGTAGCCACGTTGTCAAGGTCATGCGTCACATGTGCCAAGTCGGGACGAAACGAGCCCGCGATATCACTAGAGTGAATGTAGCCAAACCGGTTACCTAGCTACTCTATGGGTAACTAGATGCAGCACATACGTGAGCTGATTAGCCTAGGTGAGCCAAATTGGAAGCAACCTTGATCATGTTCCGTTTGAGGATACCAAAAGCATTTGTGGCTTGAATCGCTATAGGGAAGAAGTTGTGCAAGCTGAAGTAAAAGCAGACCACTTAGCCATTCTTAAGTTATTCGTATTTTTCACCGGGTCTCCCACAAAATTCTTTCCATTGTGTTCTCATTACTTCTACGGTAAGTAACGGCTCGTGTCGGTGTACCGTCTGATTAGGTTCTAGGTCAAACATGAATTATGTCTTGATGTATAGGTCGAACACCGATAATCTGTTCAGTGTTTTAGTCTATTTATATACTTACATCATGTATGGTGTATCATATAGTAAGGTTGGTTGTCCTTGCGTGTTCTAGATCCTTTGCAATTTATATGTGGTCGTAAGTTTCTTCGTGTTATTTTGCCCGCGTGTGTAAGCTTTTGTTTGGGACTATCTCCTTTTTACCTTATGATTTACCCCTCACCCTCACCCTGTCTGTCGGCATCTTTATGGGACTTTTCTTGCGGCCTAAATTTCTCATTACTCCTTTGTGACGTTTCCTCTTCAGCATGTGTGCTACAAATAAACCACTTTGCCTGCCTGCTGTCCTCACTTTTGACTAAACACATTGCAATCCAAATTCGTCGGTGAATACGAAACTGGATAACGCAGCTTTTGATCAACTCTTATTTGATTGATTAAACGTAAACATCTACTGACACTCAGTATTTTGCACATGATTTTGGTGAATTGCATCACAAGTTACTCGTTTTTCGTGTCCAACCAACTGGCTTCCTTACGTCTCACAATGGCCTACACTTATTTGACTTCCGTTCAGTCTTGTTAAGGTTGCATAAAATATTGCAAATGTGATATCGACGAAACCAGCGAACCGGTCTGACATATGGTCTACAAGAGGAATTAATAGAGTATACTTCCTTTCCACTACCGACTCTCAGTGCACCATTTGGCGTGTTCCTCACAACCGAAGTAAAGTCAATTGGATATCCTTGTGTTGCTGTTTGTGTGGTTCTGCTGGACATACTCAGCGCTGGCGTTAACTTTTACCTCGAATTCTACTTGAACGACTGAACGTTCTGATCAACTCGAAGGTACTTCATCATTTGGTGATAGACTCCTAGGAAAGTGACCGATAGCACATGTTGACGTCCCATGTCGTTTGGTGGTCTTTCGTTTTGAAACATTGGAATGAAAGCGTAAAGAACACCTCTTTATGGTTGTTAAACGATAACTCTTGCAGCCTTATCGAGGGAGAAATGATTTACCTCCACTGACTACTTCTCTAACGCAACTGTTTGCCCACCTATCTATCATATTGGCATATGTATGTCCCTAAGCTCATATGCTCATGTCTTATTATGGCATCCCCAAAACACGATTAACTGGTGCGTGGTGCATACGTGTTGAGATGACAGAGGCGATGTATATTCTTGTGGCAGTCGCCGTCGTGGCTGTTCACTAACTTAGTTCAAATAGGCAGATGCCAAACAACCTTTTCCTTTTATGATGTGAAGTGATCTCGGTTTGTTAGGCACGAAAATCTGAACTATGTAGATGTAATCCCGTCTTTCAGATATTAGATAGTCTTGGGATTTTGCTGCGGCGCATATTGATGATCAGTGATCGATGACGTCAACCGTCATAAGTTGACGCCTCATCACATTTGATTACAACTTCCGCCTTCGGGTAGATTTTCTGACTAACGCCTTCAACAGAGGCCATTAGGTGGACAATACTTTTAAACAAACATTCAACGCACGTAAGGAGCTAGTGGTGATTGCTGAGCCCGTGTATCAAATTAAGGATTTTATAAGTGGTTCTGTTTTTTAGATTTCCCGAATAAAGACGGTTTTTTCTCATTACTGATAATCATCCTCAATAATAATTCGAAAGATGTGTTATATCTAACAGACATGAGGTCACTGACCCACGCTCCACGTGTGTTTGCGGGGTGAATGAAAATACCCTTTCACAGATGGGTAGTAACGAAGACGATGGATTGCTCAAACTTCACAACGTTCCTTGCAGTTGAGTCCGTAATCGCGTAGAAACCAGCACGGAACTACCAGCCGTCGAACTTCTTTTCTTACACCTACTTGTCCACTCTTCCTCACCACAGCCGTAGGCAAAATATTCAGCTGGTTTATTAAGACGAATCGAAGGCTATACACAAGGAGAGTACACACTTATCGTCAAAACGCCATGTCGCAACTGGTTATTTCTACCTCACCCACTGAATGTTGCACATACACTTCAGTTCTCCAAGCTGAAACAAGTGTAAATCTGCTCCTACGGAGTAATTATTATAAGTTAACCCAATGAGATGACTATTAAGGCGTATCTAACTTACGTACGCTCAGAAGAGACCGTATAACAAATAACTCAGGGTGGAATACTCCGGTCCATGGATAAGTCGAGGCTGACAAAAAAAATCACCTTCACCGGAACAGGAAACAAAGGCCTTCGGGCCAACCACTAGGGTGCTTAGCCGTCATCTAGACAGTCAGGCGCAAAGAAGGGAGCTCCAATGAATGGAGTTTGGTTTGGCAGAGGAAGCAAGCGGGATGGAGTAACACGAGTTTGAGTGCAAACGCAAGACAGTCGGGTGAACAGAGAGAAAAAGGTAGGCTGATGATTTGGAGGGCGATTGCTAAACCGATCTGCGAGTCCTTTCACGGAAGCAACTGAAGATAATTACTCGAACCGGGGAGTGAAACATAACTAAGGCAAGGCTATTGTGCACATAGTGTGAGAATGCTCAGTTAAATTTGTTGCCACAGCCCATCAACTAAACCACGATGCACTCCGAGATGTGTGCCTTTGCTTTGAAGTTATTGTCTGGTTCTCGTAACTCGATCCCACGAACTGAACGCACAGAGCCAAGAACTCACTTTGAAAAAACAACATTTCCGATCACATGATTGGTATGTACACATTTATGCATATCTGTATAGTTGAGTGAATTCTCGCAAGATATTTGGTGGTAACGATTGGATCGCTGTAGACCGTGAATCTCATAGGTACTGATAACAGGCGAGCAGGCCTCAAAGAGGTTAAACGCGGATCTTTCGAACTGGGCACCCGACATATATTACTGGCAGAGAGGAGCGACTGCTCCTCATGGATGTTGTGACGAATTCACACGTCCAATATAACGCCGCACAAACGATTACAGCTTTAGTTTTCGTATGCTGCGGTAACGTTTGTCGAAGCGTAGCTACTGACTCCCAGAGTACCCGTTTACTTGACTCAACTGTAGTCACGTGGATAGCACACAGTGTGGTCGCAATTTGAGTGATATCGCGATTTGATGCATTCCCGGGAACCCGAACGTCGAACTGTGCGTAGGAAAGTTACTGTCGCACTAAAACTGAGTGGCTGACGTATCCAACACACCTCGGTTTTGTGTTGTATGCTGTGTTATCTGCGGTTCATACCCAACCTAGACTGTTGATATTTTACGGAGCTATATGTGCCAGTTAACGATTTATGTGATCAGTATCCGGGACATAGATTAAACATCAATCTCATCTGGTCAAGACCATCGTATTCAGGTCGGCTTCGCAGCCAGTTTCTTTTCGCTTGATGCTGTGTGCCAATCCAGTTCCCACTCGCTCGTATCCACTTCACTCCTCGATAAAAGCTAGCTTCCCTGTTGACTGGTCTCTAGAGCTACATTAACATGTATATCGTACTGACGCATATTGTTTTATTGGCTTTTTCTTCTCAGCTGCTCTTAGCTGTACTCTTGAGCTGGTGCTTCACATTCTGCGTTATTTGTTGTGCTGTTTTTCACGAGTGGACTCAATTGCGACGTGTTATATTGCTGGCGGATGGTGTGGGGTTTTGGTTTTATATCAATTGAACATCAGTAACGGTTGACAGCAGCGTTTGCGTCCCAATATACTTTTTAGCCAGCCCCTTTCCAAAGCGAGCACGTGCTCCAGTTCCAATCTTGTTATTTGATATCAGCTTACCATTGAAGTCGTCGGACTCCGCTGACGCTCTCTTTAGGCAGCTGCGCTGATCACTGTGCCATTAACCCCCATTAGGCACGATTGAAGTACCATGCGCCAAGCCTGAGCCATATTCGTTTGTGAGTCACGTCCAGGTTGTCCGATCGTCTTGTGATCGACCCATCGATTCCAATCGATGGCCGCACGACTAGAGCCTTGACTTATCGAGGAGCGTTTTGATTCATGGAAGTAGCAGGAGATTTTCTTCAGTATAGACTAAACATCATTCACAATTGATCGTAGCATTCACAGTCCTGTAAACGTTTCAGCCTACCGTTTTGAGAAAGAAACTGCTGAAATTTAGTTCTCATTCAGGCTTATTTGTAGTGCATATCCTTGATTTGCCCTGCTAATTGAATTTATCTCTAGTGACTTACTCACCTTCACTTGGGAATTGTTTTCTTCATATGTTTACACCCCACGCCGTGGTTTGCGGACAATGCGTCACCATTCAGCTGTATCCAAATGTTTATTCGTTTGCGGACGCCTTTACTTTTTCCGTTTAACCTCACTATTGGTTGCAATGTTGGAAAACTGTGTGATAGAAGCTTTAAAGGTACTGATGGATAAGGATGACAACCTCCGCTGTTGAGTCATGCTTCTTTCAAAATATCCCGTCCATCCGGTGAAGCTGTACACGGAGGCTTGCCTGCAATTTGTTAACACAATTTATTGATAAGAGCCAGGTCCTTAACAGGTGCTTCTATATGAAGTCTACTTGGTCACTCATTGCTGCTCTGCCTACATCCTAATTCAAGTTGTTGTCATCTCATCTAGATCCATTTTCCTCTGTCTCATTAGGTGTTCACCTAGCGCATAAGACGAGCACAACCGCTAAGGTTCATTACAGAACTGTGTGAATGCTCCGGGGTGCTCTGTAGTGTACAAGCCAAATGAGTAGATAACTGCCGAAGCACTTTCCACATGCGTACCTATGTGAATTTTCAACTTCCAGCGGCTGTTGATTCGGACGTCAGTAGACGCAAAGATAGATCAAGGAATTCGGGAAGTAGACAAAACCGTATGGAAAATGTAGAGAAACGGAGTATCATATAGGAGGATCCTGTCGCGTTGCTGACTGTGGTACCCTACCGTGTCAGAGCGTTTCCTTCCTTCTGTCCTCAACCGATCACGTGGCTTCTTCTCTTGCTCACTGGATCGGGAAGGTTTTCTAATGCTTTGTGTCCCCCTCACCACTCGGTCACCTTGTGATCTCTTTCTTTAGCAGCTGTATTTGGTAGTGCGCGGTGCAACGTGCACTACGCTAGCAAATACAGTACATGACCCAGATCACGTGAACTACCTTTTTGTTTGCTCTGTGGTCGATCGTTACACACCCATAGACTGGTGCGTTGCTCAGATGGTCAGCCTCATTGATACAAACTAAGTGGCGGAAAAAACGGTAGTCGGACACTGAGACTACACATACATCTTCCTCTTTGGTGGGCTGAGTGTGCGGACCCTAGGACACGATTGGGCACGCAAGTGAACATCTCGTCTGCTGCTGAGATGAACTTGCCTGCCTAGGTGAAGCGATCAGCAGTATCAGGCGGTTCACCCACAGGTTTCCTCCTAAACACGCTAGGGAAGGATTCAGCACCCACTGTCAAAGATTGACAACGTAGGTTTTGATGAAGCTCGAGTAATTCACAAGGGTCTACCTTCCTACACGGAGCGGTGCTGTGCTGAAGCTCTCACCATTTACACACAACACGCTTGTGTTAATCGCAATGATAGCAAATCCTTGTCTGCAGTGTGGCGTGGATAGATAAACAGCACCAGACACGGACACGTCTTTTCTGCATCTGTCTCACCTCCACTTGATGGGCAAAGGATAAGACCAATCAAGTCAGATGCAGCACAAATTGACCTAACCACGGCAAATCCCTCGTGATCTCCGTACTTTGTTAATGTGATTTCGATTACAACACTCCTGAGGAAGGCCACCCGAGACTGTTGAAACATACAGTATTACAATTTGCTCGTAACGTTGTGTTATTCTCAATCTGTTTGTCGATAACCTGTTTTCGTGTTTGGTTCCTTCAAGTTCCATGGAATCTCCGTTTCACGTTACTCGTGAGTGTTTCAGATGAAATACGGATAGGACTGGCTGTTCTTTACGATTGTCATTTTGCATTTTAGCACATTTTGAATCGCTGGATCATTCATTGCAAAACGGTGGCTTGTGCTTCCGTGTTCCAAAAAGTTATATAAACCGTTGCAGGCACGATCCTTTGAACGTGGTTTGGTGTAGATGTGGACTTCCACTTTGTTTGCAGTAGGGTAAGCATAATTATAAGTACAGGAATCTGAGGTCAGATTATGCCATTCATGAGATACGAACTATTTGAATAGTTGTTCCCGCCTTCACATAGCACTGGTCACAATCTTGTTCAAATACGACCGCATCTTCGCCGGTCTTCTCGAGTCGAAGGTACATGTGAATTAATGTGCTGTTGGTAGACTGCTGTCTGTTCTCCGTGTTGTCTTGTCTGGTCTTATCGTATTTCGTGGGTCGTGCACAGTCGGTCGGGGGTTTGGAATATTTGGTCGGGACATTTGCTCGAAATGTTAGTGCTGTCCACTAACACAAATTTAGGTGAACGGTTAAGTCATAGTGTTTGTTTGTCTGCATCGCCATGCCTTTTGTAATTGGGAATACCCCGTTGCAGTCCAAATCCGATGGTCAAATGAGGTATAGTGCCATAGACTAGCTTATTCCCCGGAACATAGTTGGACATTTTTTAGCATTGCGCATACATCGGAATCACGTATGTAATGTGTTCTAACCGTTTCCCTGCAATGGCCCTTACAACGTTGGACCAATCGCCTACAGTAGCAGTCAAACTAGTTACGTGCACTTTTGGGCACTCCCTTTTCTCATTGGTCTGTGAACATTAGTCCGTCCTCGGAATCGAAAATTTCATGTTACAACGCACCTGGCTCAGAGCAACATTCTCTTACTCCTGTTCTACCTGCTGGCACGGCCTGGGTCACAGAGCTGGAGGGTTTGTTATGGTTACCCTGGGTTGGCGAAGTCTTCCCGAATAGGCTTTTGCTAACGTCATCAATTCCTAGAAGGATTTACGCAGTTTGCGTGCATCTCATTAAAGGATTAGCACGATTCTTATTGTGCCGAAGCTCCTGGCAGCTATCGCACTTTACAGGCTTGTCGCATGAACGGCTTATCTACGATGAGCATGCTGGGTTTCCTCCTGGCCGTGGCTGTATTGATCGCATCCTCACAGTCCATCGTATGTTTGAACACTGAAGTTTGACGATGTTCTTTCTACACAGTTGACACAGCTGTACTCTGGGATCATTTTTTATGACGAACGTATCGAAATAACTGTTATTCCCTGGATCGGTTCGGGACTTGTGGCATTTCATCGCTGATCTACGTCATTTCTAACGATGTACTGCAAACTTGTCTTGCCCTTTTCCCTGTGATAGACTAGGAATGAAGTTGTAGAGGCGTTTCTAGGCTCTTTCTTGAAGATCTAGAGCGTGCAGATGACTTTGCCCTGATGCATAAGGGTTCACGAGTAGCTCTTAGGGGCTTCAGCTCATCAGTTTGGCGTGACGTTCGTGCCTTTTTAGTGCAAGGCGTTGTTGGAGGACTGGTAGTACTCTGCGTCTTCTCTCACTCTTGGTGATGAGCTGTTAGAGGTAATCAAAGACTTCACCTACTTTCATACCTTTTGGAATTTCTGTTGTGATCACAACCGATGTAGCTATCACAGCCCTGATGGCGTTTGCCATTTTGCACCATGTGCGACCCCAGTTTCGTTTGTCTTTCAGTGAAAGGCCGATTGTGTAATGCTGTACAAGGGGTCTTATTCGACAGCTGCGAAATCTAACTCATTTGCGCGGAAGACGTTAGCATGGTGACCGTGTTCGATCAACACATCCTCTGTAGACTTAACAGCATGTGCTGAGAACACTGTCAGCAATGACGAAGCTCGTTGGCTCGTCTTTGGGACGGATTGATGCCGTCGACTACTAAACATGACAATCAGGTCTCATAGACTCCTTTTGCTTGCACGCAGCTTACATATGCCAGTTCACTGCATGTTGCGTCGTACTGCGTCCGCAGGTGTTGGTTTAGGCTGAAAGCGCCGTCTTGGGGCGGACGCATGACTTAGATTCAGAGTATGAGAGCACAGATATAGGATTTCGTTTCATTGGAGCGTTCTTGCTTTCCTGTCTAGGATCTGAGGGATAGTGGGCAATATTTGTATAGACGGTTGTCTAATGTGGCGACGAATGGGAATCAATGGCGTTCTTGTTACGATTCTCTGCATGCTCAGACTTGACGCCCTTTTCATTTCTGTACATTTTTTCCCATTCACAATGTCCCGCTGTTTGTTCTGGCGTCACGTGACACATGTGTGGGCTTACACGTGTTACCCAGATGATATTTTTCAGATTTAATTTCATGCTTGTTTAGTATTTTAACTCTCAACTAAGGCTGTTCTCGTTTATGTTTGTATGACTATTTTGCGTCAGAGCAACCACTAACGTATTGTAGATGATAATGGTGCAGTGTTTAGGTGCAATTTTTCGGATTAAGTTTAGTTTAGTGCTTTTGTGTTTATTGGCGATTTATCACAACACTCATTGTCTCAACACACTAATGGTGAACTTTTCTCGATTAACGGCTGATTTGTTTTTCTCCGGCTTATCAATACCCGGCCTGATAAGCACAGTGCTAACATACACTGCGTCGAACTACCTCACTCCCATTCGTCGTCTCAATTATCCCTCATCCCACTACTCTGTCTTTCAGATCGTCAAAAGAGTGCGATCAATGTGGATGAGGTTCTACGTTCGGTTGGAAAATTGCGTAAATCCCATTTGGCATGTCTCCTTATCACCGGTTTTTGTTTGCTCACGCTCGCTTTTACTGCACATGTATGTGCGCTTCTGCTTCTTAATCCTTCTGGGTGATAAAAGATTTATGCAAAATACACTGTGCTTCAACAGGTGTCCTAATCCTCGCCATTGGCAAATGAAACTCATTTTTTGTCTTTTTTTCAAGTTGACCATCACTCACATTTGATCGCAGCGTTCGCATTCAGATAGACTTTCCAGCCAGCCTCTTTCGA
>QNGE01000850.1:35112-49087 GCA_008508345.1 Paragonimus westermani
TGGAATCTCTCCCCCATCAAGTCCAGACTTTGATTCGGAAGGGCGCAAATTAACCATGCGACCCCAACCAACTTGAGATTGTCACTCGTTTGATATCTGCTCTGTTTTGATTGTTGACATAGACTGCACAGGCTGCAGACGCAAAAGAGAGAGAGGGTGCGCAGGAGGTAATACCTCTTCAAGGACCTTTGCAAGCCAACCACTGTTTGCAAAATTTCGGCATTTCTAACCCAAAGGACATTTCAATTATCACCTAGGGAAACAGTGAACCGGGGGTGTCCACGGTTTTGCTCCTGGCTTGATAAATTACGTTTTTGGATATCGGAATTCCACCGACTACAACCTTTTTGTTCATGCGCAGTGGTCAACACGATTGCCTCATGATTGGAACGGCCGGAGTTCAAATCCTGGCCGTGGCAAGGATATGCACTACTGATGAGCTCTAATGAGAGCGAAACTCGAGTCTAGTGCTTCTTTTCGAAAGAGGCTGGCTGGAAAGTCTATCTGAATGCGAACGATGCGATCAAATGTGAGTGATGGTCAACTTGAAAAATCAAATCCCCGACTATTCATCAGTAATCATTTTTTGTCGACTTTGTGAATAATCTGATGCATGTAGGTAAACTACATCTTAGTCACATACTTATCGAGAAAGCCATCTTCGGATTTTATAAAGGCCACTAATTAGTGGTCAGAATTTAAAGACAAATTTGTCGTTACACTTCATGTCTTCCTAGGTTCCCTGCAACTGAACACTGAACAGCGTGAGGACGATGTGCAATTGAATCATGGTTTAAGCCGAAGTGAATTTCGGAGGCGCCGTATGAATGTAATATTTCGGTTTTACTGTGTCATCAAGTGATACTTGTTTGCCTACATTGATATACACGCAGCCGTATTGTTTTCGTCGTACCGTTTAATGCTGGGCGAGTAAGATCGGCTTCTACTAGCATCTTACAACTAATCTATCTTTGTTCGAGTATGTTTGTAACATGTTCGTACGCTCCGGGGCATCTTTTTCGGCTGGCACAATGTTTACTGTTTCCGCGAATGTCGATAGTGCACATTCAAGGACACTTGTATTACCAATGGTCACCGAACACGGTATGCACATCCTCTCGCATTACAAGTTTTCGTAAATTTCTCAGGTTTATGCCATGTTTGGTTGAATACGCAGGCTATTCCACTTAGTAAACGGCAACACTGAATGGAAAAACAGTTGATGCCTGCCAAGCGTGTGAACTAAGTTAGACGGTGACCTGTGTTTGTGTAAACAGTGATCGATCGTGCGGAGATTTGGATCTGTGTACACGCTTGTGTGTGGTTCCGAATTTGCGTGTATGCGGTCTTCTACCCATTCTCTTCTTAATCTTTGCTGGTGTATTGTGTGATTGGTTCGTGTATTTCTTTCGGACCGCAATCCGAATTTCGGTTTTCATCCCTGCCTTCTCTAGAATGCACTAGCATGTACTCCTATACTGAAATGCTCCTCGTGTTACATTTTACACATCTTCACAGTTTAGATCTTGTCATTGCAGTCTCTCTGTCTGTTTAATTTCCGAGAGATAAGGGTTTTCTTTTCGAGCTAGCCTATGAATTGGCTAACGTGCATTGGCCGGCTGAACCCAAAGGCCTCACTCACACACCTACTGGTTTTGTTCCTTCGGGTTTGCACTGGATATGTGGTGTGTGGGTGAAACCGCAAGTGGTGCGGCGCAGGCCATTTGCGATGATGTTTAAGCGCAGACGTCCCTCGGCTTTGGTCACTGTGACAGGCTGATCCGAATGGGATGCCGTCAACCAACCATGTGTCCGAACTCGCGCGCTAGCATCACATATGGCGTCAATGAATGCTGATGGCCGAAGAGTTCCGTAAACCCATTGGTTATTGGAGTTCGATTGTAGTGCATGCTTGTGTGCCGAAATGTTGACGATTTGGCAGCACCGGTGTCTTATTGTTTCTAACCTCCGTTCACCTTATACATTTGTGGATTTGCACCAAGTGTTTCAACCAAACCTTTTTGTTTTGCGTCATAGAACGTTCCTAATGTTGCATCCTGTTATCATTTGTGCACGCCGGTCACCCGTTCCCATCCTCGGTGCATCTCTGTTCTTCAGGTACGGTTGCTGTGTTAGTGGGGACAAATGGTTTCTCGTTTGACCTGATTCGTTTGTCTTCGGAACATCAGTTCACAAATATGTGTGTGCGTGTGTGTATCGGTGGTTCCGGTTTGTTATAGACATCCGTGTGTTCACAAAGCATGTTGCGCAGTACTCTTCGGCTTTATTTGTATTCGGCATTTCAGTAATCGTTTATTGGCTTTGACAGATGACAACGAACGCAGAACGGCGGACGCTGCCCGAGTGTTACAGGTCGTGGAGGCGTACTGTGCGAGCGCTTGGACGCAACTCAGTTGTCGAGCGCGTGAGTTGTGATCCATTTCCTTTTAAAATCACATAGTATGATAACGTAGAAAGGGTTAATGCATAACTCAGGATCCCTGTTTGTAAAAAAATACGTAAAATCAATATGTGATAGACGTCTATTTGTCATTGAGGTGTTTAAAAGACTAGAAATGAAAAAAACCCGGAAGAGGGGGATTCTAAAGTTTTTTTCTATCCTTGAAAAGGAAAGTATGATGGAATTCCCACTTCAGATTTTTACTCCAAGGCTTGACACATTTTCGGTGTATAACTCAAAGAAATGATGGTGTTGAGAGAGATGAAACGTAACTGATCATAGAAGGACGACTAGCTTTTTTGCAAAGTGTGACTAGCCCATGGTTTAATGCTGCTAGATAGACCCTAAGATATGGATGATCTCGGGCGAATTGCATCTGCAGTATAGTGCTGAGACCAAAAGTGTACTGCATAGAAGAGTGAGGTGTGTGGACGGGTTTTTAAAGATTAGAGATTATATTCGAAAAGCTCCTTTCCAAATCTTGCGGTAACTCACTGTTCATACGGGTATTGGTCGAACGATTGTTGGTACTTGCGTGCGTTTGCTGTTGCATGGAGCGAACTGTTTCAGCTGTCGTGGTTAATCACCACCTATATTTCGTTGGTGATTGTTTTACCCTTCGAGTTACTTGAGGTGATCATTTTGATGATATTCTTCTATTATCTCCCTATTATCATGTTGCCTGATACGCTGCATTTATCAAATTCTACTGTGGACGATCTAAGGCATTTGAGGCGAAAATGGACGTAGGTCCATTTCTTTCTAGTGTTACTGACGGTTGTTTGCGTAATCAGGTGTAGAGCGATAGTTTGGTGCTCACGATCATCTGGGATTGGACATGTTCAACCTCGACAACTTCCAAATATCGTAGGTTGTGGCCACGTAATATGACGATGAAGACTGAACCATGGTCAACATTTCGGCTAGCAGATGTGACACATCTGCAGCTGGTTTTTACTGTGTCGGGCTATGGAATGCCTTTGTTTTGCGGTCTGTGAGTCTGGCTCAAGATTGACAGTCGCTAGGTTGTTCACGTTGTCGGGTTATCATCGTCTTCACACTACTTTTCTATCACTTCTGCCAGTGATTACTCTCATTTCACAATACGGTTTTATGGACGGTCGCGGTTACCCACTCCTGTTCAGGGTTGTTTTGAGCGCTTCAGTCACAGTTGAAGTCAAAGATGTGATTTATATACTCTAAAGGAGAGTTTGACGTAATAGTAACGTCATACAACGGGATTGAACCTTGACGCGGTTTGAGGGCTTGCGCATCTCGAGGACCTATCAGGATAAAGTGGACGGTGTGGCGACCACACCGACAGAGTCACTCATATCAGGTGGGCCGTTAAGCAGAGGTCTGACAAGCCAGTATCCTGGTTCTCCAGGTTAGGGATTAGGAGAAGGTTGGTATCTTTTTTTTTAAAAAAAAAACGTACCAGTTTTGGTATACTGCCGCTGCCTTACAGTACAGGCATCAGTTGATAGCCCGAAACGTTCTTCTGTGTAGGTTTGAGCATCCTGGCAGTATCTCAGCCCACACGCAACCATGAAAGCTCACAACACCACTAATTCCATACTGCATCGACCGTCTCACAGCACAAACCGGGTCGTTCCATCTGCTGCATACAGCAGAGTGGATGGGCTAAAACATGCTACTGCTGATCCTTTCCCTATTAGCTGCCAGGCCCATCACAACCCCCATTTCCGATAATTACTCTGCAGTTCCCACAAAAATATAGCTAATAGCAACATCGTGCCGGTAAGTCCCATCTCTTACCACTCAGCCTTAGGTCTCCCTAATCCTGTGCTTCGACCTAGAATGCCAATTAATATAGGTGCTTTCAGCACTCGCACTCTCAAGTAGGTAGCTCTACAAGCTGCTCTCGCACGAACGTTAGACTCGTTGAATGTCACTGTATGTTGCATTTCGAAGACTAAGATCCAGGACAGTAGTCAGTGTATGGAACTAACAACACCCGCACTGTCTACTCGATGCTGGTTGTACACTCCGGGTGACTCCACAGCCACCATTACCGGTCAGGCTGGGGTAGGTATAGCCCTCAACACGATGGCCGCAGCCGCAATGATAGATTATGTTCCTTTTATTAGTAGATTTCATGCAATCCGGCTGGCAGGTTCTGTCAATGCCAGCTCTAGACGCAAAACTTTCAGAGGTCCTCTCATTGTGTCTGCTTATGCTCCAACTGGCTGCAGTGACGCTGGCGTCAAAGACGCGTTCTACTGAGATCTGGCTGCTCTCCTTCGATCGACACATAGCTCTGCTATGGTCG
The DNA here is from genome assembly GCA_008508345.1 of Paragonimus westermani. Taxonomy (NCBI): domain Eukaryota; kingdom Metazoa; phylum Platyhelminthes; class Trematoda; order Plagiorchiida; family Troglotrematidae; genus Paragonimus; species Paragonimus westermani. The sequence continues at coordinate 39,867 of QNGE01000850.1, forward strand.
TTTTGGATGAAGATATGAATGCTCAGGTTGGCCGCCTTGGTGAGCCCGAATCTCGTTTAGGTGGCAGATTTGGGATAGTATCACATCGCTGGGATAATAGCGGACGATTGTTGCAGCTGTGCCCCGAGCACAAGCTATTTTCAGGCAGCACTAGTTTTAGGCGTCGTGCACGTCATTGTTGTACTTGGTACCCTCCTTCTCCGAATCAGGCCTGGTTTCAAATAGACCGTAGTGCCGTTAGTTATAGGTGACGGGGTTCCATTCAAGATTCGTTCTTATTGGAGCACATACTTCGATTTAGACTATGCATTGGCACGTTACAGTTTTGTTCTTACTTTTGCCGGACAGCAACGACCGGCCGTTGAGAACCCGACTCTACTGTCGGTAAAGCATAGGCACCAAACCAGCTCAGAAAACTGTCTTAGTAGTTTTCACTCCGAAGATCCTAACAGCTGCTGAATTCACACTTCACAAGTCATTTTTGAAGCAGATACTGTTGCGTGCGACACAACGATTCATGGCTTGAACAAACATTGGATCTGGGAGTTGTTAGAAACCAGGTGGAACGTATCTTCTGACAGTTTACATAACAAGTCTAGGAGAGATATCCGTAGGAAACTGAAACGCAGTCCAAAGGCTGGTCGTGATGCTTGGCAAATGCGGAAGGTTGAGAAAATGGAGATCGCTTTTGCCTCGGGGAACACCGGCAAACTCTTTAAGCTGATCTGTGCTACTGGTCCCATGCGACTGTCTGTCAGTGGAGTTATGATCTAGGTAGATGGTACACTCATCCACTGAGACTGAAGTCCGAAATTGCACTTCGGCTCTCAGACTTAATGGTGCTGCTGGTCCAGATGATCTCGTGCCGCCACTTTTCAAAGAATGCGGACAGGCGTTAGTAGAGACCTTGACTCAGTTGTTTCAACTTGTGTGGGCGACAGAGACCATCCCTCCATGTTGGATTCACTCGATATTTGTTCCTATGTTTAACAAGAGTATCAGAGGTTCTTGCGAAAACCACACGAGGAGTAGTTTGACTCCAGTCATTACTAGGGCTCTGGGGTCTGTTATACTTCGTCGACCCACTGCAGTTCGGGAGGCAAACATTGTGGGATGGCAGGCGGAGTTTCGATCCAGGCGAGAACGTATTGATTAAATTCTTACTACTCTCCAAATTCTGAATCAACGTCATGTGTACCGCCGGTGAAGAGTTGCCAAACTTCTCGACTACGAAGGTGCGTTCGATTCTATGGATCAATCTACAGTTTTAAAGTTGCTTAAACGCAGGATTGTACCGAATTTCGTCACTTTATTCCTGCAATTCAGCTCAGATTATGGTTTACGGTGAACTATCTGACAGTCAGCAACAGGAGCGGCGTACATCAAGGCTGTCCACTTTCACCATTTTTGCTACGTTTTATGTTAGACAATGATGGGTATGATAGTTAATGGAGGACTACCTCCGACACTCACAAGATTCCCACTTGGACCTCCTACCTGGTGGAAGACTGACTAATCTTGATTATGTTGACGACAAGGTTTGATAACTTCCGAGCAACACAAACCGTGCTAGACACTACTGCGCGTTCTGCTAAACGTCTGGGATTACGTTTTGCAGATTCTAAGTGCAAAGTAGTACTTTTACAATATTGCTGTGGTTTTCTGGATTTTGTGATGGATAATGTTGTTGAATGGTTTGTATACTTGAGAAACTGCATCGGCGGTGGTGGCGGAGTTGAGGGGAACGAAATATAAGCGTATATCTTTAAGGCTAAGGCGATATTCACTAATCCAAGCCACAAAATTATCTCAGTGAGATGTAGGGTTTGTTTTGGCAGTTAAACATCAGTTTGAACCACTGGTGTATTGCTGTCTATAGTGGTGATGATAAGTAGCGTCACATGTTTAAGGGTAATAAAAATATGAATTGCAGTATATTGTGTGCCCGAAAAAATACGCTGAATCGATAACACGTAGAAGAGCGCTTGACAGAACCCGATTGTTTCACTCTTGGATAAACAAAGCGGAGGCCTTGGTCCAGAATATTGACGCGGCTGACCTCTCTACTTTCCCTCAAACCAAATCGGAAGACAACTGAACAAGGTCATCTTGTCCCATCCGGAACCGTGTGTCACCAGTGGGTGAACATGGGGGTGTATATCCCGTGCGTGGTGGATTGCAGATATTTTCGAATCGGCAGATTGAAGGACACTCACAGTAAATAGTGGTGATAGTCATTAGACAACCGGTGATCTTGCAGTTTAAACTTCGAATGGATAAAAATAATGGTGGCTACCTGCAGGCTGTTATAGGAATTTCTGTTCATCGTGATCTTCCAATATCGTTTTCTCTGGAAGCGTTTTTAGACAGAAAGATAGGTTCCTCTGATACAATGGATCAGCCGACGGTGTAGATTAAAGAGTGGTGTTTAGCCAGTCTAGTCCCAAAACCTAAAACGAAACAGTTTCGATCGCACAGGGGGTTATTGCGGCGGATTGCAATGGACCCAGTTGTGAACAGAACCCTACATCTCATTACACTCGACCAACTTGTAGAGACCACCTCTGTCACATTGGTGCAATGACACTGTTAATTGACTTCATTGTTCCACTATTGAACGAAACTAGGTGGTGTTCACAGGTCCGTTCATGTAAGCGACCGATCATACGGTCAAGTGTTCAAGTCTGGTAGTTGACACCCTCAGCATGCAACTGAGCATACTGCTGAGAGAGCTGCATACGGTGATTGACATTCACAAGTGATAATGGAACATCAGTACACTTTTAGGTTTCCTGTGTCCGTTGTTCACGACGGTCAAACCCTGCCAAGCTAGTCTTGGTTTAGCTGTAGCAGAATGAGCCACATCCAAAGCAACGTCGTTGGCGTGCTTGAAAAATCGCAACTATTTTCGGTGTTGGCTTTTTACATATGTTAACCTAGAGTGGGTATACCGATAGAATGGCCCTTTAGAGTACATTATAGTTGGTCGTTACGCAGCACAGGGGAGTATGGCCCGCTCTGGTTGAGCCTAGTAAATCGCACCTATAGAACTGATCGTTGTGGTTCCGTATTAGTGCTGAGTTCACCGGCCCTTCGTATGTGAAGGATGTTTAGGTATAGGGAACACATTGTGTGTTGGCGGCGGTTAACCGACTAATTCGATCCCTCGACTTGTGTTCTTGCGTTTGTTCATATGCCGAACACTTGCAACCTTTTCCTTAAAAAAACCCGTTTATTTCCGCTTCACATTATATTAAGTTTTGGTATCTTTTTATCTGGTCCCTTATTCGACTCCACTCTATCTGCATTGTTTAATCTCCATGTAGTGGACTCATGTTCTTCAAAATCCCGTGATCCTGACAAACATGTGTGCTCTGCGGCCATATCGCCTACGGAAAGCAAAACTCTGTTGCAACAATTCACCTCTCCCACACTAATTTCGTCCGTTCATCAAGACACAGATCCAAAGCGTCATTCAGAGGTTGTGCTCACTTCAGCAGAATTGAAATCGTCGGCACGAACCGGTTTGTCCGCATCCGCGTTTGTTCGTGGTGTCGCTAAGCGTTCCGGGTCAAAAAATAAAGCTGATCTGGTGCATACTCAGTCCGCATCTGTTTCACGTTCATCACCGCTACCGCTGGCTGCCCATGATTCAATACCAACAGAGTCCGTCGTACAGAATATGTCACCACCACCTGTGATACTGCCCACACGAAGTGGACGGCGATTGTGAACTATGGCTGCTCTCTACCAACCTGTTGCCTGTTGCTTAATATTTGTGACTGATTTTTTCGGTGTACATAAACATATATATGTGTGTATATGATCATTGATTAGTTTTTTCTTGACTTTCTACGTTTCAGATATCTTTAAATTTTTCTCATCACAGGTAGCTTTCTTACTTTAACCTATATCCGCGATGTACTACTTCATGCTTGTTTGGTATACAGCTTGGCCGATTTCTTATGTTTGATTTCCTCTCCCCTCCAACTCTCTTAATCCTTATATACATACATGAACCCACACGCTTGTCTCAAACTCTACAAGCTTATATATTGTACGGATTTTATTTTATTCCAGTTGCTTTCAAAATATTTACATTTATATTAATAATTTCATGACTAACGGCCATTTTTCTGTGCGTCTCTTTCGCGGTATTCGTTAATGTGCGACAAGTTGTTTCAAATTTGGGCAGGGGATTATTGCTCTCAGACTATCAGAACATGTTAGGGCACGACCGTTACCGTGTCACTGGAGGTCGATTGGGTGTACTGCTCAATTTCGCTTTTGATGTTGGATGGCGAAACAATTTGAATTTCGTTTCTATCACATTCGGACTGGTCGTAGTTGAGCAGTAAGTAGAGATGACGGACGTTCTTGTGTGCTATCCATCTGTTGAAAGTTCCAGCACTTAAACNCACGTCAAGGTAGCAGTATAGGTCGGCATCTTGGTTTTACACTGGAAGCTTACTGGTAGCTCGCCACTTAAACGTTCCATTCATCTTTTTATGTGCCGACGGTCAATCGCGGGACCAGTGATTGAACTGGGGGCACGGGCTTTGATTTACATGATGTTCAGCGTCTCACCGAACCATCATAATGAAGTGTGGATGACCTCGTCCAATATTAGGCACTCTGTCTTAAAATTGTTCGATTAGACGGTCTGTTCACAGTAGAACTGCGCAAGACAATATCAGCCGCCTGCCATTTACTGAAAGGAGGTGCGTAATCCGGTGGACAGTATAGGGCCTACACATTGTAGCGCACTTGGTAACACAGCACCCTCCCAGACTTAAAACGTCAACTGGAATTCACGGATAAGGAGTGTAAACGGTCAATCACTGTGATTGCTGTCAGCATTCGAACAGCGTTGCGTAGTAGACCCACTGTGCATGCAAAAAATGACATCGTGCGCAGGGCCGGATCGTTGGATCCCAGCCACGGTCTGCTGTGAACGTGGGCGGTATTAAGATGCCTGATGATTAGTAATTCTACATGGACTTCTATCATACTGACACTGTATCTTGTTGGTCTCGATCAATCGACTCCTTGCAATACCTCACCCCATTCGGCTTCTTGCCAATCCACTCTTACTTTCCTGTCCCTGCCAAGAGAAGCCTACTCACGAGATGCTTGGGTGGAATCCTTAGTTTAATTGTCATTACAGTGTGCTTAATCTACCGGAACGCTGTCAATTTCGCTTGATGTGCTACCGGAAACATTTCCCGTTTGATTATTTTCATATGATGTCAGTCTTCTCTGCAAGTGGTTATTTTAATTTGCCCACTTCCACGGAACTGTTTAAGATTGTCATGCTTCCGCGATCGTGCTGTCCACTAGCGTGCAGTTTTCGTTTCAACCCTGTTTTTAAAATGCCTAACTTATCCTTCCTCTAAGTCACCCTGTAGCTGTATACCATTACCGCCACTGCACGATTCTAAAACCGCCAAAAACTGAACGTGGTCTGTTCCTGCTGAGCGTGGATTGCTTTAGCGTCGATGGAAACGCCCGAATCTAGACTGTATCATTTATGCATGCTCGATGATCTGCTTGAGCTATTGGAGACAACCCCGAAGATTGTCAGTTTGCCATTTGGTCTGGAAGTTAGCATACAGTTTTGTTTTGCCTCCGTTTGCATATGATTGAAGTCGTTATGAGCTGACGCTACAGTTTGGTAAGACGAGTCACTAACGTATATGAGATAGATTCAACGTAGTCGTCTAGCAGCATTCTTCTTTACCACTGAGACGACCAACAGATCAATTTGGCTCGTTTTCTAACTCTCAGGTCATATTACTCTGTACTCTGAAAATTACGAGTCCGTCATTATTCTTAATTCTCACTTTTACACAACATTTGAGGAAAACCGTAGAAGACTGTAACCAAAGATTCACATACCAATCAGGTTGCAACTTTGACGGTTGAACATTGTAATGTCGGCTAAGAGTGCATTTGCATGACACTAAGGTGTTTTTCTGTTCACCAGATAAGTGGATATTGAGATCTTAGCGGGCAAGCGTGGGGGTGCCATGTGATTATCTACTTACACCCACAATGACTACAGTGGTTCGTCTGTCAGCTCATTTTGTACATTCTAAGTTGAACAGTTTAGCAGACAGCACCTACAGCCTCTCTAATGTTACGTAAGCCGGGTTCAAAAGGCTATGGCTACGACTAGCAAGACATTAGAACAAACTATTAAGTTTTTTCATTTCATTGGCCTATTGATCTTGCCCGAAGAGTGAAGTGAGGTAGACAAATGTATGCAGTGATCAAACACCAGCGTTGGACATGTTTGCTTTTGCTGCTGACCTATGAAAGAATTGTGTTCCTTTGATTTGTAGTGCGTCTGTTGCATTCAGTTTTCTTTCTATCGATGAACGTATGCTTCAAGCTGTTATGAATAGTTCGGATTTACAGCCTTTTGGAACTGCGGGTAGCTGTTGGGTACTATTCGCTTTCTGTGGTTACTTGCAATGCGTCTCACTTCTTTACTGTTTTTCGTGATTATGAATATGTAGGAGTTGAGTAACAACGTTGATATCAGGTCCGTTGAGGACTATTCAGGTTGGGGACGTAACCTATGCCCCCTTCATTTCACTCGTGCTACTTATTGATGGGGATATCGCTGTACGAGCGCCCAGGGGTTTGTCTTGTCCCTCGAACGTTTGGCTTTGACCAAAAGGAGTGATGTCCATATGCATTGTCGGATGGTAATTCTAAAAACGGAAATTTCTTAGCTGTTCCAGTGTTAAGTGTACAGGGCGCACTTCATTCAACCAAGCTTTATAAGAATGGTGGCACTTGGTTGCTTTTCTACCCTTCCTTTTCGTTACATGGTTTGCTGCTTCCTGTTTGTAATTCTAGGTGCTATACTAATCAGGTACGCGCTAGTCCTGAACACACTTTTGAGCTCTGGCTATCTGACTGAGTTACACTTCCGGTGCCTCTGTTCTTGTTTTCACATCGAATTTATGACATGCAAACTAACTCTACACATTCGAGTGCTAAGTGTCAACGTTTGGAACAGCGAACTAGTTGGAATGTGCGCTAACTCTCATTGTTTCCTGCGAGCCATGGCTGGCAGCCAACACAATTGTCAGCTGAGCGGTGTACACCTAACGACCGAACTCTCGCCCCATTTTTTTCATAATGCAAATTCTCAGTCGAATTGTTCAAACTCCGATGCTAATGCATCACTTGTCACGTTTGATTTCTTTTAAACGTGGCTGACAGCGACCATTAGGATGACACCTCTTTCATTGTAGACAGCCATTTCAATAATAATGTTGTACGCGAACTTGTGCTCCCCTGCACTCATACAGTGTTGATCAACATCTCTGCGATTCTCATCTCCCCGTGAAATTGAAAACCAGTCTTTGCTTTGGAACGTCTAGTGTTTGAGAGTCGATCACTCATATCCATGTCATTGGTGAACTGAATGCGTCATCGTTTCGGAAGTTTACCATAGGCACATCTCAAATATGAACCTAATGTGGTGACGATTTGTCTATCTGGTTCTAGCTTTTTAATTAAGAAATATATATTACGGGTATGGTGAAATTGATATCGCGATATCGTCGATATTAAACGCAGTCTTACATCCTAGAAGAGCTATTTTGGTCATTATATGCCGCGTTATTTGTAATGTCGTCGATGGTACCGACGAATGAAATTGTTCTCTCAAACATCTAGCCGTCAGTAACAGAGGATGCACTATTTTATCATTGTTACGAAAGGCGGAAGGTTTTCTTGATAGTCACATTGGCCGTCTCTCGCATTATTGACGGTTTTCCATTCGCATCACAATCAGCATACTATGTATACGTCATCTTGCTTCGTACAAGCTACAAAATTCCACCAAAATACGATTGTTTATCTGCTGGGCACATAACACGTTTAGTTTTCTGTGTACATGTTAGATGTTGAACACCGTGTGTTGCACTTAGCTGTTCCGCTGAAGAGCAAGAAATCTATGGAACTACGTGCTTGCGCACGTAACATGGCGACGGGGACGGCTGCCGGCAGGGAATGGGGTAGACCACGCTAGGATGCAGCTGTCTCTTTCCAGTTAGCATTCAGTCATTTTCGTTGGCAATAACTGTTTCCGATCATCGGTTGTCCACCGATTCTAGCATTTGGAAATGTAACGTCTCATCACCAAACGAGATGACATGAGCAATGCGTAAATTTTTGAACGTATAACGTTAAGTGTTGTGACCGGTGAATATCATTGAATAGCCGTCTATATAGAGTGTTAGAGAAACCTTTTGAGTCCACATGTGATTTGTTACTTCTTGTTGTTGACCATTGACGCAGACTCTGTTTGTTTGACCCTAAAGCTGATTGGCTGCTTACTACCACACTTTTGAAGTAATTCTGACAGGGTTGACTGTGTCTTCTGAACTTCCATGGGGTTGCTTATCTGTTGTTGACATTTGGCCGTTGAGTTGTGTTCATTCACGTTCGTTCAGCTTCGCACTGGTATTTCGTCGTGGCTGCGTTGACGTCTCTCTAAATCCTTTCCTCCTGCCGTTCCGGATATTTTGTCCATCTCAATTTCTTTGTTTTTCAAAGTAGTTAAATGCCGCGCTTTCAGAAATTCTTTTGCTTATTTGTTGTCCATTGTAACAATAACTTTGGCGGCGTTTATGTTGAATTTGTGTCCGGTTTGATCCTCGTGAACGCTGATCAAAGAAACTTGTTCATGTTCATGATGTCGCGTAGATGGCTTTCTTCCAGTTTAACCAACGTATTGTTCTCGCAGTCATTTCATTAAATTGCATATGACTTCTTTTACAGTCGACTTGAGATGTTCTTTTGGTCTTGACAGTAACTTGCATATAGTTGCCGTTAGTCTTTGTTACTGTGATGCCATGTGGTTTTAAGAGCCTTGCATTTATCTTTGGTGTTTTTGACCTATGGTGGAGTAATCTGTTCTTTTCATTGTTCCGTGGATTACAAGATATTTTTAACTGGTAGTAGGCTGCAGCTGACGGAACTTCGTGGAAGTGTCTTTCTTCCTTCATCTTGAGTTCGGTGGTACTGCAATGTGTTTCTGCTATTTCAAACAGAGTTCGGATGCACCTCATTTTGTGACAGTTGGGACAATTACTGAGAAAGTTGTACAGTATGAATTCGTTTTCGATAAAACGAGGTGTTCAGTGTTCTGTTCGGTTTTCAGCTGACCAAGACATCTAACATGGACATCTCGTTGTCGT